>CM073770.1:4390268-4912768 GCA_037158775.1 Hetaerina titia | reverse complement strand
AATGTTGAAGAGGGTAATGGAGGGGAGAATTTTGGGCAAGCGAGGTAAGGGCAGGAACAGGATAGGGATGTTGGACGGGATGAAGGGAGGAAAGAAGTACACAGAGATGAAGAGGGACCTGATATAGATTACTTTGCTAGGTGGGGAGTCACAAAATGTTTATTTGATAGTTGTGTCCATCCAAAAACCTACCTTAAACGATAGATTACCTAATAATAATATATATGGCGAACAAATACTAGTAAGTTTTATATATATATATATATATAGTCTGACCTGAAGAAGGCCTCGGAGTAGGCCGAAAGCTTAAATCATCTACAGTGTGAGTGTCCTTTTACGTGTTATCTGTTTTATTCTGTGTTCTATTGTGCCGTCCAAAAGTTATATTGCTCTCGTGAGTACTTCCGCATCATCGATATATATATATATATATATATATATATATATATATATATATATATATATATATATATATATATAAAGTATATATAGTATTGTATTGAGTAAGTTTCTTTGCGTCCTTGAGTACCGCGTTTCTCTCTGCGTGTGTGTGTGGCATGTCTTATGCATCCATATATACGTCTATCCGCCTATTTCGTATGTTTCCTATGAGATGGGATCCCCTGTCTTTCTTATTTTTTTTTACTTTTCATTTGTTCCCTCCCATTCTTTCGACTCTCCGTCCGCCCCAGTCTCCTCTTCAACTCCCAGTCATTCGCCGAGCATCGTGCTCTCCTAGCCCCCCGCCCCCCCCCCCCCTGTTTCCATGCCCTCAGTGCCCAGGAAGTTCATTAACTAATCGCCCGTCGTTTTGACTGGATGTATGTTCTCGCAGTGAAGAGAACTCCCGTCTTCATTCCGGGGTTATTGGTTTGCCTATACACGTGCTTTCGAGGTCCTCGCCCCCGCTCTTCTGAAGTTTCGCTTCTTATTTCACCCGCGGCGGCGTTCGAGTCTTCTTCTCCGCTCTTTGCACAGGAGTCTCGCTCGGGCCTCTCTCTCTCGGTCAAATGAAATAATTGATCTCACTATTTATTTATTCTTTTTCTGTTTGGTTTTCGCATGTGACGTGGCCCAATACGTTTTGAGCCGGCCGGATCTTTGGAAAGGAAATGCCATGGATGATAGAAAAGATTTCTTGTCTGCTGTCGAAAGTGGTCGAAGATGTGTTTTCTTGGTGTAAGAGATGCCCAGGTACATCGTTTGTTCAATTGAGACTCAGAGCGAGAAATGAGGAGAGGAAAACCTGGAGAAACTCGAGCGGCCGTCTTGTGACCTGGATAGGTTCAAGGCGGGGACTACTACACGCATCCCTATTCCACGTAATTTTTTTCTGATGCAAATTATTACCTGATTGAATACGCAACTAGATAACCGACGGATTTAAATGTCATTTACCCCACTAACGACAAGCGATCTAAAAAACCACTAGTGAGGGCGCTATTGGGAGAAAGATCATTTCTTTTATTTTTTAGTCCTAAATATTCGAGTATGTTTTCATTATTATAGTACATAAACTTAGTTTATTTACCTTCTTGTTACTAACAACTCGTCTCGCAGGGTTTGTACCTGTCGTAACATCATCTCCATAATTGGTATTATTTTACGTATTCATTGCAACAAACAATTATTAAAAACTTAATTTTTGATTTTCCATGACTGGTTTCTAATCACCCCTTGCAATGCACCCTAGTGATATATTTAACCTTAAATATACGTACTGGTCGTATCAGTCGTGGGTTATTCAATTTTAGAACCGGAATGGGAATATTTATATTTACCATTCTTAGAATCGAAAACGCATTTTTTAGTTCCCTATACCCATTAAAACGCATTGACAGTAGCATAGTAATTTCAGAATTTCATGCTGTATTTCATGTTCTTTTTGCCTGTTTTGTAGATTTCGAAAAAGCGTTTGATATAGTGAATTGGGAAAAATTAATGCGTGCATTGCAGAAAATAGGAATGGATTGGAGGGACAGGAGACTGATCCGCAACCTGTGCATGTCTCAGACTGCTCAGGTGCGAGTGGAGAATGGAGAGTCCGGATGGGCAGTGTTAAGAAAATGTGTAAGGCAGGGTTGCCCATTGTCACCGGTACTGTTCAACGTATATGTGAAGGAAATGATTCAAGAGGCTTGGGAAGAACTGGAGGTAGGAATGAAAGTGGGAGGGGAATTCGTAAAATCGGTTAGGTTTGCTGATGACCAAGCATTAGTTGCTCAGTCAGCCAAGGGGTTGCAAGCACTGCTGAGTGAATTGGAGGTTCAGTGCGATATATATGGAATGAGAATCAATTTTAATAATACAAAGGTTATGCGATTTTCCAGAAAGAAAAAGGCTAAGCTAAATATTAAAATAGGTGGGGAAAAAATAGAGCAGGTAAAACAATTTACATATCTCGGAAGTGTTTTGGACCAACACGGTCAAAGTGGTAGGGACGTAAGGAGAAGAATTGCGCTAGGCAAGGAGGCTTTCTCAAGGAGGAGGGAGTTGATGACGGGGACGTTGAGTAGGGATGTTAAGACAAGACTCGTAGAAACTCTAAGATGGAGTGTAGCTTTGTACAGCGCGGAAACGTGGTCACTGAAGCAGGAGGATAGACGTAGATTGGAGGCTTTTGAAATGTGGGTGTGGAGAAGAATGGAGAAGGTGAAATGGACCGAATGGAAAACAAATGAGGAAGTACTAGAAATGGTGGGGGAGGAGAGGGGTTTGTTGAGAGAAATCCTATGGAGTTAGGAAAAATGGATGAAAGGCGTATTGAGCGGTAGTCGAATATTGAAGAGGGTAATAGAGGGGAGAATGTTGGGCAAGCGAGGAAAGGGTAGGAACAGGATAGGGATGTTAGATGGGATGAAGGGAGGAAAGAAGTACACAGAGAGGAGGAGGAGCCTGATGTAAATTAGGTTGCTGGATTGGGTTTTGTTTGGAGTCACAAAATGTTTATTTGATAGTTATGTCCATCCAAAAACCTACCTTAACCGGTAGATTACCTAAATAAAAATAATTTCATGTTCATTTCTCGTTGACCGCTGAAAAACGGCAATATGGCCCTCAATTCGACCTGATTTGGGGTTAATAAAAATGAAAGACTGCTCATCCTTCATTGAATTAGTTTTAACGTTGAGTGAAGAAAATCACGTCTAGACTAGGTACTAGAAATTGCACTAGGTATTTTTAATGAAGGGAGGAACTCTCGTGTATTTCGTATCTGTAACCCGAAGCATGTGCGCGATTAATTTGTTTCGTGTAGGGAATTAGGAGAAAATTCATTTCGGCATCATGCCAGCTGGAAGAAGATGTTAGTGTTGAACCGTGTTGAATCCTTTGCCCTTTGAGGATATCAATCTGTAATATTGGTTAAGTCTGTGAGCCATCAGCTCGGGGAAGTTCGAGAATAACGAATGAGTCACATTACAATGAGTTTTTATGGGGATGATAATAGAGTGAAAAATATAAGGCAGGGTCCCACAGGAGAAGGTCATGGTGTAAAGGAGCGAGGTCCAAAGAGGGCCTTGAGAAAGTGATGGCGTATGAGAGAATTAGCATTGAATGGATAGAATTTTGTCAGGGGGTTCAAATGCGGTCGTGAGGGGAGGTCTCCCAAAGTGTCTGATTGCAGCCCAGCCACCCATCGGGGAGTGAGTCCCGCGTGCGACGCATTAAGATCGTAGGTGCGGAATCAGAGGCGGGATAATTTAAGTGTACTATTTATTAGCATATCACAAAGCGCTTAGTAATTGGGTGTGGAATAGCCCTCGGGAAAGTAGACTGGGCAACTGTCTTTTAATTATTCATTCCTGGAATATTTCCACCGCTGGTGGACCTCACGAGCCGAGAGAGTTTTGGAATGGCGCTAATCATCATAGCGTGCGTAACCAGGTGTGGTCTTTGTAAATGGTCGTCTCGGGATACTTTGTTCGGATGCGACCTCAAACATTTCAACCTTCCTTTCCGAGGTCTTGTTGATCTCTCTCTCGTCCGCCTTACCCCGTTCTTTTTTTCTTCGTTGTTCCCATATCTCTTCGTATGAAGGACTCGCGGGTAGTTGAGCTCGCAAATATCTGTTTTAATAATTTATCTTCAACCGGCGGATATGACGCAGGAAGAGATAACATCGCCATTCCCTTGGCGAGGAAGAAGTCTTTCGACGCGGCCCGACCCACTCTTTTTCCTCTTCTTCCACTACTTCTTTTCTTTGCCACGGGGGGGTAAACATTTTTTCTGCCGAAATCCAGCTGGGAGAAGTTTATCAACAGAAATCCGCGTCATTTCCCAACAACTTCCTCAAGAGTGTTGGGTCGAGGATACATCCTGCCCCTTTATGCCAGGATCTCGCCTCTTGTTCGCCGATTTCCCTTCCATCCCTCCCCCCGAGGCAGCCTCGGGAGCGCTGAGGGGTCGAGAATGAGGGAGGGGGGGTAGGTGGGACCCCCGGGCGAGCAGAGAAAACGGGAGATCCCGGGTTTAAAAGTGGACGGTCGTTAAGACTCTCGATTTCCATTTTCTTTCCTGAGAATAGAATTGCGACCGATTTCGATTCGATATTCTTGAAAGACGATCCCTTCCATTTCCACCTACGTACCTTCGCTAAAAAAAGCTACCTTTTTCTCGGATGATCCGATTCCAAAGCAATCCGATTCCGAGGCATTAGGACTCCAACCCGATTTTCGTTTCAAATCCAATCCGTCCGTGAAACGGATTACAGTTCTCCAAGGTTCATATTTTGGACCACCGCGGTTGACAATGTTGAGGGAAAAATTTGAGAGATCTTATGGATTTGAGTTCCGTTTCTCTCTCGCGGTGCTTGTGGCGGGAGAAGTGCGAATGAAGGCGTGTGCGTCTCCCAGTGTTGCAGTTTCTGAATTCCAAACCTTGTCGTCTCTGAAATTCCACGACTCCACTCTGCTAAAGGTCAATTCGAATGTGGTTATGATCTAATTTTTTCAAGAATGCGTTTGGTTTTTTAATTGAAATTCCATCGCCGCGCACAAGCGGAGGTATTCCATCCCATTGGCTTTACACTCAATAAGAACCCGATGGTTAATAACTACCATTTTCCAAAATGTTTTGTTTTTTCTTTGTTGGTTTGGAAATTCTCAGAACACCGTCAAGCATGAACGGGTTGAATAATAATAGTTATATGTTACATATATATTAATATAATATGATTTCTTCAAAGTAACACGGAAGTGTTAAATACAAACTTTGACAGCAACACACAATATGAGTACACATAAAAGGAGCACTCACACGTCATTTCTTGATAATTTCGACGGAATTGAGCTCCGTCTTCCTCATTGTCCTAACTTATCTTCTGAGGAAGACGAAGCTCAATTCCGTCGAAATTATCAAGAAATAATGTGTGAGTGCTCCTTTTATGTGTACTCATATTGTGTTTCTGTCAACCTACCATAAGCGTTAGATTACCTAATAATGTATATGTATGCGTGTATATATATATGTGACTTTTGGGCGGCACAATAGAACACAGAATAAAACAGATAACACGTAAAAGGACACTCACACTGTAGATGATTTAAGCTTTCGGCCTACTCCGAGGCCTTCTTCAGCCTCGGAGTAGGCCGAAAGCTTAAATCATCTACAGTGTGTGTCCTTTTACGTGTTATCTGTTTTATTCTGTGTCCTATTGTGCCGTCCAAAAGTTATATTGCTCTCGTGAGTACTTCCGCATCATCGATATATATATGTGTATATATATATATATATATATATATATATATATATATATATATACACGAGGGGTAATCCGGAAAGTAGTACCCGTTCGTGCCGCATGAAGTGCTGACGGCGCGAGTGGCCGCTGGACGAGGTCAGATAGCTTCAGTGGCTTGTCTGCCTTCTCTGAGCCAAGTTGCGTGACGCTAGCATTGCCTGTGTTGTTTCTGTGATTGTTTACAATGTTTAACAAAATTGAGAACGCCGCCAGTTGTGAAGTGAGGGCAGTGATTAAATTCCTCAATGCAAGAAACGTTCGCCCATGTGATATTCATCGCCAATTAAAGGAGGTGTATGGAGACAATGTAATGGACGAGTCGTCTGTTCGGCGGTGGTGTCGCAACTTCAACATGGGGAGGGGGAACATACACGACGATGAGCGTTCGGGGAGACCGTCTGTCATTACAGACCAACTGGTGAGCTCAGTTGACGAATTCGTGAGGAACGATCGGCGCGTCACAATTGATGACATCTGTGAGCATTTTCCCAATGTTTCTCGAACGATTGTTCATGAAATTGTTAAACACCATCTGCATTATGCAAAAATTTGTGCAAGATGGGTCCCTCCCATGCTTACAGATGAGCACAAAACCAAGCGTATGGCTGCAGCACTGACGTTTTTGGGACGTTATTCTGATGAAGGAGACTCTTTCTTGACTCGCATAATTACTGTTGACGAAACATGGGTTTGTTATGCATCACCTGAGAGTAAACGACAGTCAATGGAGTGGCATCATGCTCATTCACCAAACAAACCAAAAAAAATCAAGACAGTTCTGTCCACCAGGAAACTCATGGCAACCATTTTCTGAGATCGACGAGGTGTATTGCTTATTGATTTTATGGCCCGTGGAGACACTATTAATGCCAATGCGTATTGTGAAACATTAAAGAAATTACGGCGGGCAATACAAAATCGGCGGCGAGGTCTATTGTCTACTGGTGCCATTCTCGTTCATGACAATGCCAGGCCTCATGCAGCTGGGATAACACAAAAACTTTTGCAGCAATTCAAATGGGAAACCTTCGGCCATCCACCGTATAGCCCGGACTTGGCCCCTTCAGATTTTCATCTCTTTACAAAGCTTAAAGACTTTTTGGCAGGAAAAAGATTTGACAGCGATGAAGAACTTAAAGAAGGAGTGACCCTGTATCTCAATGAGCTGGCGGCGAAGGACTATGCAGCAGGAATATAGAAACTTGTCACACGTTATGACAAATGCCTTAATTTGCTTGGAGATTATGTTGAGAAGTAGTTTAAAGTATCCTCTTTCAAATAAAATTTTTTATGTTTGTTAATATTTACTCTTGTGTCTTTATTTCACGAACGGGTACTACTTTCCGGATGACCCTCGTGTATATATATATATATATTAGATTACCTAATAATTCTATGAGAGAAAATAATATTTGTTCGCCGTATGGCGGGATTTTCGAGTTTGAATATGTGTTTGGCCAATGTGGCTCGTCTCTTCTTGTGGCTATGCGTGCTATGAAACGCACCGTTCCTATCCTTTATAATATCGTATGAATGCTTTTCTACTATCCTTTCCCCTTCTTGTGTCCCGTCTATTTCTCCTTTGGTGGGTGAAACAGCTCCATAACGCCATCTCTCTGGCAACTTTATTTCGGAGCACTTTGGCGCTTTATAAGATCGCAGATCTCAGTGTAAATCAGGTTTCCTTATTAGGTCAATTGGTAGAGCATCTGCCCGGAAAGTGGAAGGTCCGTGGTTCAAATCGCGGATAAGGAAATATTTTTACTTTTGTGATCTGTTCAAATCCGCCTTCCCCACCTTTCCCGAGTTTGCCTTTTATGTGTTTTCCTATCCCCATTTCCTTATATATCTATTTCTATGTGCGAAAATAATATTTGTTCGCCGTATGACGGACAGATAACACTTAGATTATCATTCTCACATCATACTCACATTGTAGATTATTTAAGCTTTCGGCCTACTCCGAGACCTTCTTCAGGTCAGACTGGGTATGAGTGTTCTTTTACGTGTTATCTGTTTATTCTGTGTTCTGTTGTGCCGACCAAAAGTCATATTGCTCTCGTGAGTACTTCCACTAATCAGTATATATTTATATATATGAAAAAACCGTAAACACAGTAATCAACCCGAAGGTCGGCTTAGTAGGCGATGGTAGAGCTCGCCCATGTACCAAGGCCAATTGCGTGTGAATATTCACACATCAGGGTAGGGGGCCAGTTCCTTTCCCTGTGCCGGTTATAGTTTCCGAGGAATATCTGGTATCCGAAAAATCAACTAGCTTGGGTGGAGCTGGAGGTGCCCCAAGTGCCTTGTCTGGGAATCGAACCCGGGACCCTCCGGTCAGTAGTCCTACGCTCTACCCACTAGACCACCGCGACATTTTTTTGCCATTTTGTGCCTCAGTTCACGTTGAACGTTTGACAATATTCATTGAAGATGATAACATATTTGAACGCGGTTCTCCTGCAACTGCACTAATATCTACATAGTGCAATGCAAGCCGCCATGAAGGTCGTGTGGCGGGCGTAACAAGGCACTCATACTTGCAAAAATATTTATGCATGCATGAATTTGAGTACAAATTTCCCCAAATACACAAGCCCCCGACAATATAAACACATACGTGCCTCGTATGCGCGACATGAAATGAATGATTGGTATGTTTAAATGAAACATTAAAATTCAAGTGAAAGTTAATTTTAACTGGCCTTCATGGTCGAAAAAGAGGCCGTTCTCTCCCATACGCATGCGTACGTGCCAATTACAACACCCAGCCTTCAATAAGGACTTCGGCATTGTTAGGTTAGCTTTTATTGGCCGAGTCAAAAGGCAAGTGGAAACCACACGTAACCAGCATAATGTGAGTGGCAGGTATCTCTTTTTGCGGTTTTCCATAAAGTTCCAATTCATAAGTTGTTGCTACCTACATGGTACCTCTCTTATGATTAGAGGAGTCCAGTGTATTTTTCTGCAGTTTTTTTTATATGTAGATCTGCATTATTTGTTTAATTTTACACGCACATATACATATGTGTACGTGGTCTACGTGGTGTGTATGTGTGCGTGTATAAATAAATAAATAAATATATATATCTGTGTGTGTGTGTTTGTGAATGTGTGTGTGTGTGCATGTCTCCATAAACACAGTAATCAACATGAAGGTCGGTTTGGTAGTTGATAGTAGATTTCACCTAGTAAAAAGGGTGACAGCGTGTGAAATTCACACATCAGCGTAGGGGTTCAGTTCCTTTCCCTGTGTGTGTGCGTGTGTTACTAATATATATATATGTGGGTCGCGTTCGTCCAGTGGGTAGAGCGTTGGACTACTGACCGGAGGGTCCCGGGTTCGATTTCCAGGGAGGACGCTCTGGGAACCTGCAGCTCCACCCAAGCTAGTTGATTTTTCGGATATATGTATATAAAAATATATATATGTGCATATATATTTAGGTAATCTACCGGTTATGGTAGGTTTTTGGATGGACACAACTATCAAGTAAATAAATATTTTGTAACTTGTAAGGAAAACAAATGAGGAAGTAGTGGAGATGGTGGGGTGGGGTTAGGAGATACTGGGATGGTGGGGTGGGGATGAGGAGAGGGGTTTGTTGAGAGAAATCCTATGGAGGCAGGAAAATGGATGAAAGGCGTATTGGGCGGCTGTAAAATGTTGAAGAAGGTAATAGAGGGGAGGATGTTGGGTAAGCGAGGTAAGGGCAGGGACAGGATAGGGATGATGGACGGGATGAAGCGAGGAAAGAAGTACACAGAGATGAAGAGGGACCTGATGTAGATTAGGTTGCTGGATTGGGTTTTGTTTGGAGTTACCAAATGTTTATTTGATAGTTGTGTCCATCCAAAAACCTACCTTAACCTGTAGATTACCTCATATCTATATAAAAAAATATAAATATGCATATGCGGGTCGCGGTGGTCTAGTGGGTAGAGCGTTGGACTACTGGGTCCCGGGTTCGATTTCCGGGCAAGGCACTCTGTTTGCACCTGCAGCTCCACCCAAGCCAGTTGATCTTCCGGGTACCAGATCTCCCTAGGAAACCATAACCGGCACAGGGAAAGGAACTGTCCCCTCTACCCTGATGTGTGAATATTCACACGCCGTTGGTCTTGGTACATGGGTGAGCTCTACCATTACCTACTAAACCGACCCTCGGGTTGAATACTTTGTTAATGGATTTATATATATATATACACACATTTTTGCTTATTTTTGTGCATACTTACACGCGGGAGGTCTGTTAAAAAAATTCAAAATTTGTTCATTGCAAAAAATACACTTCACACACAAGTTTAAGGTTTAGGGGGTAGAGGAGAGATTAAAAGCATGAAAAATAAATTATTCACGCAAATATATGAAATGGTTATATAAGCAGCGTAATAGCTGATTGAAATCAGTGCATAATTATGGAAATAACTATGTGTAAGTGTAAAATTTGTCCGTTGTGCACTTAAAAATCGTTCCACGTTACTAACGCACCTGTTTTTCTTCTTTCAGGTAAGCATCCTTTCATCGCAGCTCCAATTTTCAACGTAAGGTCTTGCCGAACACGTGAGTCATTATGTAGTCCTGCTCTAGAATGTAGAGTCTTCATGTTGTCGTTTAGAATTATTAAAAATCACATACAGATAACTGGTTATTACAAAAGATAATATAGTATACCTTTTAGGGTAGATTTCTGGATTGACACAATTACCAAATAAATATTTTTATATACTACATAAATGTTATATACTAATATTTTAAATAATTCCAAACAAAACCCAATCCAGCAACCTACTCTACATCAGGTCTCTCTTCATCTTTGTGTACTTCCTTCCTCCCTTCATCCCGTCCATCATCCCTATCCTGTCGCCTATGCGACGAAACCGGTCGACTTTAATAATAAAGTGTGGAAAAAAGTACCATCTCTCTTTTGATTTATTAGAATGGATTTCCACAAAGCGAAGCCTGAAACCATCGAGTTTATCATCCCTATCCTGTTCCTACCCTTTCCTCGCTTGCCCAACATTCTCCCCTCTATTACCCTCTTCAACATTCCATTACCGCTCAATACGCCTTTTATCCATTTTTCCAGCCACAATAGGATTTCTCTCAACAAACCTCTCTCCTCACCCAACATCTCCAGTACTTCCTCATTTGTTTTCCTTTCGGTCCATTTCACCTTCTCCATTCTTCTCCACACCCACATTTCAAAAGCCTCCAATCTACGTCTATCCTCCTGCTTTAGTGACCACGTTTCCGCGCCGTACATAGCTACGCTCCAAATCAGAATTTTTACGAGTCTTGTCTTAACATCCCTACTCGACGTCCCCGTCATCAACTCCCTCCTCCTTGAGAAAGCCTCCTTGCCTAGCGCAATTCTCCTCCTTACGTCCCTACCACTTTGACTGTATTGGTCCAAAACACTTCCGAGATACGTAAACTGTTCTACCTGCTCCATTTTTTCCCCTCATTTTAATGTTTACCTTAGCATTTTTATTTCTGGAAAATCGCATAGCCTTTTTTTTAATAATGGTTATCATCGGATATTTATTGCACTGAATTTTTTATTCACTCAGATATGCTTGCAATCCCTTGGCCGATTGACAAACACCCACATTCAAACACGAAATCCCGCCATACGGCGAAAAAATATTCATTCACATACGAAATATACGATTCATATTCATAAAGGAAGGGTCGTTTGTTTATATTTACATGTAGGCTCTTCAGAATACAATTTTACTCCTACAGTGCCATCCACTGATTCATTGAGAAGCAATAGCAAGCAGTATTTGTTTTGTTTCAGAAGGCGTTTGCTTGACCGTGCCAGCAAACAACAATGTCCGCGAAAATCGTTGATCCAGCAAGCTAGCTGTAAACTGTGTTCTGTCAATCGACTCTTGAAATCAAAAAGAGTGTCGCCTGCTGAAAAACTTCAGGACTTAGGCCTAGTTAATGGACCTACAGTTCTGAGTGAGGGAAAGGTTAGACAATGGTGCCGTTATTTTAAAAATGGACGAACTAATATCCATGACGAAGAGCGAAGTGGTAGGCCCAGTATTCTGACCGATGAAATTGTTTCGCAAGTGGAACAAAAACTGCGATGTGATCGTCGATTGACAATTAATGGCCTGGCTGAACAATTTCCTCAACTTGGACGCACTACTGTCTACAATATTGTTACGGAAAACCTCGGATACCACACATTGCGTGCAAGGTGGGTACCGAAAATGCTCACCGACCACCACAGGGAGCAAAGAATGTCCAGTGGACGAGAGTTTTTGGGCCACTACCAAAAGATGAAGATGATGAGACCTTGCACCTAGCGACTACTTCCTCTTCTTGCACTTGAAACAGGGGCACGGTGGACAACGTTTCGAAACCGAAGAGGAACTCAAGAATGGCGTTGTCGATTGGTTCAACCATCAGGCGGCGAGCTTCTATGCAGAGGGGTTAAAGAAGCTGGTGCAGCGGTACGAAAAATGCTTAGAAGTGAACGGCGATTATGTAGATAAGTGATGGTTTAGAGCATCCGCCCGGCAAGTGGAGAGATCCGGTGTTCAAGTCCCGGTCGAGGAAGATATTTTTACATTCGTGATCTGCTCACGTCCGCCATCCCCACCTCTTTTGCGTTTGTCCTTTATATGTGTTCCTTTACCATTTTCCTTATCTCTATTTCAATTTGAATGAATATTTATTCGCCATATGGCGGTATTTCGTGTTTGAATGTATATATATATATATATATATATATATATATATATAATATATATATATTGTGCCGTCCAAAAGTTATATTGCTCTCGTGAGTACTTCCGCATCATCGATATATATATATATATATATATATATATGTATATATATATGCATGTATATATATGTATATGCGGGTCGCGGTGGTCTAGCGGGTAGAGCGTTGGACTGCTGTCCGGAGGCTCCCAGGTTCGATTCCCGGGCAAGGCACTTTGGGCACCTGCAGCTCCACCCAAGCTAGTTGATTTTTCGGGTACCAGGTCTTCCTGGGAAACCATAACCGGCACAGGGAAAGGAACTGGCCCCCCTACCCTGATGTGTGAATATTCACACGCCGTCGGGCTTGGTACATGGGTGAGCTCTACCATCACCTACTAAACCGACCTTCGGGTTGATTACTGTGTTTATGGTTTATATATATATATATATATGTATATATATACATTTATATATATATATATATATATATATATATATATATATATATATATATATATATCGATGATGCGGAAGTACTCACGAGAGCAATATAACTTTTGGACGGCACAATAGAACACAGAATAAAACAGATAACACGTAAAAGGACACTCACACTGTAGATGATTTAAGCTTTCGGCCTACTCCGAGGCCTTCTTCAGGTCTGACCTGAAGAAGGCCTCGGAGTAGGCCGAAAGCTTAAATCATCTACAGTGTGAGTGTCCTTTTACGTGTTATCTGTTTTATTCTATGTTCTATTGTGCCGTCCAAAAGTTACATATATATACATACATACATACATACATATATATATATATATATATATATATAGATATATATATATATATATATATATGGTGGAAAACGCAATACGAGGATATAAAAAGGTTAAAGAAGAAGGGTGAAATTGGTGCTCTATACAGAAAGGTTAAGTTATTATCGGGAAGTAAGAAGGCAAGATCTGTGCTAACAGTTAAAGATAAGTGGGGTAAGATAATAGTTGAACCAGGAAAAATCCAAGAGAGATGGAAGGAATATATAGAAACACTATATGGTAAAGAACTTAGGCCGACAAGTTTAGACATAGAAAAGGAACATGACGTTGAAGAAGATAGCTTAGGTTCAGGCATACTCGCCATCAAGCCTGATGTTTGAATATTCACACGCCGTCGGGCTTAGGACTTGGTGAACTCTACCATCAACTAACAAAGCGACCTTCGGGTTGATTACAGCGTTTATGGTTGTTTATATATGCGTTTTTACATATGTATTCGTAATGGACTATTTATACCTGTTTTTATATAATCTAATAATTGGGAGAAACGTAATTTTTTATGCATCGTGCCTGTTGTTGAATCGTTCTATGTAACAGTTGAATGGGCGAGTGATAAAATAAATGCTTAGTTAACACGCAGTGGGGCATTCATGCACATGTGTTCAATAATTTTAATTACCCAGGAAAAGCTTTTAACTATTTGATGCTGCAGGACTTGTGTTGTCTCACCACCTGCCACACTCTCTCTGCGGTGACTGGCAGGATATGATGTAATTGTAGAAGTTCTTGAAGCCTCTGTAAATGAAAGATTCGGAAGTGCGGAGGGGAATCACCCGCATTCGTGTCTTCAGGTCCAAGGTAGCCGAGCGTTTCCCCCTCGGACCACTCGGCTCTCTTCCCCGCCGTCGCGACAGAAGGGGCGCTTATTCAGCGCGTTAGGAGCCATGGAGGAAATTTCTTGATACTCCCCAAGGAAAGGTCCGCTTCATCCGCTCCTCTCATGAGCGAGAGACCCCCGAGTTTCTCGAACGTGTTCAATTGCCCACCGCCCCACTTGAACCCCGTGAACTGCTCTTTCCCTCCCTCCATCCCTGCGGGTGTTGGTGTGCGTGGTGAATGCACCCTTCCACTCCGGCGATCTTTCCCGCCTCGGGATTCGTCGGCGGGGCGTGAACGGTGCGCCAAGAAATCTTCGCAGCTGGGTTTTCAACCGGATACCTCCCCATGCCCCGATTTTTCTTCTTCGTCTTGAAGGAGGGGGGTGGTGAAATGAAGGAGTTCGCGCGCGGCGACAATTCAACCCCCCCCCTTGCAATTGGCTGAGGCCCTAAGGGGGGGAGGGCGAGACAAGAAGACTGGATCTTTTGCTTCTTTTACCGTCCTTCCAGATTGAGTGCCGCCCTCGCAATGAGAGGAGGCAGGGTGCACTTCATGCTACTAGGGGAGGCGGCAATCGGAGGGCGGGCGGAATTTCCATTCTGAAGTTGAGATAGGGGGGCAGTTGGGGCGGCCTCCTCCTCATCTCCTTCCCCTCCGCCTCTCGAGTACTTCCTTCCTTCTCAGCTGCTTCCCAACGCACCCCGCATCACCCTACCTCCCACTCATCACCCCACCTCTGACAGTGGAAGTTTCAGACTAAACCTCGGCCAATTGTTCTCGGGAATTTCACCCCATGAAACCAGTTGCTAATTCATTCAAGAGACGCTTTTCTAACTTTTATACAAAAGACTTCCGCGCGAGTCGTTTATACATGCACGTGTGTTCGACGATGATATTGGCTCAGATATTCACGTTGATTTCTTTCTCTTGGCTTCGCTCTTCGTCATTTCCGTCCCGTTATTCCCACGACGCTCGTTTCCATGCACAAACCAACCTGGTGATGAACTATGCATACATACATGTGTACATATTATAACTTAACCTACCGGGTAAGGCAGGTTTTTGGATGGACACAACTATCAAATAAATATTTTGTGACTCAAAAAAAAACAAAACCCAGTCCAGCAACCTCATCTCATTGAACTTCCTTCCTCCTTTCATCCCGTCTAACATCCCTATCCTGTTCCTGCCTTTTCCTTGCTTTCCCAACATTCTCCCCTCTATTACCTTCGTCAACATTCCACTGCCACTCTGTTTCATCCATTTTCCCTGCCACCATACCATTTCTCCCAACAAACCCCTCTCCTCGCCGCCCATACCTAGAAATTCAAAATTTTTTTTCCTATCGGTCCATTTAAAGCAATGCTTGTAAACCCTTGGGCGACTGACAAACCAAAGCCTTGTCATCAGCAAACCTAACTGCTTTTACGAACTCCCCTTCGACTTACCCTCCCACCTCAAGCCCTTTCCAAACCTCCTTACTCATTTCCTCCACATATACGTTGAACAGCACCGGTGATACTGGGCATCCCGGCCTTACACCTCTTCCTAACACTGCCCATCCGGATTTTGCGTTCCCTACTCTCACCTGAGCAGTCTGAGACATGTACAGGTTGCGGATCAGTCTCCTGTCCCTCCAATCCATTCCTGTTTTCTGCATTACCGGAATTAGTTTTTCCCTATAAAGAGAAATCCTATGGAGGCAGGAAAAATGGATGAAAAGCGTATTGAGCGGTAGTGGAATGTTGAAGAAAGTAATAGAGAGGAGAATGTTGGGCAGGCGAGGAAAGGGTAGGAACAGGATAGGGATGTTGGATGGGATGAAGGGAGGAAAGAAGTACACAGGGATGAAGAGGGACCTGATGTAGTTTAGGTTGCTGGATTGGGTTTTGTTTGGAGTTACAAAATATTTATTTGATAGTTGTGTCCATCCAAAAACCTACCTTAATCGGTAGATTACCTAATAATAAAAATATATTTTCATGCATGTATGTATATATATAAATAAATATATATATATATATATATGTATATATATATATATAGAATAAAACAGATAACACGTAAAAGGACACTCACTCTGTAGATGATTTGAGCTTTCGGCCTACTCTGAGGCCTTCCTCGTTTTATTCTGTGTTATATTGTGCCGTCCAAAAGTTATATTGCTGTCGTGAGTACTTCCGCATCATCGGTATATATATATATGTATATATATCTTTATAATTGGCGCTCACCGGCGACGCACAAACACACGGATACAAAACATTTAAGAAACATAAAGGAAGGACACTCACAGCATGTGTTGACCGGCCGGGCCGTCGAAACGTCAATACGTTCTCTGAGTGTCTTTCCTTTATGTTTCTGTGTGGAGTGGGACTTAAAACAGCGTCTATTGAGTGTAATCAAATCTTTTTGGCTTCCCAATTTTTGTGGCGTGATTTCATAACTTCATTTTAAGATTTTCAAGCTGGGCTGTGATTTTTTCTCCGGGATAAATATAATCTTTGAGTAATTCGGGCGTTCTTGTGGAAGTGGGAACAGTTCCCCAACCTTGGCTCGCAAATGTCAAAAATTCGGCCCACCCCCGGTCCTTGGTTCCCGCCCTGAAATAGACCGAAAAGGAATTGGGTCATTAGGAGGTCGAATTGTTGCATCGGTCGTACCCAGCAATTCTCGACGCCTATTGCTGTACCCTTTCCGCCGTTAGGACGCCTCTATTTCCGCCTCACGTTCCCGATGGTCCTCGGGAAAGCGACCCTCTCTCTCCGGTGACCATTTTGTTCGAGGAACGATCATTTTTTGAGAAACTCCTCATCCAGATGATTTTCGATCATATCTGTGTGAAAAAAGTACTTACTTTCTTGCGTCAGTGCTTGGCTTTGATAATGGTCGCAACTTCCGAAGGGTAAAAGTACGAAGACGAAAGCTTCAAGACTCTTCAAGATACTAATAATTGTGGGGCACCATATGAAAATACGTTATGATAATCTACATTTTACATGGTTCCCTGCAAACCACCGCTGGGATGTGTGGCAGCAGTTGATTAAACTAGGCTTAGAGTTCTTACGTTTTAGCAACAATGCAAGTATAATAATTCAAACTTGTACATATGTATACATGTATTAGAATTCGAATAATGAATACCTAATAACCACTGGTACACGAACTATGGTCTCTAATAGAGACGGATACTTCTCTACGCATGCGAGATGATCAGTTAAATAAAAAGGACAATTAACAAAGATTAAAATGAATTAATGACAAAACCCTAGGCTAAAAAACGGAATATAGATTTTCCACTTAGAGCATTCGGGTGCGATTGTTCTGATCCCATGTCGTTTATGGGAAAAAACGGCATCTTCAGGCGATCTGTTCTGCACCTAATATCTCTTTACTCATTTTCATGATATGTCCCACCGTATTGCGAGGGGCTAATGATACATTGTCAGCATCACTGCTTAAGAGACCTGCCTCTTGCAGTTTGCAACAGATATTATCTGCAACCTAAGCTTTGTTCCGTGAATTATTCCCAATCTACGAGCACTTTGATACGCCACACAATTTATCATGACATCGTTTTACAAATATAGCTCCAGTCTACCGTTTACGTAAGGTAAGTTTTTGTATGGGCACACAATGGGCTTCGATACATTTGTTAGCCTTAAAACAAATCGACACCCCACACTACAACCAACTGTTCTTCAGTTCCGCGTTAATTCCAATTCCATTCAACTTGCCCATCCTTTTCCTCTCCCAACCTTGCTCGCTTCAAAATACAGCTCTTCGTAAAGTATGTACATGTATTTTTTCAACCCGACTGCGAACTACTATTGATCCGATTATTTTTAGCACTAATAATGCGGCAAGTGAAAGTTCGGTCCTCTCCGAGCGGATAAATATTCTCCCTGAAAATACGTGTTTTAGCGAGTAAAAATAATTCCAACAGAACCCTCGCGATTGTATTCGGAAGAAGGTCATAGGATCGCGTGCTTTCGAGTCTCGGGAGGGCAAAATAATGTCGAATGTGGTGGCGGTGGTTTCGCGCGTTAGAGGGTCGCGGAAGGGGGAGATGTATGGAGGGGGTTGGGCCTTATTCGCATCGTTCTACGCTTGTGAAATAATGCCTTCCTGAGACAAAAACCCATCTTTATTTGTGGAGAGATAGTGAGGGGGAGGGGAGAAATTATCCACTTAGGAGAGATAAAACAGGTTTTCTGCATGCGAATTTGTTCACGAAGAGGCGAACGCGGAAGGAACGGGGGGGGGAGGGATTTCTTTGGCGTGATCCCGGGCACTAAAAAAGGCTAACACTGCGTGTGCGATTCATCAAACTCATGAGATTTGTTTTTTTCAATGCTGTGGTTTGTTCCGAGCAAGAAAAATCCACGTCGCCTGTACGAATGGTTTCATTATTTCCATGTCAACATATCCTGCACCTTAATAATTCGTCGAGGTTTGGAAGGACAGAAGGGAAGGCCTTTAAAAAAAAAAAACGCATGCGTGAAAGTTCTCCGACTTGTGTAATATTCTCATTGTTTGCTTTTGTTGTCATGGTTTTTTCAGTCAGTGGAAGATTAGTTTTTGCTCACTTTGCTTGGACGGTTATTCCGAACGCCAGATTTTTCGTAATTCAGCCATAATTTTGGGAAAAATCCGCGGAGAATGAGTGAAAACCTGACGATTGTTTTCTTGATTTTGTTTATTCAAAATCCAGATTCATGATTCACGAGAAGACATTTGACGATAAAGGAATCATTCTGAGAGTATTTATTCCATTCATTTCTTCCCCTTTTCGAGTTGTTTGTGGGTTATTTTATTCGGAAGCGGGGGGGGGGGAGCGTGATAGTGTGCACGAATCGTGTGATAAATGAACGCGTGAATGTAAGTGTGAAGAACGCCCACGTTTGCAAGCGCGCGTGTTTTCTGCAATTATGATAGTGGCTTCTAACTACAAGTCGGTGGCGAAACCATTAGTGGGAAAAAACAACGGATTAGCCTAGCGTGCTCATTTATATATTATATCTTTCGCTGATGCACATATAAAAGGGACTGTACCTTCCGTCTCCTTTGCCGTGAAATATTTTCACTACGGTTTGGTCAGGGCACTTGAGAGTTTTATTATGTACCTACAACAGTGTCTACACAATATCCCACAAGCCGCGGCGAAGGCGTGTGGCGGGGGGTGTCAATTCACCTGCCATGCGTGCACAATCTCTATCATGTCACCTCTACATACATATTGATAGTCTGCCCTCGAAACATGTTAATCATACGAAAGAAAGTACGTATGTGCAAGAATATTTAATAGCGGCATATATATATATATATATATATATATATAGATATATATATATATATATTCAAATGGCATCCATTTAAACAAAACCTTTGATTACAGAATTGAATAAGGCAGACCTGAGAAACAACAAGGCGCCAGGAGTTGACAAAATTAATGGAGAAATAATCAAGGCACTCGGAGTCAAAGCGAAGGATGCCCTCTTTGGAATAATCAAAGATATCTACGACAGCGGAAAGATATCAGAAGACTTTGAGAAAAGTACAATGGTTGCAATACCAAAGAAACCGAAACCAGATAAATGCTACATGGTGCTGGAGGAGAATGCTGAAGATTAAATGGACAGACAAAGTGAGAAACGAGGAAGTATATAGAATGGGATAGAACCATATGGAGAACTCTACGGCAAAGAAGAACCAGATGGATTGGACACACGTTGAGGCACAATGGATTGATTAGGAATATAATGGAAGGAAAAATAGAAGGAAAGGTCACACGAGAAAGACCAAGAGACATGTACATGGGACAAATTAAGAAAGACGTAAAACAGAAAAGGTATCAGGGATTGAGGGAATTGACATTAAATAGAGGCCAATGGAGGGCTGCAATAAACCAATCCTAGGATTGAACATACTGATAGAAATCCAAGAAAATTTTTGTTCGTCGAAAATTTGCAGCGAAGGTCTTAAGCGCCACCCACGTAATTCAGAATTATAGGGTGGGAATCTATAGGTATGCGAAGACATAGGGCTGGATTAAATTTATTACAAAGATATAAAGCGTGGTGGTGGTTTCGCATCCGACATTGGAGATGTAATTAGGCCCCCTAATTATATTAGCAGGGCCGACAATTGTCACAAAATTGGAGAGTTAGACTTTCGAACTAACAGTTTCATGTATCGGTTATTCCCGCGCACTATTCGCGACTACAATAAATGGGGAAACACCCAAGGAAATAATAGGTACGCGCTGTCGAAAATAGAAAAAGTACAAGATTAAACTCCCACTAAAAACACTCTCCAAATCCGGAGTCCATACTCGCACGCTGCGTGCGCCCTTTTGCCGGGTGGGGTGCAGGCGAATGCATATAAACCCTATTGTAAATGTGAATTGTCCATCCGGAATGCGCGGAATACTCACGAGTAATAAGTGTTTGAATTGCTGCCTGCTTACTTACCTGCCTGCTTAACTTCTTAAGGGGTGCTCGGCTGAATTTAGGTATGGATTTTTAAAATCATCCTTTCTGCGCGAGGTAATTGGATTTTTTTCAAATAAATAAGTACCGCGTATTCTCAATTCGACGCGAGTCCGTCCTTTTTTCATCGCCGGCCTAACCACCTAATGGGCTCTCATTTCACTTATTTTGACGCGTTGATTCCACAAAACCCGTATCTTCCGGCCCCAGAGGGCGCCCATATCCCAGGGGGACTTCTCGCTACGGATGGAGAGCAGAGCGGGCGGCCTCCTACAAATGAGCTCAGCGAAGAACTAACTCCTCCAAGGGCAAAAAAAACATAAGTGAGATATTTTCACTAAATGAGCCCATTAAAATTCATCGACAAGGCTTCTCGTGTCTTTTTACCCTCCCGAAGGTGACAGCGACACGTGGTGCGCCCCCCCCCTGTGGGTATTAAAAGAGAGGCATACATATGCGCGCAGGTTATCCCTTTTCCAGATGTCGCAAAAGATCACAGGAAGTCAGTCCCTTTTTCAGGGGGAGTTGGTGGGATTTGTGTTTTCACACGAAAAAGCTGCTTTCCGCCATGGGGGGGTAGTCTTTCTCCCCTGCGCGAGGGGCCGTGATGTATCGGCTCCGGGGGTGGGGGGGGGCAATAGTTAGCAGCTGGTTAAAAATGCCACCAGCACTATTTCACGGCCGGCGCGGTCTTCCAGGTCATCCGGCGTCGCCGAAGGGTGACGGCGTTAGCACGCAGTCACCGTCCACACGCCTAGAAGAAAATCAAAAGTCCGACCGGCCTCCCTTGGGCGCAATCCCTCCAGTCGGAAGGAACACCTCGCCCGCCATCGGTGATTAATCATTGCTGAGATTTCCGGTGAGGAATGACACCAATCCTCTTGTTCGCTCTTTTAAATGCCGGAAGGAGCCCTAAGTTTCTACGCAAACCAGCCGTGGGAGAACCGGTGCCTATTCGTAGATACTATATTACAATGGCCTACGCGTAAATTTTACTAGTTCCAAGGTGAACTAGTCTGAACATTCATGTAATGGACGCTTGCTTATTTTTAAATTTGAAAAGGTTGAATGTTTTGGAATGACCTTTGGTCTTTGCATGAGGTTACAATATATGTAAATCAGGTTACAAGATCATCACTTACAGGGGTGTGAGAACAGGTTCCAGCAATTGAGTGAGTGCAGTGAAATGGCTATTTCAAGTATGTCGGTATTTCAAATGCCGTTTTTTTAGCCTAAATAATATGTGAATTTCCCAAAAAATGATTTATTAATAAGAAACCCTTTTGTATCACCCGAACATCTATACGATATTTGGTTGTGTGTTCCAAAGAGAAATAAAATATTTATTTATTTGGTAGTTATGTCCATAGAAACCTACATTTAATTACTGCATTACATTACGTTATAAGTAGCATAACATCATCAGGTGATGTTATGCTATAACGAAACCTGGGTTGTAAAAATTAAAAAAGTTTATGTGGAAAAGTAAAGTGGTTTGATTATTAAAAGTCAGTATGAAGATTTTCCACCAAGTTACGCCAGAAACTGTTTTATTTACATTTAGTTACATTACAAGGTGGATAACATGATAAAATACATCTGTACAATACCACGCAAGGCCATCTCAGAGCCGTGTGGTGGAAGGTGTAAGTGCATCAGCCATGTGTACATAAATAAAAGCTCATGGTTATTTTTGCCGATAGTCTACCGTTTAAGGGATGCTTTTTGAGGACGCAGACTAATAAAATTCCCAGCCTCCACATTAAGATGACACCCCATACACAATGCATTAAATTGCTCGATTCCGCATGCATTTTCCCTGCTAATTTATGATATTATACTTGTATATATTTATTTATTTTTTTATTTTAACTAAACTGTACAAGCACTTTCACGTATGCAAATTTAAGTTTATGTACACCACGCCATAATTGGTGTGTTCGACCGATTCATTGAGTTTTATTCTTCAACAGCTTTCAAGAAAGTAACTTACGTTTCCTGCCTAGCCGAGGTGTTTGTGGGTAGGGCCAGGGTCACCATATTGGTGTGTCTAACTGTCCCTAAGCTCAGTGCACGCACCTAGATGTGGCAGAGTGTGTGCAGACAGACTGCGGTTCCTCAATGCCTTGCTCATTCTGCGGAATGTTAAAATGGAATGCACTGCAATGGAAAATCACGACGCGAGTTGCGAAGTGTTCGATTTGAGATTAGATTTTTACAGGCCAAAAACTAACTCAAGCCATTTGAAATTCATGGGCAACTTTGTGAAGTGTGTACGGAGGCGGAATAGTGATGAGCGAAGGCGGAGTGGTGCATTCTCAGTTTAAAAATAATGACCACGGCACCAATGTTCACTTAGAGGACACCACAGTGGTCGTCGGCCTAGCCTTTTCGTGACGTTGATAATTAACTAAAATTGGCAATTTTCCACAAAATAAAAGTTTATGAGACCGGTTTCAATGTTACTGCATCATCATCCGGTCAATGCTGGTGATGATGTAGTTATATTGAAACCGGTCGCATTAAATTTTATTTTGTGGAAAATTGATATTTTTAATTAATCATATTCCACCATATCACGCCTGAAACGTCTCTTTTTACTTGTGGTGACAGATGAACTGACTGTGAAAAATCAACAAAACTATTCGCGAAAAACACCAATTTACGATTATGGATATCTCGTATCATTTTCCCTAAATCTCAAGAATTCTGCCTCCTGGAATTGTTGCGCGGAAGTTTGGCTATCACAAGTTGTGTGCCAAATTGATGTACCGAAAATGTCGACGGAATACCACAAAAAGAAGCGTCTCGCTAGATTGCTGACTTACCTCGAAGCCTATGACGAAGATGTTAACGCACTCTTAGATTGTGTCGTAACTGGGGATGAGACATGGGTAAAAGTATTTCAATTGTGAGACGAAAACACACGTTCTCCCAGGAATGTAAGGCAGAATGTGAGTTATTCAGAGTCGGAACTGAAAAGCGTTGTGCATCCCTATGGGAAATTCCTCAATTTAAATGGCGATTGTGTAGAAAAATAGTTCACGAATATGACATTTAAATGTACAAAATAAAACTTTGCCTTATCTCTGGGTTCATATTTTTTAATTTCCAAACCTAAGTTACTGGTAAGGACGACCGCAGTATATTCTGGCACCTGTGATCGGTTTTGTTATGATTGCGTCTGGTGCGAGGGAAGCACGAGGACTCGGATGTGTCAGCGACACGGCGTCTACACCTCTCCCATTTTATCCTTTTAGTGGAATCTAACAATTCGGAATTTGGTGTCGTAATGGTTCCTTCGGTGTCGCAACGAAACTCGATACCTTGAGAAAAGTGAACATTAAGTTTCTTGCCCCTGCTCTCTTCGGGAAGCATGGGAACCCAACTTAATTCCTTACAGTATATCCGTCACCCTTGCTCCCTTCTCGTGGCAATTTTTAACAAACCTGGTGGATTTTCTCCGACCCTCATCCAATTCCTTAATTACCGTCGTCTCCCTTGGATCCGCATGCCCGAACCACAGTCTAGCTAAAGCGCAGTGAATCTCTGTATTTAATTTTCCATTTCATTTTGCCACAACTCGCCCAATGAAATCCGCATTACCTGTCGTGCCCACATATAGTACTGTGCACTTAATAAATGATTGGTTGGTTGAGATGTATTGCAATGCTCGAATTATGCGATATCTATCGATTCTTAACTTCACCCCACACCGTAGAATGCTCTGGGCGGTTTCTCTAAGATGATGGACGTCATAATCGTAAGTGATAAGAAGTGCTTATTTTTTTAGCCACCGTAAGGGTATGAACAGTGGTGATGACCACACATCTCTCTCTATGCGCTGATTTCAGTGTAATTTCTCTTGAACGGGGGAAAATTCCACGCCTATATGTATTCCAGCCCCTTGAAATTCACGCATCTTTGGCCGGGAACAGAATTCTCTCTGGCAGAGCGACGGAACTCGCAGGTTGGGGAGAAATCCGTGAGAAAATGTTAGGGTAATTTGTTTTTATTTTCGGAAAAGTCTAGTACTTGAAGGAGGAGCAGTCTTGCAGATAAAAAGCGTCAGCACTTGACACGGCGCTCAAACACGAACACAGCGTTGCAGTCTACCCTCCCTCCTCTCGTTAAAGGCTTGAGACGATAATGAAGGACAAAGCCGGGTCCTTAAAGAGTTTAAGAGGGGCAGGAGATGAGAGGCGAGCTTCCTAATCTCCCTTGAGTACCTACTTCCCCCCTACTTGTCTTGTTCCGGAGCCATGAGTGTGGGAGAGAGAGAGCGAGCAGGTCAGAGACACTAACCACTCGTCCTCTTCGGAGAGACGACCAAGAAAAAAGAATATGTAAATATGTTTGTGCCTATATATACATGTGTGTAGCTATATTCTTAATTTTTCTTCCCCATGGAAAGCCTCGCTCATAATATGTGTGCCCGAGTCACCGTTCGAATAAAGACCGAAAAGGGGTTCCTCTCAGGGTAAAAGGTCTCTCTCATTCTTCCCTTTGCGCGTCCCTTTGCTATTAACGCAACAGTTGCGATGTTTTTTACGCTCGAGAGGGTTTCTGCTTTCGTTCCTGCTGAGCGCCAAAGTGGAAAAAGGCGCGAGGCAGTGGTGAGCAGTCCTTTAAGAGGGGAAGAAAAATCTTGCAGTCCTTCCATGTGGACCACACTGGAAGGGCGGGCGGGCGGTGTTCTGGCTTTGATATATGTGTCGGGCGCGGCGAATCGTTAGCAGCTGTCGCGAGCCCTATTTCTTCGAGAGGTCCGAATGCAAGAATCATGGCGGCCGATAACTTCGCCTCCGGATCTTTGGGATCCGGACGGAGAATTCGCAGCCGGCCGTGTGAGTGCGTTCGTCAGCCGCCAGAGAACCCGAAGACGTTTTGTTTCCGTCGCGGGAAAATTATTGCAAATCGACCGGCTTTTTTTATTTTCCCCCATTTATTATTCCGTACGTTGCGTTGTGTCTATCCAAAAACCTATCTTAACCGGTAGATTACCTTAAAAAAAATATATATATATATACAATGTAAATGGACTTACCAGTCGACACAAACCCAAAAACTGAAACACATAAACAGTTCTGTTCCTAATTCCTCTTGAGAAAGGTGGTTGCACCACCAAAAATTCGAGAACCAGTGAGTCCCTCTTTTATGTGTTTCAGTTTCTGTGTTTGTGTCGACTAGTTAGTCCATTTACATTATTGTGCACGTTCGTGGGTTTTTCAAGAGAGTGACTTTATTTCTATATATACAGGGTTCGTCCGGAAAATAAGTGTACTGAGCTCAGGAAAAAAAACTATTACTTTTTTACATATCTTAAGCTAACATTCCTCAAAATAGGACCCTTGTGAGTCGATACACTTGTTCCAGCGGCGTTCCCATTCCTGGATCGCTCCCGCGAAGGCATCATCGGGAACATCTCGAAGACACGTCGTCACGGCGTCCAAAGTCCCGTGACGCGTTCCTTTCAAACTCCTCTTTATCTTCGGGAACAGAAAGAAGTCCGGTGGTGCCAATTCCGGGCTGAAGGGCGGGTGCGGCACCGTTGCCACGCCGTGTTTGGCCAAGAATACCGACACGACAAGCGCGGTGTGAGACGGCGCATTGTCGCTCAGGTTGTCAGTCATACGGTTGATCGCTGGCCGGACGCGGGCGACTCGTTTTCGAAGCCAGTCGAGCACTTGGACGTAAAATTCAGCATTTACAGTTTGTCGTTCAGGTACAAATTCGTAGTGGACGACTCCCCTTTTGTCAAAAAAGACAATGAGCATCATAAACTTATTTTCAGGACGAACCCTGTGTATATATATATATATATATATATATATATATATATATATATTATATAAAAACATATTATATAAAGTGTTTATTTTGAGTTTTATTTAAGTCAAAACTTTTCCCCGAGTTGGGAAAGGCCCTTATGGCCTTGTTTGTACAACTTAAAGCAAAATAAATTTTCTAGCTTCAATTAATGAATTTTAATCACCAATGCTATCCTGTTGATAAGGGAGTGGAATGGTATCCAAATGCCAACATCCATGAATTCGTGTTGAATTTGAGCCGCTACTTGATCCCAGTCCACAAATACTCGAGCGTGCCACTAATTTCCGGTCTCCGCCGACATCTACCTACGTTTTCATATATATATATATATATATATATATATATATATATATATATATTATTAGGTAATCTACCGGTTACGGTAGGTTTTTGGATGGACACAGCTATCAAATAAACATTTCGTGACTCCCCACCTAGCAAACTAATCTATATCAGGTCCCTCTTCATCTCGGTGTACTTCTGTCCTCCCTTCATCCCGTCCAACATCCCTATCCGGTTCCTACCCTTACCTCGCTTGCCCAACATTCTCCCCTATATTACCCTCTTCAACATTCCACTGCCGCTCAATACGCCTTTCATCCATTTTTCCTGCCTCCATAGGATTTCTCTCAACAAACCCCTCTCCTCCCCCAACATTTCTAGTACTTCCTCATTTGTTTTCCTTTCGGTCCATTTCATCTTCTCCATTCTTCTCCACACCCACATTTCAAAAGCCTCCAAACTACGTCTATCCTCCTGCTTCAGCGACCACGTTTCCGCGCCATACATAGCTACGCTCCATATCAGAGTTTTTACGAGTCTTGCCTTAACATCCCTACTCAACGTCCCCGTCATCAACTCCCTCCTCCTTGAGAAAGCCTCCTTGCCTAGCGCAATTCTTCTCCTTACATCCCTATCACTTGACCGTATTGGTCCAAAATACTTCCGAGATATGTAAACTGTTCTACCTGCTCTATTTTTTCCCCGCCTATTTTAATTTTTAGCTTAGCCTTTTTCTTTCTGGAAAATCGCATAACCTTTGTTTTATTAATATTGATTCTCATCCCATATAGTATTTATCGCACTGAACCTCCAATTCACTCAGCAATGCTTGCAACCCCTTGGCTGACTGAGCAACTAATGCTTGGTCATCAGCACACCTAACCGATTTTACGAATTCCCCTCCGACTTTCATTCCTACCTCCAGTTCTTCCCATGCCTCTTTAATCATTTCCTCTACATATACGTTGAACAGTACCGGTGACAATGGGCAACCCTGCCTTACACCTCTTCCTAACACTGCCCATCCGGACTCTCCGTTCCCCACTCGCACCTGAGCAGTCTGAGACATGTACAGGTTGCGGATCAGTCTCCTGTCCCTCCAATCCATTCCTATTTCCTGCAATACACGCATTAATTTTTCCCAATTCACTCTATCAAACGCTTTTTCGAAATCAACAAAACAGGCAAAAACGTCCTGATTGTATTCTATATTCCTCTCGACTAGTGATCTCATTACTGCAATGGCATCACGCGTACCTCTCCCTTTCCTGAACCCAAACTGATCATCCCCTAATTAATCATTTGCCTTTCTCTCTATCCTTTTGTTGATGATCCTGAGAATCACATTAGCTGCGTGGAATATCAAACTTATTGTTCTGTAATTCTCACATGACGAAGCCTTTGCCTTTTTTGGAATAGGAACTAACAACGATCTCACAAAATCTTCCGGTCAGATTCCTTCCTCATAGATACTACGAATCAGTCCATATATGGCCTTCTTCCCACCTTTCCATAACCATTTCAACATTTCTACAGGAATATTGTCCACCCCCACAGCTTTATTTGCTTTCATCTCCGTTAATGCCCTTTCTATTTCATCGTCGAGTATGCCTGGACCTAAGCTATCTTCTTCTACGTCATGTTCCTTTTCTATGTCTAAACTTGTCGGCCTAAGTTCTTTACCATACAGTGTTTCTATATGTTCCTTCCATCTCCCTTGGATTTTTCCTGGTTCAAGTATTATCTTACCCCACTTATCTTTAACTGTTAGCACAGATCTTGCCTTCTTACTTCCCGATAATAACTTAACCTTTCTGTATAGAGCACCAATTTCACCCTTCTTCTGTAAACTTTCCATATCCTCGCATTGCGTTTTCCACCATTCTTCTTTTTCTTTATTTGTGGCCCTACTCAATTTATTGTTTAACTCTTTGTACTTCATTTTGCCTAACTCTGTGTTTACATTTTTCCATCTTCTTCTCTCATCCATCTTTGCAATCATCTCATCCGTTTCCCATGGTTTCCTTATCCTTTTCCCGTTAACGGTTCCTATAGTGTCTTTAGCGGCTTCCAATACCCCTTTCTTGATACATTCCCATTTTTCTTCGATAGCACTCAGTTCTTTACCGTCATCCATCATTTTCTCTACAGGCTGCTGATACTCCTTCCTCGTTAGTCCATTTACTGCTTCTAAATTCCATTTCCTAACCCACCGCCCTTGCCTTTATCTTCTTGAAACGAACATTACATTTCATAACAACTAAATTGTGGTCAGAGTCCGCATCCGTTCCTGGGAAACTGTGCGAATTTATCACACTGTTCCTAAACCTGTGCCTAACCATAATATAATCTAACTGATACCTTTCTGAGTCACCTGGCATTTTCCATGTATACCTACGCCTTTTGTGGTGTCTAAACCATGTGTTAGTGATGATTAACCCCTGTCTCCTGCAGAATTGAATGGCTTTCTCCCCGCGTTCATTCCTCGTGCCTAACCCATAGTCCCCTACCTCACCACCATCTCTTCCTTCGCCTATCGTCGCATTCCAATCCCCCATCTCTATCAAATGTTTCCCTGCAGGAACACTCGCGATGATATCCTCTAACTCATCATACATCCTATCGACTTCTTCCTCCTTGTGGTTGCTCGGTGGCATGTATACCTGAACAATGACCAATTTCGTCGGCACTGCTTTAATCTCTACGAGTAAAATTCTATCTGTCGCTTGTTCTATTTTGAATATATATATATATATATATATATATATATATATATATATATAAACACAGTAATCAACCCGAAGGTCGGTTTAGTAGGTGATGGTAGAGCTCACCCATGTACCAAGCCCGACGGCGTGTGAATATTCACACATCAGGGTAGGGGGGCCAGTTCCTTTCCCTGTGCCGGTTATGGTTTCCCAGGAAGGTCTGGTACCCGAAATATCAACAAGCTGGGGTGGAGCTGCAGGTGCCCAAAGTGCCTTGCCCGGGAATCGAACCCGAGACCCTCCGGTCAGCAGTCCAACGCTCTACCCGCTAGACCACCGCGACCCGCAAATAATTATATATACGAGGTTAAATTATTTTTCGTACATAAATTAGAAATTATATCAATTATATTTTCTATATATATATATATATATATTAAAGAATGGTATATTTTAATGTTTGCTTGTATAAAAATGGTTTATTGTAATGGTTCATCAAGAAGACTGACTGTTACGAAACCAAGAACACAACAATTTCAAAGATCAATGAGACGTGGTTATTTTATTCATCCTACTTTCTACTCGTGAATAATTCGGTAAAGATCTCTGCAAATGCTTCGCCAGCAGTCCATTCTGAATACAGGCGGATTTCTTGTAGGTAAGGGCTAATTTACCTAACGTCCACAACGGGTTCGAATCCTGTTGCATCGCTGGGGAAGTTTCGACAATTTCGTTAAAAATGTGCACATTGTCGTCAATCTTCGAACTTCCAAGGTTTTAGGCTCGAAATGCGAAGCAGCCCTTGCAAAAAAATGTGAAAAATAATGGACGCTATTTCACTAAAAGGATAATAAGAAGACGAAAAGTTAAGAAATGTACTCGGCAATTTCTCTTGAATTCGTTCACAATTCATTCCCGATGACAAAAATACATCTAACGTGCACTTCCAGCCTTCGATTGAAGCGAATCGTCCGCTGAGAAATATTTTGCGCCCCCCAAGCAGTCACTGGACATCTGCCACACGTCGTGCGTATACGTAAAGTATGTATGTATGCATGCACAAAACTGTGTATGTGTATGTATGTATATATATATATATATAGATGATGCGGAAGTACTCACGAGAGCAATATAACTTTTGGACGGCACAACAGAACACAGAATAAAACAGATAACACGTAAAAGGACACACCGCAGATGATCCGAGCTCTCGGCCCTCTCCGAGGCCTTCTCTGAGTCTGACCTGAAGAAGGCCCCGGAGAAGGCCGAAAGCCCAAATCATCCACAGTGTGAGTGTCCCTCCACGTGTTATCTGCTTTTTTCCGTGCTCCATTGTGCGTCCAAAAGTTATATATATATATATATATATATATATATATATATATATCTGTACGAGTATTTGTACACGTTTACACCAAACTTCTCTCGTACCTTTCTTTCATCTCATTTATAAATTGTTTTGTTCTGAACCGCAGTCAGCCTTCTTTGACCGTAATTATCGAATCGGTTTCCTACTTAATGAATCCAAAATTAGTTCATTCGAGTTCATAAAAATGTAAGAGTCTTACAATATCATCTACCATTAAAGAACAGATCTATTAACTTTCTCTACCCATCAGATGGGGAAAACTTTTCAGTAGAAGCATAAAAGTCCATTGTCGCCGTAATATATATATATATATATATATATATATATATATATATATATATATATATATAATCAATGAATCAAACTCTGTTGAGCAAGAGTATCATTTTCAAAGCAAAGTTATCAATCGACTTAGTAACATGGGACTATATATCAATGATAATAAAGTTCAATGGCTATTCTCAACCTTTGCCCCGGCCACAACACCCCCATAAAGGGATTTGTTTTGTCACGGCACAGAAATAAAACGTAATCTTAAACCCAAATCTCCTTCTTCCTTCCCTCCTCCTCTTTTGCGGCATCTTCATTCCCTTCTAGGATATATCTGTCAAGACTTTGAAGGTGCGAAGGGTAATCTAAAACCAAAATCTTGCTCGCCCTCCCTTCAACTCCATCGCCTCAGAGGAGACTGCAAACATCGATAACTTCTAACGAACCGGAGTAGGTGTATCCAAGAATATCTCCGGGAAACATTTCCCTTATTTTATTGCTCCTTTGGGTTTTTTCTTTTTTAAAACTCGAGTCCCTGTCACATCTCTAGTTCCAAACAGTCGGAAAAGATGATGGACGACTTAGTCGAATTTGTCAGCGGGAGACGGAGAAACAAGTCTGATCTGCTCCGTTCCCTCCCCAGCGCGGCCGGGAGGACGTCCACCCAGCCTCGCCTCTTCTCCTTCCTCCCACCTTTTGTGCGCGTCCCTCCCCCTTCCTCTAGTTCTAAGGGTTTCTCTTTGGTGCGCCCTGAAAGGTAGCGAGGCTTATTCCTTGGAGAGGGAGAGCGGAGGAACTCAGTAGCCCTCAATCCTCTAGTGTGTTCGAAAAACCATGCATTGAGGAGGATATCTCCCTCTCGGCCCTCCTTCCTTCTCAAACAACTCTCCCTCCACTCTTGTGTTTAGTCTATGGGAATTTCCTCTCGCTCCCCTTAAGACCCTTGCTTAGCAGTTGTCGTGGTGTTGTTCACCGTTGGGATTTTGTGGTCCTATCTTGAGCGTTCAACTCGCTTATCCCGGGGGATGAGGGGGAAGAGGGAGTTGGGGCGTGGAGAGGGAGGGGGAAAGAAAATCCTTTGAGGTTACACAGGCTCTCGAGCAAGGTAAAAGATGGGCGTAGCGAATCGTTAGCAGCTGTTTTGTTGGGGAGAAGGGCTCGACTCTTAATACTTCTTTTCTTTCATTCTCTGCCTTCATACACACACATACACACACAGACACACACACGCAAAACCCCTCCCCCCTGCCCACCCTCCATCCCCGCACCACGCACTTCCCCAACTCGCACCAGCCAATAGGTGACAATAAACTTATCGAGGGGAGAACGAACGTTGATTTATTTCATTTTCCCGTGAAGGTGCGGCGTAAAGCGTTTAATATTTTAACGGATCCAGATTTAAAAAGGTAAGAACATTGATTAAACAGTAGACGAGTTTTAAAAGTGACGTTTCTTCATATTACTTAATGTTTACCGACTCATGTAAAAGAGAAAAGTTGGAAGTTGTATATATTTGCGAGGTCAAAGGATGGAGTTGAAAGGTATAATGGATGAGCTTTATGTGGAAAATGCATTATCAACATCTCTTCTCTATAAAAAGAGACGTTTCAGGCGTGATATGGTGGAATATCATGACTAATTAAAATTGGCAATTTTCCACAAAATAAAATTTTTATTAATACTACCGGTTTCAATGTAACTACATCATCTTCTGGTAACAGTCACCTCCCTCCCCTCCCTCTTCCCCCATTTTCCACTACTCTCCCCTTACTTGCTTTTCAGCATATATAGTAGACAAAGAGAAATGACTGTTACCAGAAGATAATTTAGTTACATCGAAACCGGTCGTATTGATAAAAATTTATTTTTGTGGAAAATTTCCAAATTTAATTAATCTCTTCTCTAGTAGAAATTGCTAAAAACACTAGTTTAAATTGTTCCTGAAAAATGTTTACGACGCCCTTAGCATTTGGAGCGCCTGCCCTATGACTTGTTCTTTCCCTCCGCTGCTCAAGGCCCTTTCTCGCACCATTTGAGGCGAGGAATGACGCCTGGAAGGCCGACTTCCTCTCTCTCTGCATCCTATTTTTCTTAATCTTTGAGGAAGGATTCTATGAGACAGGGAGCTTTGTTGTACTGCGACGAATACTTCCTTCAGGGCGTCCACCTTGAAGTTCTTGTTTTATTGCAAGACTCTAAAACTTTGTCAGATCAGGTGTTTACACCCCTGGCGGGAGCCCAATGCATTTTCCGTTCCACTAGTTCGAAAATATGTGTCAGATGATACGTGCAACAGGCATAAGATAGTTTAAACTGAAAGCATTCAACATCTAACAAATACCCCGCAAGCCACCGCAAGGGCATGTGGTGGTGGTTCATTTAGGTGACAACCCGTAAAAGAGAATAAAACCACGTGCAAAACTTACAAATTCATGCAAATCTACACCCACAGAGGCGTATATATTCATGCCAAAACCTTTACAACTCACACGCATGCAAATACATACAATGTCAACTAACACACACATGCACCTACGAATATACCTTATGTTTATGCAACGTTTCATCTTCTGACTTGCGATTCGAATTTCTTTCCTATTTCTATAATAAATTTGGTTTCTTACTATTATGATTTCTGCTTGTTCGGGGAAAGAATGAGTATTTGAATCTATCTGTATTGGAATCTATCTCCTTTTATTTTATCTTTGTGGTCTGATCTACCTAAGCAGTGTGGGGCCAGAATAACTCCTTTAGTGTCATGGTTAAACTTATTGGTTTTGAACCTTTACTGAAAGTCTGAGTCTCGCTTGTTCTCTTCGTATTTCAAGTGGCTCCCAGCCTAAATCCCCTAAAATCACACACGTCTTCCTATCGTAACAATTTTTTTTTAATCTGGTGGGTTTTCTGTAGACTTCATTTAATTCTTTTTGCCAGATTTTCTCCCAAGGATCCCAAATACTTGCGGTATATTCCAAATGAGGTCTAACTAGAGCGAAATAACATCTCTCTTTAACTTTCTCATTAAATTTCCCCGCCATCCGTTTATGAATCCCAGTTTCTTTAAAGCAGATCCGCATATTGTCCCGATATGTGCTCCTCGTGAAAGGCGTGGTGTTAGAACTACCCCCAAATATTTAACTTGAATGTCCGTAATTAGCACTGAACCCTCTATTTCGTAGTTTATGTCCTCTTCGCCACTTCCATTAACTATTGGAAACAAAGACATTCGAGGGACGTGTTTAGGAATGTAATTGTCGGAAAGTGTTGTTCGTTTAAATATTCGAATAAACAGCCGTCCAAAGAGGACGACTGGTTAAAGGGCGACTAGGAAAAAATTCAAACATTTTTGGGTCATCTAAATCTAAATTATATCGTTAGCTTTTACGTTCAATTGAATGTATTTTAGATAAGTCATAAGTTACTGTTTTGACTCTCACTTAATCAGACATACATTCTCTTCTATTCTATTTTGTGTTTATTTTTTGGTTAATTTCAGTATAATGTTTCGATGCATGCATTGATATTTGGTTTATTTCATGTTGCTATAAGATCACTGCTAAAATGATATTGTCCGTTGTATATATCATTGGCAAGGTGTTAAGAGGGAGAAGGGTCCTTTGTTTTAATCTCAATCTAGGCCCAACAAATACGGTTTTTCGCATATTATTGTTAATAACTCGGCCGTAGGGGAAGAGAGGCGACCCGAGACAAAAAGAGAAAGTGTGGATGGCGGGAGTAGAGAGAGGTAGTGCGATGTTGACGGCAGTGAAGGAAGGGAAACTTGTTGGAGGCGGTGCTAAAGAAAGGGCGTGAGTGGACTTCTTAGACATCACCAAGGAAAGCAGAAGTTAATTTATGAAGGAGGGGAAAATGTGGAGTGAATAAGAGGAAGTTCCCGTCACACGTACAAGTCTTTAGGGACCTTCCAAATCTTCAACATCCAAGCAATACTCCGCGAGCCACCGCAAGGGTGTTTGGCGGGGGGTGCACCAGCCATGTATGCGTAAATTTTACTCCATTCATACGTACACTTGAATACGTGTTAGTTCATGTGCAACTGTCGTTCACTTGCGTGGCTATGAACATCATGCGATAACTTTTACGCTTGACATCACCACAATTCATCAACTATTTTGTTTTAAATTTAATTTTCTCGGGTTCTTGGGTTCGATTTTGTTGCGATTGTTTATCGTGCGAAGGAAGGAGGAGTACTTGAATCTGTCTGTGACAGTGTTTACATATCTCATTGCATCCCGGTGGTGGAATCTGCTAATTCAATGATTTGGTGCCATGATTATTCCCTGTGCATCGCAAGGAAACTAGTTGTATGTCTACAGACTTATTTTCTCTCCTCATGAATAGAGGAGGCTCCCGATTGTAATTCCTCCAGCATACTTCGTGACGCTTAACGTCTTCTCGTGGCAGTTTTTTTTACAAATCTCGGGGAATTTCACTAACACCAGTTCATTAATGAAGATGGTATCTTTTGGATTCAATGTAGTCCTTTCCATGTATAACGTAAAGGTTTCCAAACTAAAACTGAGTGACACCTCTTTCTCTCACTTTTCCATTAAACTTTGCTACCCTTCTGTCTTATGATATCTGATGCTTCTTTAAGGCTATCCCAAACTACCTAATTAACTGGAACGAACCTGAATTAATTATCTCAGACGTGCACCTCATCGCCTCGCCTACTGCACGCAACATTTCCAAGGGGAGGGGAGCGGTCACCTTCGGCGTGCGCTCTCTAGACGGGACGGAAGTTTGCCCACGGTTCCCATGGCCGCGGGGGCAGATCTCGAAATGGCCGAAGCGACCATGGAGCAGTGGAGGGAAGTCCATCGATCATTCCCATTTCTCAAGTGGAGCGCGCCTCTGCTCGCCTCCGGAGACTCCCTTTCGAAGCGATATAAATTATGCCCAGTTAACCGAACGCTATCGTCGGACGCAACGTCGAGGAACGACATCATTTCGTAGGGCGGCTCATTCCCAACAATCCCGAACCCCTTGTTGATTGAACATCTGCATCGTATCCTACATACCGCCCAGGAAGGGTTTGGCAGGGTGTGTTTGGTCACCAGTCTCGTACAGTAACCGAATGAATGTTTCCGAGGTAATTGATCCGCAACTTGGTTCATCGGCCGTAGTTTAGTTCTTCTTTTGTCGCGATAACGAAACGCACGAAGGCAAAATTAGATCCCGAATATTTATAGGAATGAGAATGGCTGAATATATATCTTTGAAGTTGACGCTCTCCGGCGAATAAATAAATAAATAAATATATATATATATATTTTTTTTTAAATGTTAATTCACATGGAAATAGATATAAGGAAAGGGGATAGGAACACACATGAAGGACGAATACAGGAGAGATGGGGAAGGCGGATTCAAGCAGACCACGAGTATAAAAATATTTCCTCGACCGGGACTTGGGCACCGGATCTCTCCACGTGCCGGGCGGATGCTCTAACCACTTGAGCTTTCGAGAAAATTTAATCTACACAGAGATCTGCGATGTTTTAAAGCACCCAAGTGCTCCGATTACTTGGCCAAGAGATGGCGTTAGGGAGCTGTTACGCCCACCAAAGGAGAAATAGACAACTCACAAGCAAGAGGAAAGGACAGTAGAGGTTAGCAATCATACAACATCATAAAAGATAGGAACAGTGTACTTCATGGCACGCATAGCCAGAAGAAGAGACGAGCCACATTGGCCAAATACACATTCAAACACGAAATCCCGTCATACGGCGGACAAATATTCATTCACATAGAAATAGATATAAGGAAAGGGGTTAGGAACACAGTGTGTTCCTAACCTCTTTCGCCCTTCCTGTGTTCGCCCTTCATGTGTGTTCCTATCCCCTTTCCTTATATCTATTTCTATGTGAGTGAATATTTGTTCACCGTATGGCGGGATTTCGTGTTTGAATGTATTTTTGTATTTATGTATTCAATAAATAAATAAATAAATAAATATATATATATATATATATATATATATATATAAACGCAGTAATCAACCCGAAGGTCGGTTTAGTAGGTGATGGTAGAGCTCACCCATGTACCAAGCCCGACGGCGTGTGAATATTCACACATCAGGGTAGGGGGGCCAGTTCCTTTCCCTGTGCCGGTTATGGTTTCCCAGGAAGACCTGGTACCCGAGGAATCAACTAACTTGGGTGGAGCTGCAGGTGCAAACAGAGTGCCTTGCCCGGGAATTCCAACGTCTAGTTAAATTTAAGGCTATCTTTAATCTCCGGTTTTGGCCAAAACTCAGTGTTATGGCCGCCAGATTAAGTTCAAAGCCGACCATCAAATAACTCAATGTCTGACGTACGGCATTATTGGGGTTAGTATAGTCGCATTCGTTAATCAACACTCTTGTTTGTTTATACACTATAATTGGACAGTAAAGTCCACGTTAAGTTTACCATTGCGTTTACTAACGATTGGCTTTAACACGGCGTGATAAAACCGGGCCTTAGTGTCGCCTTTTCGATTCGTGCTTGAAAGACTCCCGCTCCGTCCTAGTTCCTCTTTCGATCTCGCAACGATCGCTTAACGTTTTTTCACAAACCAAGCGGCCCTTTGAGGGGTTCTTTGCGCCTTCCCCATCACCATAGTAATCCCTTTGGCCATCCCCCGTGGGTCCCAAAGGATCTCCAAGTATTCCAATTGCGCCATCAGTGAATCTTACTGCTTCATCACATTCTCCTTCCGATTTTCTCAAGTTTCTTCAAGGCGACTCGACGGATTTTGCTGACGTTAATGTTTGCAATTGCAGCATGTGTGCGTACTCTTTAAAATACGGGAAGGAGAGAGACGGCAGTACATCGAGGGCAACTCCGTCGCACCGCGATGGATAAACGCGGGCATCCGAAGGAGTGAGTGTGTCGTGGAGAATGGATGCTGGGATTTCGAGCGGACGCGGGTGAGGGGCAGAAGTGAGTGTGAGGATGGTGTCTGGGGGGCTGGCCAAGGGGGCAGCGTTGTCGGCGGAAGGGGGAGGGCAAGGTGGCGAATGGGAGAGGGGGAGGGGGCTCGACGCGTGGGAGGAGAGGAGACGAGGAAAGGAGGGAAGAAGGAATTCTTTCCCGAAAGCGGCTCCTCCGCCCACATAGACAAGGGAAGATAGGGGGGGAGGGGAGATCCTTTTCCTTTCGGGCGTGGGACCGCCGATGGGGGGAGGAGGGAGCGTGGGTGGAGGAGGGGAGGCCAGTTGCCATGGCGAGGCGAGGGTGGAGGGGGTGTGAGAGAAAGGGGGAAGGGAGGGTGTCATTGAGCCGCTGCACGGGGTGGAAAAATGACCGCCGGTGATGGTTTAGGGCAGAAGCGGTCACTCGGACGTCACCTTTCCCCGAGGTGAGGACGTGATTTGCTCTCGCCTGGAATTGTGTTCTGCTCAAATGTTCTCGGCGCACGTCACATTGCCTGAGTTGAGCCCCGTATCGAAGTGTCGAGGCGTATTCCTGCGATGTGAAGCGGCATGCTTTTGTTTATTATTCACGTGGTCGCATTCTGATGTACGAGTGGTGCCCTGACACCCCCCCGCCATTGCAATTTAATAGATCTACATGGCGATTGTTTTGCAAATGTTGTTACAATTTCTTTAAAGGGATTTCTCGGCTGAGGTTGTTGCGTTTTAAACGCACGAAATTGCATTTTTCCATGCCTGTCCGTACTTAGCAAACCACGGCAATAACTGGTGTTTTTTTAACATTGATCACATGCCCCATTGGGAGACAATTTTGATGACGTCACTTGGATCACCAAAATAGTAAAAACATTAATTAATACACTAGCGTAAACATTTATATTGAAGGAAGTTAATTTTAAAAGGATATTTACCCTCGTCCATAATTTTAGTACCCCTCCCTTCATGCGTATTACATCTTTTCAGAATATAGTTGGCCATTACGATATATTGGATAGAATACCAAAATCTCAGAGGCGTCGAAGTGACCCTGGAGAGTTCAGAATTAAACTGTCGCAGTCCCTGATACCGTACAGTCTGTATCATCGCGTAAAAAAGTACATTTTGTGATATGAACTAACATTCGTGAAGGCAATTGACGTTTTAGGGTGGTAACAATCGTCAGAAAACAGTTGAATACTTTTTCTACCCAGCAGTTAGTCTTAGCGAGAGTCCCAGCTGCGTAAAAAAAGGTTATACCCAATGAAATGATTGAAATGACAATATTTATGGTTAGCATATTAAAAAACGAGGAGGAATGACATTTTCAATAGTCATTTGCGGCCAATTTTAAAACAATCTTCGACCATATGGCTCCGTGGCCTCTAATATTTCCCCCTGCCATCCCTCTTCTGACACTCTAACCCCCCTCCCCACCCTTCCCCCCCACTCCCCACCCACCTACCCACCCCCAGAAGGAAATTTCTACTTCTCCGCCCATTTCCCTTGCTCCATACTCCCACAACGACGAAATGGCATGAAGTTTTGGTGCACTACATTTGTTTTGGTGCGCTGTATTTGTTTGTGCGTTGTTCCTTCCGCCAAATGGAGGTTTTTATGACGTCTCTATTTCGGGGGAGGAACCCAAATGGATCCCACGCATGCGCGATGATGTCATATCAGTATGCGAAGGGCGTGGTTCACGCAAATCTTGTGAGAAAGAGCAATTTAATTCCCTTCAGATGGATGTTGGAATGGTCTCGAGGCGACCAACAACGCTTTAACCTCACGCCTACAAATGTCTGGACAGAATATCATTCCTCTGAGGAGGAGCTAAGAATTTCCGTCAAAGATTTGTGTGGTATTTATACCACGATTTGCACCGCAAAGGGGCGTTTACCAAGCGTCGACCACCAAGGAGGGCGGGCGAAGTCAGAGGTCGAACTGTGTGGAGAGGCCGAGGGGGGGGGCTCATGCCGTTTCGCCGGGGAGTGGAAGGAGCGGAGGTCAGCAGAGGAAACGTGAAGGACATGGCTTGATTATCACTTTATAGCAGTGCACAGCATATCCGCAATGCGATCTCAATCAGGGTACATGATTTGTGTAAAGAGTACGGGAAAAGTTTGTATAGAAACATATTTATTTATCAGATATTGCCACAATGCCTCAAAATTCTTCAAAGTCTATCCTTTTGAACGTCGACACACACTTTTGCCCTTGCCATTATTCCACGACTCGAAGGTTCTCCAATAGGCGGAAGGTCCTTAAGGGTACTATGCGTGCAAGCTTCTTTGATGGCACTTAGGGTCAAACCATGGTGGTATCCTTTTACGGAGGATTTCACTTTTGGGAATTGGAAATAGTATTCTGGTGCCAAGTCGGGATTCTAAGGGGGTTGGGGAATCGTCGTGATGCTGTCGCAGAAGGTCTTCGCAAGCAAGCATTCGACTCTGCTCTTTTGGTCGTCCGTCCAAAGACCTTCGGGAGGACGAGTTTAGCGCAGATCTTTCGCATCGCCAAATTTTCAGTGATTCAATGGTGTGTGAACTGTCATCTTATCAGCGTGAATATACGATCTTTGCGATCACACTTAACCGACTCGGTCTGAATTCTGCCCTTCACGCAGTACACCTCAGGGAAAAATTGTTATCGATTCCATTTTATACTAACTATGCATGTATTATTGGAAATCGGTTCATTATTCTAGTCACAGTATTGCCTTTTAAGCACTTTAAATGAAGCATAATTTGAAATTAAGCTATTATGCACCTACTCATTTGTAATATTGGTACACATGGACACTTTACCTTTCAGAAAGTACACTAGGTGCCGTTTTAACGCAGGTTAGCTGTTTTCTTTTGGGGGTGCTTCCAGTTGAACCATGGTGGAAATGATTGAAAGTTGAATTTAAGCTGCATTTTAACCATCCGTCCCCTTGTGCTGCGTTCGTTCCGCCCTGCCATAAAATACCGACCAGTAGTCGCGTGGCAATGGGTGTGCTTGGTCACCAGTCTTCAGTGACTGAATTGATAATTGTTGGGGGTGACCATTTCGAATCGAGGGCCATGTGGCGAAGTTTTCTCTCTGCTTAGCCTCGCATTCCTTGAGACAGCGAATCTTACGAAAGAAGAACGAGTCCATGGATAAGTAGATCTATCGATTCTACAGTTCACCTCCCTAATCGTACCCCAATGGTCCAAATGGTCTTCAATGTTGAGGCACCTTAATGAATCATTCGATGTCACACGTGAAATCGAGTGCCCTGCACCTTTCTAATAGCTTCAACCTCTTCTTCTCCCTTCCTGCTTCTAAATACGTAGATCCTAGTTCCCATTTAATTGCAGCACTCTCGATTAATTGCTCACCTCTTCTACCTCCTCAGATATGCAGTTTTAGTGAAGGAATGCCCTTCTTCTCTAAGATTCACGGCATTTTGGGATTCTTTCTTTAGATATTCTCCGGTATGGTGGCAAATATCGGTGATCTCTGCGGCTTCGTGATACCTCGGTACTGTTGCTTTTTTTGAATGAAGACGTCATTAGCATTGACTCTTTAAGTCGATGAAATGAAAACATCCCGCCTCCGTTCTTGGAGTGGACATTTGGGCGCTGCAGCCTTCCTCGGTGTCTCCTCTCGACGCATTCGCTCGAATTCCCTCTGGCGCGAGAACCATCGCGGTCTCCACCTCCCATGCCCAGCGACGACCACTTCAGACACTCAATTATTGAAGGGGCGCTTTTAATTTCCTGCCCCGCCGAGGCATAAGACGAAAAGGGAGGGAGGGAAGGCGGGAGAGAGGGAGGGATGGGGGAGAGAGGGAGGGATGGGGGAGAGAGGGAGGGATGGGGGGGAGAGTTCTGCTCGCTCGGAGTGGGTCTTCTTTGCTCGAGGAGGTGCACTTGGACGGAGCCGATTCTGAATGGGAACGGTTGCAACTACTCCTGGAGTGCGTGCTTGCTTCATAATGAGCAACCCCTTCGGCTCCCTGGCGCCGCCGTCGGGCTGTGCGAAGAGGAAAGTTGGGGGTAGGAATGGGAGGAGGGAGATGGGATCGGATAAACGTTGGGATGCTGGGCCTGGAAAGGGGCGGGAGGGGGGAGAGATTGGCTTCGGTGGTTCTAGTCTCCATAGCGACCGAGCAAGGTAAGTAGTTCCTGCTTCGGGGTGCCCCTGAGTGACGCATAGGAATAATAACACAGGTCTACAAAAAAAATTTATTTTGGTGCCGGGAATCTTGGTGTTGATTTTAACTATATTTGTAGAGCTGAATCCAAATATGAAATCCGTTTTTATTTAACAGCTCTACTTTTTTAGATATGGCACATCTTACGATTAGTTGTTTTAATATTTGATATATTCCGGAAAATAATTTTCAAAGTTAAATAAATCTATAAGTATACATGGGAATATATGGTAAAAGAAAATAGGAAAAATATTACAGACTTTGTGAAACGTGCATACTTGGGATATTTTGGTGTTAAGCTTGGTGACCAAGATAAAACATGGGCACCGCATTTTGTGTGTAAAACATGTACTGAACATCTGCGGCAATGGACAACAGGACAAAGGAAAAGTCTAAAATTTGGTGTGCCAATGGTGTGGAGAGAACCTGTGAACCATATTGACGACTGTTATTTTTGCATAGTAAATGTTTCGGGAATTAATCGAAAAAATCGCCTCAAGTGGACATGTCCTTCAGCTAGCACATGCCTTCAGCTAGACGCCCGGTACCCCATTCAGAAGAAATACTGATCCCAATATTTCAGACGTTACCAGATATATCTAAGGAAGAATTTGAGTTATTTGAAAACATTCCTCATTCTATTGACGATAGTGGCAGTGACTACGAGGGGGTATCAACAATTCCTCAACTATTTAATCAAGATGAACTAAGCGATCTTGCTAGAGAACTGAACTTATCGAAGGAAGCATCCGAACTACTAGCATCAAGACTGCATGAAAAGAATTTACTGCAACCCGGTACAAAAATAAGTTTTTATCGCACAAGGGAAAAGGATATGCTACCCTTCTTTACTCAAGAAGACAATCTTACATTTTGTTTAGACGTTAAGGGTCTTTTGGAAAAAATGGGACTACTATCACAATATGATGCTAGTGATTGGCGTTTGTTTATTGATAGCTCCAAGCGTAGTTTAAAATGTGTACTTCTTCACAATGGTAACAGGTTTGGCGCAATACCAATCGCTCATTCAACTAAAATGAAAGAAGAATACGATACAATAGCATTGGTCTTACAGAAGATAAAATACCAGGAACATCGCTGGGTGATTTGTGTAGATTTAAAAATGGTGAACTTTCTTCTTGGGTAGCAAAGTGGCTACACAAAATATCCTTGTTTCTTGTGCCTCTGGGATAGCAGGGGCAGACAAAACCACTGGATTAAGAAGGAGTGGCCTAAGAGGGAAAACTTGGTTGTTGGGAAAGAAAACATCATTGCTGAATCTTTAGTTGAAAGAGAGAAAATCATCTTACCGCCTCTACATATTAAACTAGGCCTAATGAAGCAATTTGTAAAGGCTCTTGACAAGGATGGACCATGCTTCAGCTACTTAAGACTAAAGATGCCCCATATAAGTATTGAAAAACATAAAGCTGGTATTTTTGAGGGGCCACAAATCAGACAACTTACAAAGGATCCTGCTTTTGTCGAGTCAATGAATGAGATTGAAAACATTAGTTTGATGTCATTTGTTGAGGTCATAAAAAATTTTCTAGGAAATCACAAAAGTGAAAATTATATTGAGCTGGTAAACATTATGCTCAGTGACTTCAAATCACTTGGATGTAATATGAGCACAAAAGTTCACTACCTACACAGCCACTTAGACAATTTTCTTGGAAATTTAGGAGACACAAGTGAAGAACAAGGTGAAAGATTTCACCAGGATATAAAAAAATGGAAGCTCGCTACCAAGGAAGATGGGATAACCATATGATGGCAGATTACTGCTGGTGCTTAAAACGAGACTGTTTGAACAAAGTGCACTAAAGAAAATCGCGCAAAAGAAGCTTTCGATGTGTTGAGTGATGTTTTTATGTATTTTTTCCTTTTCAATTTGTTTTATTACAGTAAAAAATTTTAGTATTTGTGTTCAATTGTATTGTAAAATTCTGTTGTGTTTGTGGGTGATTTAACAGCCCTAGAAATAAATCAAGTCTTTATATTTAATGGGTTTTATTATTAATATAATATTCCCATATCATCATGTAGAAGATTTTTTTGCGTATGTAACAATATATATATATATATATATATATATATATATCTTGAAAAGATATATATATATATATCTTGAAAACTATAGTTGATAGGAAAAAACTACCAAAACCACTGTTGGCCAGTGTTATTAATATAATATTCCCATATCATCATGTAGAAAATTTTTTTACGTAAGTAACAACATATCTATATCTTGAAAACTATAGCTGATAGGAAAAAACTTATGTCATAATTGGATTCAGCACCCCAATTGTTCTTTAAATCAACATTAAAACTCCGACACCAAAACCACTGTTGGCCTGTGTGATCTTCTCAAGTTTAACTTTTGAGAATTGAAAAAAATTTAAAATGATTGCCACAGTCCACCCCAGGGTCAATGGTATGTTTCGTGTTGTTAAGTTTAGCACAATTGCAAATGTTTACCGTCGAATAAAAGCCAACATTTCGCAAGTGTGTGACTTGAATTACGCGTGTTAGGGTTTGTCAGTTTAGGTTGTTCAGTGAGTAAGACGTTTACCAAATATGAATTATGTATCATAAACTATGAAGGGAACGAAATATGACATATATTGTATGACCTGGGAGAAGTGAAATAAATACGACAGACTTCTAACATGGGAACAAAACAATGAATATAGGTATTTTTGTGAAGTTAAATGATACATATTGACATTGAGCAGTGAGTGCTTCGGCGCCGACTTGTCTTCCCCCTGTCGAGTCCTGACCCCTCTCCGTTGATGGTCGCCACCTGACCGATAGCAATGGGGGTTTTCTAAAGTTTTCTTATAATTATTTGCCATAGGATTTATTCAACTTCAAATTCACCGTAAAATGCTCACGTCTTATTTCTATAAGTACATTTATCCAATGAAGTAAGTAATGGGTAGAGAGTTTCTGAAACGAGAGAAATATGAAGAAATAGTAAAGAAATGTGAAGAAAGAAAATATCAGGAAACCCAGAAATCAATGCATGATTCAACTGCGTACAAGGAAATAATGGGGCTCACGTGGGGAGCAATGAGTGTAACTCACGAGCGTGGCCGCCGCCGCGTTCGTGCACAAAGTCTTCGCTACTCAGTATCTAATAAATTTAATCGTTGATAGAATAAAGTAGCCACTGTTCTTGGAACGAGATATATTTTTCGAGTCTCCCATATTTGGGTGTGAATGACTAAATATCATAGGTATTCCCGCTTTTTATCGATTTTTAACTATTTTTAGTGCATTTCACTGTATTCCATTACCTTAAACGGATATGCATGAAGTTACTTATCATAAATTGAATATTTAATGTTACGAATGAGATAATCACGTGTATTGACAATGTGATATGCCAAGATTTGCAGTCCTTCAAGTCTCCTTTCGAATTCGACTTGGGAGGTGCTTCCATGTTTTCTTCAGTGAGGTGTTGGGAGACGTTTGCCATGAGGATCAAGGCTTCCCCGCATTTCTTTAGTCTTCTTGGTGTGTATTTAGAATTTAGCATCCGTTGTTCCATCCATCCCTGCTGAGAGAGCGTCACAAAGTACGAATAACTTCCAAGTGCAATGAAGAAATATTTCTATGTGGAAAACAAGTTGGTTTAGGTAATATTTATTTTCAAATCACGATAATCGTGAGGCTGAAATCGAATTTCGTGAATTATCGGTGGTTACATTCTTTCGGGCAAGGGGGTGGGTGTGTTGTACGTAGTTTGTTTGTTTTTCGCCTTTGAAGTACGTATATGTGTTTTTTAATTGTCTCCTTATTTCATCATTCGTTGTCTCGGGAAATGAAACCTTTTCACTTTCGCCTGGCTGAATTGGTAACCAATCATTAAAAAAAACCCTGGAAGTATTATGATATGCTTTAGACTTTAACCCTATTCAGAATCTAGAGGAATTTAAAGGTCCAGCGCTCCTTATTTCTATTGATTCTTTTCCAACTAATATGGAAATCGTTTTTATGATAAAAACAAGATGATTATTTTTCCCGGTGGGACGAAACACAACATATGATTTCTTAATTCTTTGATGAATATTCTCATTTCATGAAAGAGAAGCAGACTAATCATTAATCAAATCTTTACGCCGGAAAAAAGTACATGTATTTAAAAAAAAATATATATATATATACACATATATATAAAAAACTTAGACAGTAACGCACAGCACGAGAACACATAAAAAGAACACTCACAAAAATATCTTGATAATTTCGACGGACTCGAGCGGACCCGACTCCGACGGACCGGACTCGGAAGAGTCATATCTTATCTTCCGTAGAAGACGGAGCTCGAGTCCGTCGAAATTATCAAGATATTATTGTGAGTGTTCTTTTTATGTGTTCTCGTGCTGTGTGTTACTGTCTAAGTTTTTTATTCAACACTTCCGTGTTACTTCGAAGAAATCATCTATACATATATATATATACAGTATATATATATATAAACACACAAACACCAGGATAATAAATGTTAAACATACAGAAACATAAAAGAAGGACACTTACGGTAGATATTTACGTTTCGACGGCACGGCCGTCGTCATCAGAATGCCGTTGTCGGGGAAGAGCGGAGAGGGCATGTGCAGGAGAAGGGTGACGGGAGGAGAGGTAAGGGGCCAATGGGAAGCGGACAAGGTGGGGGAGGGGGAAATGGCAGGGGGCGGTAGAGTTGCCGCGGTAGGGGAAGAGCTGGAAGGACCCGGTCGGGAAGCGGCCGGGCCTTTAGTGGGGGACTCGGTGACCGATTCGCTCAGAAGAGTGAAGCGGTTCTAGGCAGCACTGGATAAAATCCCCATATGTATACATATACATACATATATATATTCATACATACATATACACATATACATACACACATATACACATGCATACATACCTATAAACACATATACACATACATACACGTACACATATATATACATACACACATATACATACACATACATACACACACATACACACATGTATATATACATACTTTTTAGACATATATATATACATATACATATATAAGGAGGAGAGAGGTAAGGGGCCAATAGGAAGCGGACAAGGTGGTGGAGGGGAAATGTAGGCAGCGTTGGATAAAATCAGTGGGCTTGGTTCAGCCCGGGGGGTTTGAAGGACTGGAGCACCCAGATATGTGCCATCTCGCGGGTTCTCACCTCTATGTTACTAGCGGAATTGGGAAGGGTTTCAATCACTGAAACGGAGAAGCAGTCATCAAAAGACTGGTTGTGGGAAGCAGTGTGAGTAGGGATGGGATAATTAAGGAAGGTGGGAGATTTGGTGGAATAGCGGTGGTTATTCATTCGGAGGGAAAGGGTGGTCGTGCATTCACCCACGTAAAAGGCAGGGCAGAAGTTACAGGAGAGGCGATATATAATGTTTTTAGAGGTGCAGGTGCGGTGCATCCTAGTGTTTGTGTGTTTGTGCGTCGCCGGAGTGCGTCATCTTCAAGAGTTTATATATATATATAGATGATGCGGAAGTACTCACGACAGCAATATAACTTTTGGACGGCACAAAAGAACACAGAATAAAACAGATAACACGTAAAAGGACACTCACACTGTAGATGATTTAAGCTTTCGGCCTACTCCGAGGCCTTCTTCAGGTCAGACTGAGAGGTTTTGAGGGAAGAGAGCCTGGGGAAGCAAGAAGGGGGGCGGAAGGTTTAGGGACTGTTGGGAAAGAAATTAAAGATGGCGGTTAAGGGTGGGAATTTTAAAGGATCGGAAATATAGGATGTATGCGGATTCGCGAGTTCTCATTTCTATGTTGGTGGGGGCTGAATCGGGTAGGGATTCTAGAACTGTTAGGGAAAAGCATTCGTCAAATGATAGGTTGTGTGAACTTGCGTGTAAAGGGATAGGAAGAGAAGAGAGTGAAGCAGAATTACATGAGTAGCGGTGATTGTTATTGCCAAATATGGTAAATATTCAGGCAAGAACCCTTTCGCCCCAAACTTTTCACACACATGCAAAACCACAAACTACCAACAAACATACACATACACAATCTTTGAATTTTTAATTTTGTTCCCGCTTGCAAATTAAATGTTTTTAATATTTCTAAATGGACTTCGGATTTTTACTATTAAGACTTCTGATTGTTCCGGGAAAGAATGAGTATTTGAATATATCTGTATTGGAATCTATCTCCCTTATTTTATCTTTGTGGTCTCATCTACCTAAGTAGTGTGGGGCAATTATTATTCCTTTTTGTCATCGTTAAACTCGCTGGTTCTGAATCTTTCTAAAAGTCCAAGTCTCGCTTGTTCTCTTCGTATTTCAAGGGGCTCCCAGCCTAAATCCCCTAAGAGACCTGTTACACTTGTGTTCTCATTTTGATAGTTTTAACGGATCTGGCGGATTTTCTCTGGACTATATCTAACTCTTTTTGACAGATTTTCTCACAAGGAATTTTCCTAATATAGAACGTAGCTATGTACGGCGCGGAAACGTGGTCGCTGAAGCAGGGGGATAGACGTAGATTGGATGCTTTTGAAATGGGGGTATGGAGAAGAATGGAGAAGGTGAAATGGACCGAAAGGAAAACAAATGAGGAAGTACTGGCGATGGTGGGTGAGGAGAGGGGTTTGTTGAGAGAAATCCTATGGAGGCAAGAAAAATAGATGAAATGCGTATTGAGCGGTAGTGGAATGTTGAAGAATGTAATAGAGGGGAGAATGTTGGGCAAGCGAGGTAAGGGCAGGAACAGGATAGGGATGTTGGACGGGATGAAGGGAGGAAAGAAGTACGCAGAGATGAAGAGGTACCTGATATACTTAGATTAGTTTGCTAGGTGGGGAGTCACAAAATGTTTATTTGATAGTTGTGTCTATCCAAAAACCTACCTTAAACGGTAGATTATCTAATAAAAAAATATATATATACATTGAAATCGAGATAAGGAAAATGGTAAAGGAACACATATAAAGGACGAACACAAGAGAGGTGGGGATGGCGGATGTGAGCAGATCACGAATGTAAAATATTTTTCTCGACCGGGACTTGAACACCGGATCTCTCCACTTGCCGGGCGGATGCTCTAAACCACCTGAGCTATCGAGGAACGATACTTTTACACTGAAATCTGCGATCTTATAAAACGCCAAAGTGCTCCGAATCATAACCCAGAAGATGGCGTTAGGGAGCTGTTACACCCACCAAAGGAGAAATTGACAAACACAAGAGGAGAATGGACAGTACATTAGCAAGCATACAACAACATACAGGATAGGAACGGTGTGTTTCATGGCACGCATAGCCAGAAGAAGAGACGAGCCACATTGGCCAAGTGGCTCGTCTCTTGGCATTTTTTCGGTGATGCAACCACCTTTCTCAAGAGGAATTAGGAACAGAACAGTATTTATGTTCTTAATTTATCTTGAGAAGAAAATTCGAGAACCAGTGAGTCCCTCTTTTATATGTTTCAGTTTCTTTGTTTTTGTCGGCTAGTTTGTCCATTTACATTTATATATATTTATGTATACTATATATACATATGTGTGCATGGATGTGTATATGTACATATATTTTTCCTTACAGGTTCCCCACACCTTTCCTCACCTATTTCATAACTCCCAACTCCGTCATCCCTTAACCTTCCCTCATGGTGCTACACCCCCTGACACACACCTTTTTTGGTGGCTCGCATGGTTTTATGTAGATGTAAGCTCCCTGACACCCTTTTCCGGGCAATGGGTCTCGGAAAACGCGGCGAGTCGGAGATACCACCGTCCGCCCCCCAAGTCCAGCTCATTTGGAACGTTAAGAACTGAAAAGAACTGGACATGGCACGAGTTATGAGTCTTCGCGTCGTTACAACGGCTTATATCAAACCAACCCTGCTACTTACTAATCATTTCTCTTCCCTTGCTCTGGCTCATTGGAACCCTCGGTCTATTGCCTGTTATTTGGTCTGTTGTTAACCTATTTCTTTTAAACGGTTGACGTTGGAGCTGGATTTTGTTCTCGATTAATGAAACGGTATCATAATTTTGAGGGAATCCGGTAATTTTTGAACCTTCTTGGCTCTGTATTACGTTCTACCTGCATCTACGGTTACACCATACTACATTCACAGCAAACAAAAAGGTGAGGGCACCTGACCTCGGGATAGAAGAGGCAGCATATCACCTTGTTGACGCGTGCGCATGCCATCAGTTCTGCCTCCCCCTCAATTTGCGTCTTCTTCCATCAAGGAATACTAAGGTCCGCATTTTTATGTTATGGTTCCATGGTTTTCTGTGGACCCTCAAAGTGAACACGTTTTGTGAAACAATCGGAGTCCGTAGATATTAGGAAGCGAAATCGACGGAGCCGTGGCGGACATGAGAAAGACAAGGCGCCAGGAGTTGACAAAATTAATGGAGAAATAATCAAGGCACTCGGAGTCAAAGCGAAGGATGCCCTCTTTGGAATAATCAAAGATATCTACGACAGCGGAAAGATATCAGAAGACTTTGAGAAAAGTACAATGGTTGCAATACCAAAGAAACCGAAACCAGATAAATGCGAAAAACACAGAACATTGAGGCTGGCGACTCAAACATTAAAAATCCTTACCCGGGTAATTAGCCGAAGAATAGAAGGAAGGATAAAAGGAAAACAATTCGGGTTCAGGAAAAACCGAGGAGCAAGAGAGGCAATTCTCAGCTTGAGAGTTCTGGCGGAAAATATGTGACAAGTAAATAAGCCATTGTGCGTGGCATTCGTGGACTTGGAGAAGGCCTTCGACAACGTCGGATGGAAAAAGATGTTCAAGATATGAGAAGTGCTTGGACTGGATTACAACGACTAAAGCATTATCCATTTCCTATAATGAATCAGGTTACAAGAATGCAAACGAAAAACGGGAGAAAAATGGAAGCCAAAATAAACAAAGGAGTAAGCCAAGGATGAAACCTCTCCCCAGCAACATTCAACTTGTACCTGGGAGAGGCAATAAAAGAAACACAAGAATTGGGTATCAAAGGAGTCGAGGTAAATGGAGAAGAAATCAACAAACTCCGGTTTAGAGATGACAATGCAGAGGTGGCGGAAACGCGACAGGACTGCAAGCAACTCTAAGTGCAATGGATCAAGTGCTGGGGGAATATAATATGAACATCAACAAGAAGAAAACTATAATCCTTGTGTGCGGAAGAGAGACGCTGAATGCGGATATCACAATTCGAGGGGTGAAAGCAGAGCAAGTGGAATCCTTCATCTACCTGGGCAGCAGCATAACATGGGATGGAAGAAGTTCGACCGACATCAAGCAAAGAATGTGCTAACACCGGTCCTAACTATTCTTCCGAGTGAGGACGGAGCACAATTCCGTCGAAATTATCAAGAAATAACGTGTGAGTGTTTCCTTTGTGAGCTCTCATATTGTGTGTAGCTGGTTATGTTTTTATTTTACGCTTCCGTATGTCTTCGGAAATATCACACACACACGCACACACACTCACACACACGCACACACACGCACACACACACACACACACACACATATATATATATATATATATATATATATATATATATATATATATATATATATATATATATATTTTTTTTTTTAGGTAATCTACCGGTTAAGGTAGGTTTTTGGATGGACCCAACTATCAAACAAACATTTTGTGACTCCCCACCTAGCAAACTAATCTATATCAGGTCCCTCTTCATCTCGGTGTACTTCTTTCCTCCCTTCATCTTGTCCAACATCCCTATCCTGTTCCTACCCTTACCTCGCTTGCCCAACATTCTTCCCTCTATTACCCTCTTCAACATTCCACTACCGCTCAATACGCCTTTCATCCATTTTTCCTGCCTCCATAGGATTTCCCTCAACAAACCCCTCTCCTCCCCCACCATTTCTAGTACTTCCTCATTTGTTTTCCTTTCTGTCCATTTCACCTTCTCCATTCTTCTCCACACCCACATTTCAAAAGCCTCCAATCTACGTCTATCCTCCTGCTTCAGCGACCACGTTTCCGCGCCGTACATAGCTACGCTCCATATCAGAGTTTTTACGAGTCTTGTCTTAACATCCCTACTCAACGTCCCCGTCATCAACTCCCTCCTCCTTGAGAAAGCCTCCTTGCCTAGCGCAATTCTTCTCCTTACGTCGCTACCACTTTGACCGTGTTGGTCCAAAACACTTCCGAGATATATAAACTGTTCTACCTGCTCTATTTTTTCCCCGCCTATTTTAATATTTAGCTTAGCCTTTTTCTTTCTGGAAAATCGCATAACCTTTGTTTTACTAATATTGATTCTCATCCCATATTTATCGCACTGAACCTCCAATTCACTCAACAATGCTTGCAACCCCTTGGCTGACTGAGCAACTAATGCTTGGTCATCAGCAAACCTAACCGATTTTACGAATTCCCCTCCGACTTTCATTCCTACCTCCAGTTCTTCCCATGCCTCTTTAATCATTTCCTCTACATATACGTTGAACAGTACCGGTGACAATGGGCAACCCTGCCTTACACCTCTTCCTAACACTGCCCATCCGGACTCTCCGTTCCCCACTCGCACCTGAGCAGTCTGAGACATGTACAGGTTGCGGATCAGTCTCCTGTCCCTCCAATCCATTCCTTTTTTCTGCAATACACGCATTAATTTTTCCCAATTCACTCTATCAAACGCTTTTTCGAAATCTACAAAACAGGCAAAAACGTCCTGATTGTATTCTATATTCCTCTCGACTAGTGATATCATTACTGCAATGGCATCACGCGTACCTCTTCCCTTCCTAAACCCAAACTGAGTATCCCCTAAGTAATCATTTGCCTTACTCTCTATCCTTTTGTTGATGATCCTGAGAATAACTTTAGCTGCGTGGGATATCAAACTTATTGTTCTGTAATCCTCACATGACGAAGCCTTTGCCTTTTTTGGAATAGGCACTAACACCGATCTCACAAAATCTTCCGGCCAGATTCCTTCCTCATAGATGCTACGAATCAGCCCATATATGGCCTTCTTCCCACCTTTCCCTAACCATTTCAACATTTCTACAGGAATATTGTCCACCCCCACTGCCTTATTTGCTTTCATCTCCTTTAATGCCCTTTCTATTTCATCGTCGAGTATGCCTGGACCTAAGCTATCTTCTTCTACGTCATGTTCCTTTTCTATGTCTAACCTTGTCGGCCTAAGTTCTTTACCATACAGTGTTTCTATGTATTCCTTCCATCTCTCTTGGATTTTTCCTGGTTCAACTATTATCTTACCCCATTTATCTTTAACTGTTAGCACAGATCTTGCCTTCTTACTTCCCGATAATAACTTAACCTTGCTGCATAGAGCACCAATTTCACCCTTCTTCTGTAAACTTTCCATATCCTCGCATTGCGTTTTCCACCATTCTTCTTTTGCTTTATTTGTGGCCCTTCTCAGTTTATTGTTTAACTCTTTGTACTTCATTTTGCCTAACTCTGTGTTTACATTTTTCCATCTTCTTCTCTCATCCATCTTTGCAATCATCTCATCCGTTACCCATGTTTCCTTATCCTTTTCCCGTTAACGGTTCCTATAGTGTCTTTAGCGACTTCCAATATCCCTTTCTTGATACATTCCCATTTTTCTTCGATAGCACTCAGTTCTTTACCGTCATCCATCATTTTCTCTACAGCCTCCTGATACTCCTTCCTCGTTAATTCATTTACTGCTTCTAAATTCCATTTTTTAACCCGCCGCCCTTGCCTTATTTTCTTGAAACGAACATTACATTTCATAACAACTAAATTGTGGTCAGAGTCCGCATCCGCTCCTGGGAAACTGTGCGAATTTATCACACTGTTCCTAAACCTGTGCCTAACCATAATATAATCTAACTGATACCTTTCTGAGTCACCTGGCATTTTCCATGTATACCTACGCCGTTTGTGGTGTCTAAACCATGTGTTAGTGATGACTAACCCCTGTCTCCTGCCGAATTCAATTGCTTTCTCCCCGCGTTCATTCCTCGTGCCTAACCCATAGTCCCCCACCTCACCACCATCTCTTCCTTCGCTTACCGTCGCATTCCAATCCCCTATCACTATCAAATGTTTCCCTGCAGGAACACTCGCGATGATATCCTCTAACTCATCGTACATCCTATCGACTTCTTCCTCCTTGTGGTTGCTCGGTGGCATGTATACCTGAATAATGACCAAGTTCGTCGGCTCTGCTTTAATCTCTACGAGTAAAATTCTATCTGTCGCTTGCTCTATGTTGACTACGCTTCTTCCTACCCCTTTATTTAAAATTACGGCAACCCCTCGTTGGCTCTCGTCTCCGCCGCTGTATATTACTCTATAATTGTCACTCCAGTAATCCCCGCTATCCTTCCATCTCACCTCGCAGAGGCCTAAAACATCTATGTTACCTCTTTCCATCTCTCGCTTGATATTTTCTAATTTGCCTCTCCTCAACATTGTCCTGACGTTCCAGGTTCCTATTCTAACTACTTTCGCCTTCTTCTGAGTCTTCTGTCCTGCTGAAGTTATTTCTTCCCTGCAAGGGTTTCGTGGGATGACGACCGCGGAAGCCTTGCCTCTCCCGCTGCCGGGCACGACACACGGCCTCTTGGCCTGGGTCCCGTAGTTGCCAGGACTCATATTATCTATAGTGCTCATCATTATATTCTTGGGAATCATAATTGAGGTGGTTTCCCGTTGCCTTCCTCAATAGTGTTTTTAACGTGACACCATCACTTAATGGCCGCCCCATTGGGGTCAGACGCCATTGCAGCCGCCTCACTGAGGAACAGACGCTGCGTGGACTACCTTTCGTCTGGCTCCTAACCTTCGACCTATCTGGCATGGGTGACCCTTCCAGGAGTAATTGTTATTACTCCCGCCAGCACAGCTCTAGGGGTCATCGGAACACACAAGCCCTTCCACCACGACAAGGTTGTAGTCAATGGGAGGGCCACATATATATATAAATATATATTTGTAATTTTTGAGGTAATACTGCAAACATTGCATTTCGGTTAAAATTTATGAAAGGAATGGAAAGACACCTTGAAAAAGTGAGGGTAATATTGTAAATACTGTGGCAGCCTTGCGTTTAATTCCTTCGTGGCGACAACACTTGGATTCGAAATCGAACTCTGGTGATGTTTGAAATGTAGTTTGCGATAAGTCGCGCGGACGACGCATGCGCACCATCGACATCCGGACAAGTGGGGGGTTGCGGGGCTGAGCGAACCGAACCCTCCCTGCCCTCCCTACAATACCGTTGTCCGTTTCGAACTGAACATCGCGCAGGCCGTGGCAGTGGGTGCGTGCGTCGAGAGCGAGGGGCGGAAGGTGCCAAAAGTGGAGCTGGGTGGTCCAGGGGAGCGGCTCCTGGCTCCCTCCCTCGCCCCCTCCAGTGATATGATATCGATCGCTGGAATTAGCTGTGCCCCGTACTTTTCGGGGCGAAAGGGGAGGAGACGCTACTCGCCCTTGGGTCCCCTGCGTGTGTGTGGTAGCGGGGGTGGAAACGGGGGGGTTTTTTGGGATGAGGATGGAGGAGACTTTCGGTTTGCTTTGGGGGGAGGGGGCTGTACGCAGTCGGTACGGGGAGGGTAGATCGGGGGGAGGAACATCACCCTCCCTCTCTCTCTCCCTCCCCCTCCCTCACTCTGGGGGCGATGTGCCGAGATTGTACAATGCACCAACCGTCCGATTCGTTTCGCTCGTGGTCATGTAGGCGGGCGAGATTTCGAGTGAAGCACGGACGGGAGAGAGGTGGACGGCAAGACACCCCCCTCCCTACATCCCACCCCTCAGCGTGCCTACACACACAAATATATTGAGATGGGAGGGATGAGAGTGGGCGAAGGTGTGGGCGAAACGTTTAAGCGAAGGTCGGCGAGGGTGTGTGCGGTTGGGAATTGGGAGAGGGAAGGAAGAGGGTGGGGTGAGCGAAGGAAATAAGGGGAGGGAATGAAGCGATCGAGAGGGTGGTTCCGGGGATGTGTGTCTGTGGCGGGAGTGAAGAATTGAGTTGTGTGTGTCTCGGACTGACTCTGGGTTTGACGCGTTCGACTCGGAAAAGAAATTTACGACTTGCTGCGTGCTTTCAATAGGGACAGATATAAATATTCCGCCGCTTCAATGCCCTCGTTACTGTCACCGTTCATCCCACTTCCCCTCACCTCTCAGCCCCATTCTCCGCCGCCGTGTTTCCTTTCATTCCCGTCGTCGTGCACGGTCGGTCGACCTGGGGGGCGGAGGGGATGAATTAATATTTTTCCGCGAGGCGAGAGTGCACCCCCTCCCTCGCAAATCTTCCCACCCCCTCGAGCCGATCGCTTTAGAGAGAGAGCCCGTCCTCTTCACTCACGGCGTGGATTGATCGGATGGGCCCATATTACGTTCGCGGTAAATAAGAGCCGGTATATTTTTTCTCCCTCTCCCCCCACCTCTCCCGTTTTTTCTCCGTCCTTCGTGCCTGGATGGTTTCGTGTGTGTGGGTGTGCGGGCGCTCATCCCGTTAACTACGCGGGCGCCTTGATTGGTTCGGCTCAAATGGGCGACCCGGAGGGAGAGGGGAGGAATAAATGGGTATTTCCCCGGAGGCACCAATAATAAAAATCGCTCGTGCGGAGTGGTTGGTGGAGGGAGAGGGTTGTTTGTCGGGGAGGGGTCGCTTCTGCGGTGTCCGTGTGTGAGCGTATTAGTGTGCCCTCTGTGAGCGGCGGAAGCGCGTCTCCCGCTTTCAGAGGGAGGAAAGAGGACGCAGAATGAATAAAATTCGCGAATCAGAACTTGATATCGTTCGGACGCTGGCGCGAGTCTGGCGGCGGGGGCGCGGGGTAGCTGTCGCTTGAACCGGAAGTTTTCGCGTCGGAAGGATTCTAGGGTATTGAATTTTCGGGGGACCGCTAGGGAGCTTCTTCATCCTCATGTCTTTCATGTACTGAAGGGGACACCTCGAACCCTAATTACGTTAAGTCGAATCGGAGAGTGAAGTGGGGAACAAAGTTTCCGTGGATCCCAATGAAGAAAAAGTACTTTGAAACCAATGAAATCCAACTTCAGCAGAAGGTTACGTGAGACATCACACCTGGAAAAGCACACACTCATAATTCACGTGTACACTGAATGGTTGAAAAAAAAAAAGATCAGTAATGTCCCCACTGACCAAATCGTGAATAATTCCGAAAATATTACCCAATTTTCTCCTTCCGTATTGAAAATAAATTACATGCGTCAAAAAAAATACAATATATATACATTATATGTGGGTCGCGGTAATCCAGAGGATAGAGCATTGGACTACTGACCGGAAAGTTCGATTCCCGGGCAAGGCACTTTGGGCACCTGCAGCTCCACCCAAGCTGTGTGATTTTTCGGGTACCAGATCTTCTTGGGAAACCATAACCGGCAAAGGGAAAGGAACTGGCCACCCTACCCTGATGTGTGAATTTCACACGCCGTCGGGCTTAATACTGGATGAACTCTACCCTCACTGTATTCAACATTATATGGTGTTTATATATATATATATATATATATATATATATATATATATATATATATATATATATATTTATATAACATATAACATAGCATATATTATAAATATAAAAAGAAAAAATATATATGTACAGGTTGGCACCCAAAAGTGGTAGGACTGATTTTCTCTGGCGCGAACGGAGCGGTGGAGGGGGTTCTGTCTGGCAGAATAAGGTGGAAGGGGCTCTTAGCAACAGACAGACACCAACTTCAGTTGCCTGCGGGCTGACGTTGAGTGAGGACACCGTTTTTAGTGAATCAAGTTTTTTGTCCTCGTCGAAAAACAATCTGAATTTAGAGCAACGTTGTTCCGTGAAGTTTAGTGCGGAACTCGGGAAGACGGCAACTGAGACCCTCGATATGATCAAGCAGGCTTATGGGGACACTGCCTTAAGCCGTTCCACAGTGACGCAAGTTGTTTAAAGAGGGTAGGGAGCTCGTTGAAGACGATCATCGCTCCGGACGGCCGTGGACGGCAAGAACCGACACGAATGTGGACAGAGTGAGGACACTGCTGAACACAGACCGACGCTTAACCAGTGAAGAAATTGCAGACCAGTTGGGTCTGTCTGCAGCCAACGTCCAACGCATTATTCCACAGGATTTGTCACATTATTTCAGAGGAGCTGTCTGACGACGACTGCCATGGCGCGGTCGTCGTCAGACAGCTCCTGGCCAAATACGGCGTTGCCACATTGCCGCGCCCGCCGTATTCTCTCGATCTGGCACCATCGGACTTCTTCTTCTTCCCCCTGATGAAAAGACAGCTCAAGGGACGACGTTTGGACTCGACACAGGCCGTTCAAGAGGCTTCGACGAGGGCCATCAACGGCATCCCGAAAGAAAATTTCCAGCGGGCGTACGGGGAATGGGAGCAACGTTATACTAAGTGTGTAGCAGCTCAAGGAACATGCTTTGAAGATTATTAAGTCGATCTAAGTATATCTTTAATAAAATTCTTGTAAAAAAATCAGTCCTACCACTTTTGCGTGCGATCCTGTGTATAAATATAAATAGATATAAGGGAAGGTGATAGGAAAACACATAAAAGACGAACACAGGGTAGGTGGGGAAGGCGGATTTTAGGAGGTCACAAGTGTAAAAATATTTCCTTAACCGGACACTTGCCGGGTGGATGCGCTACCAATTACGCTCTTCAGGAAACCAACTTACACTGAGATCTGCGATGTTTTTAAAGCGCCCAGGTGCTCCGACTCCTTGGCCAAGAGATGGCTTTAGGGAGCTGTTTCAGCCACCAAAGGAGAATTAGACAATGCACACAATAAGAAAGGACAGTAGGTTAGAAAGCATATAGCATCATAGAGAATATATATATATATTTGGAGATGAAGAGGGACCTGATATAGATTAGTTTGCTAGGTGGGGAGTCACAAAATGTTTATTTGATAGTTGTGTCCATCCAAATACCTACCTTAACCTGTAGATTACCTAATAATATATATATATATATATAAAATATATACATATATGTATGTATATATGCATATGTATAGCACAAAAAATATTTTTTTTTTCACACACACACACACACACACACACACACACACACATATATATATATATATATATATATATATATATATATATATATCGGTATATATATATATATACACACTTTTTTGGAAAACCCACAAACGTGTAATGTAAATTCACTGATAAGTCATAACAAACACAGAAACCAAAACACAAAAGAGGAAAAACTCACTGGTTCTCGAATTTTCGGTGGTCCCACCACCTTTCTCAAGAGGAATTAGGAACAGAACTTAGATTAGATAGATAGAACAGAGATTAGGAGTTCTGTTCCTAATTCCTCTTGAGAAAGGTGGTGGGACCACCGAAAATTCGAGAACCAGTGAGTTTTTCCTCTTTTGTGTTTTGGTTTCTGTGTTTGTTATGACTTATCAGTGAATTTATATATATATATATATATATATATATATATATATATAAATATATATATATATATATATATATATATATATATATATATATACCGATATATATATATATCGGTAGCACATCCGCCCGGCAAGTGGAAGGTCCAGTGTTCAAATCCCGGAAAAGGAAATATTTTTTCACTCGAGATCGGCTCAAAAAATCGCCTTCCCCACATGTCCTGTGTTCGCCTTTTATGTGTTTTCCTATCTTCTTTCCTTATACCTATTTTAATGTTTGTATGGATATTTGTGCGCCGTATGGCGAGACTTCGTATTTGAATGTATATATATATATATATATATATATATATATATATATATATATATATATATATATATATATATATATATATATATAATCTTGAAAATGACGCACTCCGGCGACGCACAAACACACAAACACTAGGTTAATAAATATTAAACACACAGAAACATAAAAGAAGGACACTTACAGTAGATATTTACGTTTCGACGGCACGGCCGTCGTCAACATATATATATATATATAATGTAAATTAGGTTTCCTTATTAGCTTAAGTGGTAGAGCATCAGCCCGGCAAGTGGAAGGTCCGGTGTTCAAATCCCGGATAAGGAAATATTTTTACAATTTTAGTCTGCTCAAATTCGCCTTCCCCACCTTTCCTGTGTTTGTCTTTTATGTGTTTTCCTATCCCCTTTCCTTATATCTATTTCTATGTGTGAAATAATATATTGTATATATATATATATATATATATATATGTATATATATATGTATGCATGCATGTATATATATATAAACCATAAACACAGTAATCAACCCGAAGGTCGGTTTAGTAGGTGATGGTAGAGCTCACCCATGTAACAAGCCCAACGGCGTGTGAATATTCACACATCAGGGTAGGGGGGCCAGTTCCTCTCCCTGTGCCGGTTATGGTTTCCCAGGAAGATCTGGTACCCGAAAAATCAACTAGCTTGGGTGGAGCTGCAGGTGCCCAAAGTGCCTTCCCCTCCGGTCAGTAGTCCAACGCTCCACCCGCTAGACCACCGCGACCCGCATGTATATATATATATATATATATATATATATATATATATATATATATATATATATTTATATATGTATAAATGCGGTAAAATTTTGTAAACGAAGATCACTTCGCTTTGATTTTTTCCTCAAAGACTTTCGTGAGGTGAATGGAAAAGTAGGATAAACAACTAAGAAAAGGACATATTGTGGGTACGTAAATTAATAACTTCAGACTTGGCAAATCCACAGTCGCAATTGGAAGGAGATTGTTACTAAAAACGGAAATTAATATTTTTGTAATATTCTCCTTAATTAATAACCTGGAATTGGTTTTTTATTTCCCGAAAAGGTTCTCATTTATATTCCGCGCTAGTTTCAATGGGGTGACGTTTTATTTTTCGAACCCACTTATACTATCGACGGAAGGAAGGGGAAAAATAACAAGGGAGCATTCTTCGTGACCGGCCTTTACGGAGAACAGTAATTCGTGCAATTTACGTCGGGAGAGATGGAGCCTTCGTGTGTGTGCGTGTGTGTTTGTGCTCTGAGGTGTGGCGCTTTTCAAGGGCCGGGGGGCGTTTTAGGGGAGAGTGGGGGCCGGTAGCTCGGAGGGGGGGGTGGAAGGAAAGAGGGGTGTCGGGAGTTTGGGGTGTTCGAACTGCCGGGGAATTAACCTGGGAGCGAAATTGCCCTTCGATTTTCGCGTTGTGATAAGTATTGATCCTGGGGTCACCTGCTTCGTCCAACGCTTCCATTTTATAAGCCTCCTGAGGGCATACGCCTTCTTCTCTCTCCATCCCTCCTTCCGTTTATGCTTGTCGTACTTGAATTCGCTTCGTTCCCTGAGCTTTGCGTGTGTGCCTTTGTGTTACAAGCAGGGGGGGGCGACGGCTTTCGAGAGGCGTGGATTCCTCGTTGCGGGAGAGAGCAGGGAGTGGCAGGTGATGGGGAGACCGTTTGCAAGTCATAAAAGCTCTCGTCATTTATTCGCTCCGAGCTTGTTCTCCACTTTTTTCCCTTCCTCCGCAATCCATCCAGCAGCGGAGACCTCTTCTTCCGTGTCCATCGCGTTAATTTTCTCCTCTCCTCTCAAACCGTCTCCATTATGTCTCTTCCATAATGTTAACACGAATATCTCCGTCAAAGTTCAGTTAAAAAATTTCAAGTAAAGCGATCCCTTTTTGTTTTCTTTTTGGAAACTCTTGATTAACTCGTGTTCGCGATGTTTCCTTAAAAAAAAGTCGCAACAACTGTTTTTTCTTTTGCTGACTCGGTGTGTGAATGGGATTTTGCATATAGTATTTGTGCTTGCGTCCAACTTAGTTGAAAGCGATTTAAATCCCTGAATGCAATATTCGCATTAAAACCACGTTGATATTTGTGTGAGACTCACGGCGTGGAATCCACCCTTCTTTCCTTCACATCCAATCCCGTATTTTACGAAGTTAATTAAAAAAATATTAACTGCCGTGAGGCGAAATATAAAATGCCCTCACTGTCGTGGATCGCAATTACTGCGTGGACGCCATTGATTTCATTGTCTTATTTTAAGCTTCCCCCGCACGTGTTTGGTGCACGGAATCGCGCTCTAAGCGGGAGGGGAGGGGAGACCAGCCTCGGAATAAAAGTCTGACTTCCGTGTTAGCCAACCGGCGAAACGTTTGGTAAGTGTCCGTTTTAAACGTCGAAAGCGACCTCTCGTGCTCCAAAAATAAGACTTTCGCGTGACCGAGAGGACAGAAAATATAAAAATACATGGTTCACCGGATAGGCGAGTCGGAAAAATACGTTCGGCTAGTGATGGCGTATCTCTATCTATCTACGTATCTCTCTCGCTCTATCACTTTCTCCATTTTGCGTAAAACTGAATGAAACGCTTCCACGTGTCGTGTCGGTTTTAACCACCACGTCTCCCATCAAAGTGGAAGAGAGAGGGGGGATTAAGGACGGAAAGAAGCATCGTTGCCCAGAGCGACACTCCAACAACAGATTCGCTTCTTTTTGCGGCGATAATGGCACTCTGCGTTCGACAGAGTTCTTCTGCCGCCGTTTTATCGCTCGAGCGAACGCGTGCTGTTCTCTACCCTCATCCCGAGGTTCCAGCAAACCCACATAAATACCTAAGGGTACGGTGCGTATCAAACCCGGAGAAAATCAACAGAGATGAAGGCTACCATCTCCATAACGCGAGGAAGAGAGCTCTTCGGAAAAGGCCCAATCAGCGAGCAGCTACTGGATGGGACCACCTTTAAAATGGTAGCCAAAATCTGAGTCCCTCATCTTCGACCTGAAGACGCCGAATGCAACTTCGGCGAAACTGTTGTCAGCATTAAACAACAACGCGATGAAACCCGAGAATGCAGAATCCTTCAGGCTTTTCTGTGTCGGTGGTTGAAAGCCTTCCCAGTTCCGCTTGGAGCATAGAGGTGAGATCCCGCGAGATGGCGCATACAGTATCTGGGTTCTCCAGTCTTTTTAACCACCCGGACTGAACCAAGCCCACTGATTTCATCCAATGCTGCCTACATTTCCCCTACCCCACCTTGTCCGCTTCTTATTGGTCCCTTACCTCTCCTCCCCTCACCCTTCTCCTGCACATCTCCTCTCCGCTCTTCCGCGACAACGCCATTCTGATGACGACGGTCGTGCTGTCGAAACGTCAAATACGTATGTGAGTGTCGTTTCTTTGTGTTTCTATGTTCTAAAAATTCTACAGATATACGTTTAAATATATATATTATTTATGTATGTATGTATATATATATATATATATATATATATATATATAAATATATATATATATATAAGTCTGACCTGAAGAAGGCCTCGGAGTGGGCCGAAAGCTCAAATCATCTACAGTGTGAGTGTCCTTTACGTGTTATCTGTTTTATTGTGTTCTATTGTGCCGTCCAAAAGTTATATATATATATATATATATATATATATATATATACACACATGCAGATATTAACACCCACATTATTGCCGATAGGAGTCATGCAATGGACTCTTACTACCACTCTACTTCCGTTATGAAGGCTTTAGTTTAATTTATTCATGATAATTTGTTACTTTGATTTAATCTTATTTAAAAAGAATTGTTTTCTTAATGTTAGAACCTGCCACGATAGAGCATGTATGAACGATAATAAAACGACATAATATGGTATAACTCAACACGTTATTGGTCATAAAACTGATGAAGAAGACTTCCTCTCTTACATTTAACTAGAATTAAATGGCAACAGTTTCAGAGTAAAAAATCATTTTCGCCTTACGGTCAAGGCGAATGATTTTGACGCTCTCATATTACATGACATTGTTGTGCGCATTTAGCGGATGACTTCGTTAGAAGTTAGTGTCGCCTCATTTCGGGCAGTTTCTTGGGAATAGAATTAAACCTTTATTGACTTGATATACCTTGGAGTATTGAGCGAGAACGCCGGTTTTTAGTGGTGGATCCATTAGTTAACCCTAATTTCGTCTGATATTTACTACATTGGACGTAGGGTGTTTTCCCGTGAATTTCTCTGTGGATATAGGGACTACCCTATATCCACATATACCCTCGAGAAAATACGGAGATTAAAATTAATATTTGCATAACGGTTGAAAGAGTTTTTGAATTAAAATCAAACTGGTGCCTAGGGCAATGTCACTGAGAAGTGAGGAACGATACTTCTATACCTATAAAGGGAATCCACGGTACTGGTAACTAAGGCACTGGTAGGTGTAACTCTTGCCACCGGGTACCTTTAAATTCTCGGTCCTCATCTACCCTGGTGGGCGTGTAGTAGGAAGAGAAACCTATCCTTACCCCGAAGAGTAGCCATGTACCCTGCACAAGCGTCTGGACTCCTTGAGCTGCGTCCCCGTCGTCTCCTTGTCTCGTCCGCGGGAGATTAAATCACGCAAAATGGGGTTAGGGAGCTTTACAAAACCTTCTTCCTCCCTTCTCTCCCTTTTAACCCCCCCCCAACGAATTGAAAGAGGAAATCGAATGATGCCGTGGGGGTTGCGGCCTCGTCGACGGCCGGCAACCGTGCAATCGGGAAACCCCCTGGACTTTTTCCATCTCATCTTACTCCAAAATGAATCGCCTTCAGCTCAGAGGACCCAAACGAGGTTAAAGGGGAAATAGGGCGTGGAGAGTGTGGAGGGGGAGGTTGGGTTTCTGCCCACCCCCACTCCTCTCCCACACTCCTTTTCACCCCTTCCGCCCCCTTCAACTCGTCCCCATATAGAGCGAAACCCAACTCTTTAGGGGTGTCTAAGTCCCATAATCCTTATTCCCACTTGCCCCCAGCCTTTCCCCCCCCCCACCTTCTAGTCACCTCCCCCGTATCTCCTCCCCCCCTCTTTATGCGAACCCTTGAAACCCCTGGCAACTGCCGTCGCTCTGGAGTTATATGTCTGCGCCAATGGACACACTGGAGCAAGCAAGGGCCCCCTCGTCTTCGCCTGAATGAGTGAAAGGGGAGGGCGGGTCCTGTCTCCTTTCCCGGGCCGACTCACTCTCCCCCGCAATACCTTTTTCTCTTTTGTATCGATATAATGAAGTGGCCGAATATGCGAGGTAATTTATAGCGTCCCTTCTCCCTTCCCCAACCCCCATCGCCTTCCGGGAGGACGTGTTTTTCGCGGGGATGGGCGGGCGGGAGCGGCGAGGGTGAAATTGGGGACACTCCCTTCCCCCCTCGATTCAATCGGCCACCGTTTTCCATATTTATTACTATTTTTGCTCTGCCCTCTCCGTCTCATTCCTGCGATCGGCAAACCCCTTTTGCACAAGTTTGCCGCTGCTCTCTTTATTGCCCCTCTCTGCGCTCGTAATCCCCGTGGAAAATGAGATTTTGCGTCGACGGGCATTTTCCTTTTTCGTTAAACGGTGCCTCTGGTCGGCGGAGAGGAATGACGTCGGGCGATTTATTTGATCGCTCGCCCGATCCCATGCACCCAAAGCTACCCCATTTGTTCGGAGGGCTCTTCAAGGACTCACGGCGCGTTTACATTATATCCGGCAAGTTATAGGACATGCTTATTTTTATACGCCCACGTCGCCTTCTCCTAGAGAAAAAATTAGCGCCTATTTCTTGTCGAACGTCTTCTTGTGTCCCGACCCGAATGGTATTTTGGTCGGTCGCCCGACATCTGAATTGTACTTGTGGTCCTCTCTTTCCTTTTCATCTTTTCTTGGATTTGGAAGTGTTCCACTCGACTCGTATTCCCGTGCGTGAATGGTTTCAGTCACGGCATCAAATTTTTATTGCTTTATTTCATGCTTGCTTTGGTCTTATGGAAAAATTGTAAGCATGAACCGTTGGAACTTTCATCTTTCGGTTTGATTTCGGGAGATATTTGAGGCCGATGCTTCGTGGAATTTTATTATGATGCTCGAGAAAAAATCAGTATAACTTTGCGTTTCTACAAGATGGAATTTTTACTGTCAACTAGTTTTGCTACAGTGTAGCATTATATGGAACGAGTCAAGTCTAGATAATGAACAGAGTACTGAGACTAGTTGACGTTGTAAATTTTATCGAAACGCAGTTATACCGATTCTTCTTTGTGAATTTCTTTGTGATATATTTTTTAATTTCGTAAATCGGGGGTCAATTTTACCACCGAGAAGTCGGTAATGGTGCATTAACTGCAATTTTGAAAATATTAATATTAAATACTTAATACTTACACATCCCTTCCATTGTAGGAAAATATTTAAGAAAGTGGCATTTCTCTCAAAATCAATGACACACAATCGATACTTGTAGATGACGTTTTTCGGAAATTACTTTTCGTAGACTGTGGTTGAATTTCCGTACTGTACAGGGTTAACGTGCTCATCAGTCAGTTATTTCCAAAGGACGGCGGCCACCCAGACACACACCCAAAATAAACACCTGCCACAGACATCTCGATCGCCTCCCTCTCTTTTAAATGAAGCCGTGCAGTCATATTTAGTTCGTTCATAGTTGGACGCCGCAGAAAAGTCACCAGTTCCTTCCCTTGACGGACCAAGGACATTTTCCCTTTACCCTATCTGTTATTATGTCCTTCTCTTAATTTATCCTTTGATTATAAATATATTTTCATTGCGCTCGACCCTAACTATTTTTTTGTCTGACTTGAACAGGACCGTCTCCTTAAAAATGAAGGCTGGAACACATAATAACCTCTATGAACCTTTTTCTTATCCTAAAATATTGTAGCAAAATCAATGAAGACATTTTCCCAAAATAGCTATTTCCTTTTCCTCATTTATTTCTAAATCTCTTACGTAAGTAGACTACGGCTACCTTTGATGCCCCACGCAATGGGCGCTGGTTTTATCCACCCACACTTCATCCCCCTGAATTAATCCTTTTCTCTCGGTAGGCCACAGATCAGGCAGTCTCATTTCCCTGGATGGAAGGGGACGACCCCCTTCTCTTTGTCCTCTCTCTCGTCTACTTCAATTTCATCATATTAGGTGGTAAATGTCCATAAAACTGTCTGTTCAGGTTTGTCGAAATACATTTTTATTGCGAAAGCGAGAGGTTATACATATATGGCTCTACATTTGTGGGAGAAATCGTCAAAGCATTTTTTTTCGCGAGAGGAAACCCGGTATTCACGGACAGAAGCGAAGCTGCGAAATTCCCCGCCGTTGTATTACGCTGTGCTGAGGTTATGCGGAGCCGAGGAGAATAAAAAAAATAGCGAAGATCGTAAAAAAATGTAAAGTCTCGTGCTGCTAAAAGCGGAAAGGAGGAATCACGTTGAGTCCTCGTCCTTCTTGTTTTCCCTCCTCCTTCTCCCTTTCTCTTCCATCCTCTCCTCCCTTAAATTGGCCGGGGTAATTGTTTTACCCCCCGCCACGTAGCAGTGGTAGCAGCACTGGTGGTGGTGGGTTCCTGACGTCTGGAAGGGTAGAAAAAGAAGTGTCCTGCCTCATTGGTGAGAGAGGACCGACTTGCATTCATGTACATTGATAAATTTTAATGGACGAAATAAGGAGGTGAAACAACAATGGAGGGTGCGGAAGTCCAGCGACGGGAGAGGGTGTGGGGGGGAAGGGGTGACTTTTCATTATTTTGTGCGAGAGTCAATCTCGCCACCCCTCCCCTCTTATGTTATTCCAACCCCTGCATCCCCACTCCCACCCCCGTGCGAAAAGAGTACAATAAAACGGAGAGTGGGGTTCAGATTTTGGCCAAAAACCATAGCGAAGGAGATGAAGTGCCGGCCGGTGGGGGGAGAAAGAAAGGAAGAGGAGGGGTGGGGGTGAAAAGGGGTCAGGAAAAGTCGAATGCGATGAAGGAGAAAGGAAGTGGAGAGAGGGGTAAGAAAGGTAGGGGGATGTGGAAGGGATTGGTGGAGTTAAGAAAAGAGTAAAAGGAGGAAGGGAAGGAAGAAAAAAAGAGAAGTCTTGTGCGCGCATTAAAAGTTGAGTAGGCCTACCGGTTAATGCTCGGGGAACTCTTGAGGAGGTGAAGGTTTTATTCGAAGATTTACGACTATCCCCTTCTCCCTTCGACCGCCCCCACCCTCCCCAACCCCTTTTCTTTCCGCCCTACCTCCCCCTCCTTAACTCTGCTCCGTCCTTTCGTTTCCGACTCCGAATTAAAAAAAAACATTTTTGATAATTTCCTCAAAAAAGTGCCCGTAAAGACATTGAATCGCTTTCGATAACTTAGAGGGGGTCGCTCTCCCTCCAAAAGAGGTCGAAATCATGATCGTCGTGTCGATTTAATGAGCTGGGTCGAATCCCCTCCTACGCATATAAAAATGCCCTCCCTCTCTCGCCGTCCTAGGCATCTGCACAGTTCTCTCCTCTCTCGTTCTCCGTAATAAGACTAATTCATTGAGTACGTTATTCGAACCGTTCCTTTTTTGCCCGAAATATGTGTTAAAATAAGTAAGCGGGCCGTTCATACACAAACCTGCCCGTGTCCCGAAATGGGCCGTGTTTATGTCCCCCCCCCCCTTGCGTCCAACTCCTCTTTGATCTTGAGAGAGACCTCCGAGATTCTCTTCCGAACCGTGTGGATGGGAATCTGCGTGGGCGTTCGTTCCACTTCGCTCGGAGATGTTGATGTGATCCATCGGAGCGCCTCCCGGCCATTTATAGTATAGTTCTTCTGCGGATGACCGGGAGAAATGCCACGGGGGATCCTCTCTCTCTCTCGCCGCCGTGACTCATTGCAGACCCGGACGAACTTAATTTTGAAGCGCCGGCGTTTGCCAAACAGTTCTGAGGTGTCTTTCCTCTTTACCGTTTTACTGCTCCTTTAGACGTGACGATGCCCCAAAGCAGGTCCATGTACTTGCAATCTTCATCTCTTCCTTCCTTATTTCTTTGTCTCTGTGTCTTTAACAGCTCTCCGTTAAGGTGGTTCGTATTCCAGCGCTGCCTCATTACTACGCAGGCACTTCATGATTGATTGCAAGTCTATCCCTGCAACTGGGGGGAAATAGGAAAAGGTTTTAGTTATTTATTAAACAACTTTGATTGGGGCGAGATTGAGACTAGATAGTCCCTTCTTCCACCTGACCCCTGTACATTACATTGAAGACAATTGAACAAACACGCAAGCCCTAGGTGGAGGAAAACCCGCCAAGGCGAGAATCGAACCCGCGGCTTCTGAGTTGGCCGGAGAGGACGTTATCCCGCCACCACCGAGCAGAGAAATCTGCGACAGGTTTTTTAAAGATTGCTGCGAGGAGAGAGGTGCATATGTTGGAGGAATAAAGGTTAGAAGCCCCTTCGATTCACGAAAAGAACAGGAAAGACTTGAGCAAAGGTTCTGTGCACCGGAGTTTCCTTTCGAGGCCGAGAGAATGTTTAGAGCACCATATTGTGTTGCTAGATTCGACCTCTAGGGTTAAAACGAGGAAGATAGGCAACGTCACAAAGATTCAAGTATCTCGTTCTTACCTCGCACTATACGCCAACATATCAAAATGCAATCCAAGTGACTCAGTATACTCTAAACTCAAAAGACTGGAATTTATTGATTCATTCAGACACACAACTCTCTTGCATGATGTGCATAGGGATGTATGTAGGACGAGAGTTGTATCTGAGCAACACGCATTCAAGTGTAAGTATAGAATAATATTTCTGCATGCATGGCTGTTGCCGGAATACCCCCCGCCACACACCCTTCTACATCTACTTAATACCCCGCAAGTCACCGTAAGGGCGTGTGGCGGGGGGTGTTAGGGTACCATCTCTAGTTAAGAAAAAAAACCGCCTGCAAAAGCCAGAAATGTATACTCTCCACAAACAAAACATGGCGTACATTCATGCAAAAACCCTTTCACCCTTTCACACACATGCAAACACACAAACTACCAACTAGCATACACATGCTCCTACAAATGTACCAGATATCTTTGCAATATTTAATTTTGTTCCGACTTGTAAATTACATGTTTTGAATATTCCTAAAGTGACTTCGGGTTCTTACTTTTATGATTGCTGATTGTTCGGAGAAAGAATGAGTATCTGTATCCATCGGTCTGCTGTTACCTATTTCTCCCTTATCTTATTATTTTTGTGGTCTCATCTACCTATAGTATAGTGTGGGGCCATAATAATTCCTTTAGTGTCATCGCTAAACTCGCTGCTTCTGAATCTTTCTAAAAGTCCAAGTCTCGCTTGTTCGTTCTTCGTATTTCAAGTGGCTCCCAGCCTAAATCCCCTTAAAAGGCCTATCGCACTTGTGTGTTCTTATTATAGCAATTTTTAAAGAATCTGGCGGATTCTCTCTGGATTTATTTAATTCATTTTGCCAAATTTTCTCCCAAATATTCCAAATACTTGCGGCTTATGCCAAATGTGGTCTAACTAGAGCAAAATAACAACACCTCTCTTTACTTTCTCATTACATTTACCTGGTGGAGGTGGCTGGCGGAGAATTGTGTACGTGGAAGTGGAATGAGTGAGTTTGTGATTTCCAGTCTTTTCAGTGTTCATATTTATTCCCGCGATGTATTGTGCATAGGAGTCGCTGTAGTCCATTGAGTAGAGCGTTGGTCTGCTGCTACTACATTGCGCAGCTCCTGGTCTACCGGACGCGTCTGGGCACCCTCGGCGTGCTTCAACCGACCTCTGTAAGTGGTTTCCGGTACCAGATCTTCTAGGAAAGCCACAGGCGAGGCCGGGAAATGAACTGTCCCTGAACTGTTTACCCCGCTCTTGTGTGAATATCATTCGAAGTTGGACTCAGTAGTAGGTGACCTCTACCATCACCTATTTAAACTGACCTTCGGGTTAATATCTGCGGTTTGGGTTTTCATGTTACTCGTGTTCGAAGTGGAGTTTTGTTCGGAATATTAGGTCTCACTCAAAAGAGTAGTACCGAGTATTAATCGATGGCAATGCCACACTGTTCTTGATTGAATTAAAGCAGCGAACTCATTTCATTCACATTTTTCTAATCATTTATTTTATTTGAGAACCCTTCAAGCCACCGCTAGGGTGTGTGACAGGGTGTAAATACACATAAAATTAATTTTGACCCGAATGTGACTCAACCACGGTCGGTCAGTGTTATTCTGATCCCTTGTCGTTCGTGGACAAAAGGAAATCTCAAATCTATCTGTTCTACACTTAATCTCTCTAATTTTATTGACACAATCTCTTCTAGTCCGATGGGGGTAATAACACATTTTCAACATTATCACCGCTAAAGAGGAATCCTTACAAATTATGCGAGAAGAGATTACAATCTGTAAGTTACCGTAAATGCGTTTAATTTAATGTACCGTAGTACGATGGGGGTACTAATGCATTTTCAACATGTCACTGCCAAAGAGACGTCCTAATTTATGCAAGAGCTTCAATCTGTAATTTAATGTTCGCTCCGTGAGTGATTCCCGGCCTAGCTCCTCTAATATTTTGAATACGCTCCTAAGTTTATCATTACAACGCTTAACAAATCCATCTCCTCCACGCTGCACGCGATCCAATTCGGCAATCAATCCAATTTTATGAGGATCCCATAAAGTACTAGCAGAACATTCTATAAATAAGGCCTAACCAGCGAAATATTTCTCTTTTTCACCTTTTCGTCACATTTAATCAGTACTCTTCTAACAAATCCTAATTTTTTGTTATCTTGTCCAATTAGAAGTGAGGTTTGTGAAAATTGAGTGCCATTTAAATATTACTCGAAAACGGAGTGCTTGCCTCGCTCCTGGCGTGTGTCTGCTAAACAGAGATTTTGGAGACTTCGAATGAAAATGAGATTTAATTTTCAAATTTCGTACCCCAATGGCTTCGGAAAAAGGAACAGTGTTCGCCTGTGGAATTGAGTCGTCGAACCTCTGCCATCACGCACCATACTCGTCCATCCAAATGACATCTATCTAATTGGTGGTCAGCGGAACACTTCCAAAACCTATTGCGGGAATGTCGGTCGGCGGAAGAGCGCGCCGACGGACGGGACTCGCCTTCCTCGGGCCGCGTCGCCGCGAAATGACCGGCCGAGCTACGAACGGAAGCGAATGACGCTTACATTCCTCTCCCTGCCATGGCGACCGCTTTCACGGTACGCCTCGTATGGTTAGTGTCATCGGCGATTGCCCTTCCGCTGACATCAGTGCATTAGAGACGATTCCCAATGCGCACAGTTACCATGTCACGTGGGGCGCATGTCACTAATTTGCTATGGAATCGCATTTCACGCAGTCACCATGGGATCGAATTTCATAAAGTTTCAATGGGATCCCATTTATGATGGTTACCTTTCACTTAATTACTATGGGATTGCTTTCGCACAGAGTCACTATGGGGTCACATTTCGGAACAGTTGCTTTGGGATGGAATTTCACGCAGTCACTTGGGGGTCATATTTCAGACAGTTTCTATGGGATCACATCCAAATGAAATTGCAGTTTCTCATTGTTGTTAGCATCCTCAACACGCGGAATAAAAAAATTCTTCCCAACCTGCACGATTTCTTTTTAAGATTCTCGTGATTTGGCACCAGCCCCAGGAGGAATGAAAGGCACTTCCCTGTGAAATGAAAACCTGTTCAAGGACGCTACATTTGTTCCAGTCATTTGTTTATCATATTGTTCCGTCGGTCAGGCGTCTTCCCCACCGTTGTCGGGCACTGAGTGTGCAGTAATATCCGGCGACGCAATGCCATTTTTTTTAAATAGCGTTGTTTGGTCATTAGGGCCCAAATGGGGATAACGGAAAGAGGAGGAGAAACGGACGCACTGTGTGCGCGCGCTCGTGTGTGTGTGTGCGTCTGGTTCGTGCGTGTGTTTCGGGGGAGGAGGGCGCCCGCCGGATGAGGGGAGTGGCGGGAGGAGGCGCCGGCGCTGGCTCAAATTAAGCATGGTCTAAGTGGCCTTAATTAGGTCGTATGACACCCGCCCGTTTCACCCTCCCATCCCCGTCCCGCCTCGCTAATGTGGCGCACAGAGGGTAGGAAAAATATTATTCCGCCCCACGGATAATCAGGGGGTAGTGTGGCGGTTGGGATGCACGTGTGTGTGCGCGGACGTGCGAGATATGAAACATTTTGGGAGGTCTTTGTTTTGTTTTTAGTTTGAACATGTGGGGGCAGAGGGGGTGCGTGTGTTTTGCATCCACACTAATGCGTGCGTCATGTGTGTGGTGGTTGGTTTCCCCGCTTTCATTCACCCCCAGTTCGCCCCGTCCTAATTGGGAATGTATGAGTTGCGGGTTGGATTACGGAATGAGTGATTGCCTGCGTCACCGCGGTGTGGTGCTCTGGTCGCGTGCACCCTGCCCCTCCGGTGCTGCGTCACACTCCTGGCCGCCGCTCCACACCAGGGTTTTATTGGCGCTCTCCCTGCCTGCAAATCCCCCCCTCCCCCAATCATGACATTAATACTTCTCAACTGTTTCCAAATGCTCTTTCATCAAACGAGTCGATTGTCAATTGGCCGAAAGTAACACGAATTAAATAACGTGGAAGCAGCGTGTTCCCGATCTGTTCCACACCCATTCCACGCCCCGACAACCTCCTCTTTTCTGTTTCCATGGAGCTCAGCGATGATTCCGCCAAAGTGCGTATCAATCGGAGAACCAAATTTTTATTGGATACGCGCGAAAAATTTCGCGTCACACACCCACCCCCGACGGCCGCCGAGTCGCTCAGATGAAAAGTTATTTTCTTTTGTTAACAACCAAAGTTTGGACAAAAAGCGCGAACGAGAAAAGGAATGAGCAAGTGGACGTAGATGGCGGTTGGGTGACAGGTCGAGGGCTCAAGTCGAACGCGGTGAATTTATTTCAACCCCCACCTCCTCCTCTCCCTTCCTCCGTTCGCCCTTTTCCCCTTGCCCTCTCCCACCCCCACTAGCTGGCCAAGTAGCAAGTTGCTCGCCCCGTTCTTTGGGGGTGGGAAGAAAAAGAAAGTTTTGAAGAGGTCGGTTCTCGTTAGGAACGAAAATGATGAAGGGCTCTAACACCCTTCGCACTTTCCTCCCCCTTGACAGCCTCCGTCTCCGCACGGGGAATGGTTTCTCAATTACTTATCGACACTTTGAATAAGATAAAAAGATACGGCTGTCGCAGAGATGAGGGATTTAGTTCGAATTAATCCGTAAAGTGGATTAAACCCCTCCCTCCCCCTTCACCCTCTCCATCCCTGAGACGCAATCAGTTCCGTTGCAGGTCCTCTCGCCCTCCCTCCCTACCTCCCCTCCCTCCAAAACCTCCCTGCCTCCTCCCGCTAACGATGCAGGATACCTAAGGATGTTTAATGGTCCTGCCTCGCTAAGCAGCGCGCCAGACGAACAGATTACTTTGGTTCATCCAGTTAATGTGATTAGTCGCTGCAAAATGGGTCATATCTTCCCTTTACACCCTCGCGCCCATCCCCGTTGGACTGCGTCCTGTAATCAATCCCGCTCGGCCATTTTGTACCCTGATTGCATCCTGAGGCTCGGCGGTTGCTCCAGATACTGCTGCTGCGCGCGGTGGCTATTGTTATAGAATTTAATTTGCGTCGGTTGGCGATGACCGTTGTTATCCTGCTGCTCACCCTACTCCCGTGCGAATTCTTGAAAAAGAAGAACCCGCGCCAGGATCGAATTCCGTCGCCGTGGGGGTCCGCCGCGTGGGAGCGGAGGCCGCCAACAATCGGCCGCCCTTGCAGCTGGCGCGGCCGCTTGCAACGCCGCGTGGTGGGCCGAAGGTAACCGTGGAGAGAGACTCATTTCTCCATCCGGGAGAAAAATAGAAATTATCGATCAGTGATGTTTTCGATGAGATATCGGTGGTTTTCCTAAGGCACACATTTGAAAGAGAATTAGGTTTCTTTTTAAGATCAAATGCTATTTTATTGTTCAAAAACTTCGGAAAATGTCGTGAAAAATTTTTCGGAACCCTCAAAAACAGTCTCTCCAGAGGACGGTTGGTCGTCTTAAAGGCATGATTTTTTTGTGCCAACCGCACAAACGTCTCATTGGTGCCCTCCTTCGTTAATAAACGGCGCACAGTGTCGTAAAATCATTCATTATTAATTATGGTGGGCATTTTTCGTGAATTAATTACATGGACGTGCATAAAAAAGCAATGATTATTTGTACCATCTGTGACGTTGCGTATTGCAATGCGTCACTGTGCCCCTAAGCGCGCACTGACAGCGAGCTGCGGCTGTGAATCCCCGCTACGGGGCGCTCCTGGCGAGGGATGACTTAGCGGAATGAAGGGAGTGCGGGGGTGGGGGGGAGTGCCGGCGGCCGCATGGTCAGAAGGAGGATTGAGTCGCCAGCGATGGTGACGGGCACGTCGAACCCCGGCAGTTGAAGTTAGTTTCATTAGCCACGAACAAGGTGCCGCGGAAGGTCGAGGAATTTGCCGAAAGGACTGGAGGGACTGGAGATCGCGCCGCCAGAAGTGTGCACGAGCCTCGCCGGGACTCGGACGGTCGTGCGCCGGGGCCATTGGTGGAAGGAGGGCTGCCAGTATTGGGCACGGTCCACGCCTGGAACTCCAGCAGTAGGTTGGTGCGGTGCGTGTTTGCCGGCCCTTGGACTAGGTTCGGTGCGTGCGGGGCGTGGCGAGACCGTAAAGAGCTGTTGCCCACCCCGGGTCATTAGAAAGGTGAAGAACCTCCCCTGAGGTGAGGAGACATCGGGCCGGGAAGAGCCGAGCGGCGCGACTCTGCGGCTAGTCATCCGGCTAGCCTGGCGCCCTGACAAAAGCAGGGTCGCGGCCATTCCAGCGCAACGCGCTATCGGGGAATATTTATAGGCTAAATTAAATCCCGCGTTGCACATCATTTCTTCTTGTATGAAGCTTTTTTTAGTGACTCTATACATTTTTTATTATTGATTAATTTTTTCACTGCATGAGTGTCTTGTTTATACCATGCCCTCCCAAATGCTCCCCAAGAACGCTTAATTTTGTGTATGCGCCATTAGGTCCAGGTGCTTGCTACACCTGGATGTAGCGAGCGCGGGCTGTTCCCGGGGCGACGCCCGGAAGGGTTGGGGCGCGGCGGACACCCCCTCCGCGACGTTGGAATTCCCTTCATTAATCTCACCCTCCACTTGGTCGCCATGACGGAGTGGTAAATGCACCCACCCCCTCGCCAACCAAAACTCACGCCGTGTGAAGCGTGTCGGTTGACCGCTCGCTATCAATGGAGGCTAATCATTTTTATCATGACATCTTATTTTTGTCGGGACTCAATTTTACGGGATGTCCATCTCGTTCTCCTGAAACCGGCGCATTATCCGCTGAAAATGCTAAATTGTATGTTTTCGGATCGATTACTTTTTTTCTCTATAATTATTTCGTTGTATTCCGCTGAATGACAAGGTTTATTGGCTCAACGTTCCGTCCTTCGACGTAGGTTTTTATATGGACGCAATCTTAAAACCCCGAAATTTCTTAACTTTACCTAGCAAGGCAACCTGGCACCCCTCAATACAGTAAATCCCTCTTTTGTTCCGCATACTTCCTTCCTCCCTTCATGCCATCCAACCTGTCTATCCTACTCCTACCCCTTCCCAGATTACCCAAGATTCCCCACTCTATAACACAGTCCCCCACATCCCATTCTCTATGACAATGCTTTGCATCCATCTCTCCTGCCCCCTTAAGATTTCTCCCATCCATCCCCTCCCTCCTTCTCCATCATGTCTAGCACGAGGTTACGGCTCAATTGTCGAGCAGTCGACATCTGCGGAGTTTTCAGCTGCGATGACAAGTGTCCAATCGTGTGCTGGAAGTAATCAACGATCGATTACCGCTCGCTCTGGACTTCCCATTGGCCTAATGTCATTCTTGGAATTCTATTCGGTGCAACTCCCTTCGATCGGAGGCGGCACAGTTTATCGGAACGGCACGATCGCTTTCCGCGCCGTTCTCTTTGCCGACCTTTCAAAACTGAACTACTCCATGCGCCACGTTCCATTCATTGGTCCGCGATTCCTCCGTCTATCGCGCGATTCCACGTGAGTAATATTTAGTGCAGGGAACGAACGTAAATTTGAGAAGTAAATTGATTTCCTACGAACGGAAGCAAGGATAGGGTGGCCGCTCAGTCGGAAATGAGTCAAGGATTCGGAGAAAAAAGCAGGAATATTTTGAACATTTCGGGAATGAGAATTGGAAATTTCCGATTGCGTTTCTTTTTGGTCATGGGACCTTTTTTTATAATTGGGCTGGACCTTCGCGCGTGTTGATCAAACCAGAAATAGGTTTAATTCGACCGACTTCGGTTTTATACCACTGTGGCAAGAGTTTTATACGAGTGTGTGGTACGCTTAGATATTATTGGAATTTTAGGATATTCCGAGATAATTCGCTGCGTTGAGTCTTCATCCTCAAATGGACGTTATGGAGACCTTTTGAATTGAATCGAAAGTTAAACAAGGCCCTGTGTACGTGCATTGCGTGTTGTTTCGACGCAAACTCTTCAAACCTGAAGAAGGTATCTGCAATTCCTTCCAAAACGTCGTCTCGATGACCCATCTCAGTGAAATTAGGAAGAAGGTGACCAATATGAAGGTTTTGATCGGTCACCTTTTCCCCTTGCGGCTTTTTCACGACTCCAAGGTTCCCTGGTAGGCGGAAGGTCCTTAAGGGTACATGTGCAAGATACTTTGACGGCACTTAGGGTCAAACCAAGGTGGCGTCCTTCTGAGGGAGGATTTCACTTTTGGGAATAGGAAATAGTATCTGATGGTGCCAAGTTGGGGTTGTAACGGGGTTGGGGAATCGTCGAGATGACGTTATAGAAGGCCTTCGCAAGCAGACACTCGACTCTGCTCTTTGGTGCGTCTGTCAGACCGACGAGTGTAGCGCAGATCTTTTTCATCGCCAAATTTTCAGTAATAATGGTGTGTAAACTGTCATCTTATCAACGTCAATATACGATATTTTCGATCATGCGCACGCTTAACCCACCCGGTCTGAATTCGGAACTTCGCGCAGTAAACCTCAGGGAAAAATTGTTATCGATACCTTTTTATACTAACCGTATATACATGTATTAAATTACCCCTGAAGACATTCTGGAGGACGACTTTAGCCCAGATATTTAGCGTCGCCAAATTTTAATTGATAATGGCGTGTGCACTGTCACTGTCTTATCAATGCCAATAATAAAATCTGCGACAATTCGTGCAAACTTAATCAACGGTCTCATTTCAACACTTCACGCGAACATGTCAGGGAAATATTGTTATCCATACTTTTTATACACACCTTTTGAGTGTTAGAGGACTTTTAAGACATTAATAAGAACCTCATAATCCGTAAAATAATTGCATATACACCTCATATTCGGAATATGCGGAATATGCATGAATGGGTGTTACATTGATGTCATCGCTCGTCATCAATGCAGGATCTAAGAATACGTTTTCAGAGCATCGACTCGTGTGCAATTGCGATGGAACCGCCCCTCAATAAGTGTTCAATCCATCCTTCGAGAGGAAATCCCGGAAGTGTGATGGACTTTCGTATTGGAAAAGTAGCGAATTAAAGGAAACTCGGGGAAATAATTCTCCACCCTTGAAGTGTTTCCCAATGTATGCGTGCGTTTACAACCCCCATTCCCCACTCCAACCCTCAAACCCATTATCGCGAATCTACGTAGGCAGCACTCGTGAAAGTCCTCCTCGCACTCCGGGGGCGGGTAGGGTTGGGCAAGGGTATTTGTGACGGACGCCGCCATCCCATCCCAGCATGTGTTGTCGAACCCGGGCTTCGGAGGAGGCCGGAGGGCCTGGATGCTATTGCGTACCTGGGGCGGGAGTCCACAGGGAGGGGGGGGCAGTTCGCCCGGGGGAATATGAGGGCGAATGAATGGATGATTTGCTGGCATGTGCCCGCTAAGCACGTGAGCTCCCTCTCGCGGACTGTGTGCGAGCCTGCATTTAATCGTTTAGAAATTTTTGTCTCCAACGATGTGGCTCAGTGACCGAGAGGAATCCTATAATTTGACATTCTCTCTCCCTCACGCATTCCTCGGGTCTCATCCGATTCAAATGCACCCCCCGCCCTTCCCTTCCTCCCCCTCCTCACTCCAGCCACCCTCCCTCCCGACACCTCAGGGAGGGGACGAAAGTGAGGGGAGGGAGAGAAATGAAAAACTCGCTAACTCGTTCGCTCTCCGTTCACCGAAACCCGTCGTTTCCTTCCCTCCCCCACCCCTCCTTCCCCATTCTTATGATTCCCATCAAACCCCTTCCACAGTTGGCTATCCCCCTCCCAAAGGCTCGCGCACTTCCCCAAGCGGATGAGAGGGCACCAGAGCCTGCATCGAACTCTTCTTCTCATCTCCGCAGCAACACCCGCTCCATATACCCTCGCCTGCTAACCACTACGCTGCCCCGCCTCTTTCTCGGGGAAGGGCGTGTAAGGGCTGCTTCCCCTCTCTCACTCGCAACACGCATTACACACACTCCCATACACGCTTTCTCCCACCTACCCACGCACGCACACATCCAACCGGTTGCCTTCTGCGCGGCGAGTGCCGATGAGATTAATCCGTTGACAGGCGGCGCAACTGCGTGCGAGAGGGATGTCGGCGGCGACAGAGAGGATATTGGGGTGCGCCCCTTTCGGGTTGAGGTGGGGGTGGGAAATGGGCGGGTCTCTGCGTGAGATCGAAGGGAGGCAAGATGCGGCCGCTCCGTGTCAAGGGAAGGAATGGCGGCGGGGTGTGGGGAGAGGGTTCCTCCCCGCCCCCACCATCGAGAGAGAGAGATAGATATTAGTTCGGTGTGCACCTCCGTGATTGTCCTCATGCAGTGCGACACAGCACGGTGTCATCGTCATTAAGTGCTGCGAGCATTCTATTGAACGCCTCCATTTGGTGAGATTTCACGTAATTTTTCCCCAGGCATTTAAAAAGTTGATTCGGTTGATACACTTTGTTTGAGGATTTGTTGGGATATTTTTCTTGGAGTGAGAACTCTTTTCCTCCTCTTGTTGTAAATGTGTTTCGGAAATGAGGAAAACATATTGTCACACCTTGCTCACCTCTGCTCGATTACGTCACGTGTATGAACTCCACCACCTATTAAAGTTTATTCCCCTCTACTGAAATCGTAAGGATAATAACGGACCAATTTAATATCTTTCTCGTGGTTATATCTCAATCCCCGTTCGATCATAGGTTACTTACACACCGCGTTCTTGAACGTCCCAGACAACTACAAGATTTGCAGCAAAAGTATCGCTAACTATTTTTTCTTGACGTGTTTGCGTGAAGTGCTGAATTCTGACCGTGGCGTTTAAGTGTGCGCATGATCGCATTATTGCCATCGATATGGCAGTGACAGTGCACAAACCATTACCACTGAAAATTTGGCGCTACAAAATACCTGCGCTAAACTCGTCCTCCCGAATGTCTCGTTGAAGGACGCAAAAGAGCAGAAATGTTTAGTGTCTGCTTGCGAAGACCTGCAATGGCATCACAACGATCCCCCAACCTCCTTACTGTCCTGACTTATCACCAGCAGACTATTTCCTATCCCCAAAAGTGGAATCCTCCCTCAAAGTACACCATCATGGAACCTAAAGTGCCGTCAAAGAAGCTTGCACGCATAGTGTCCTTAAGGACCTCTCGCTTACCAGGGAGCCTTCGAGTCATGAAAGAGCCGCTCTGGCTAAAGTGCGTCCCCGTCCAAGGGATGAACTTGGAAGAATTTTGGGGGATTATAGAAATAACTAAAATAAATCTTTTTTCCTGAAACTCATCCCGATACTTATCATGTGAACCATGCGTTGCATTGCACTGCCCGTCGCGTGGACTTCTTCCTTGCACTTCCTCCCTGCTCCAGTTCTTCATGGATTCCGCCCACCGTCAGTCATCCCATCCAACCATAACAGTCGTCTTCACTTCGCCCAGATTTTTCGCTCCTTTCCTTCTTCTCCTAGTAACTTCCTCCATTCTATTCATTTCTTTATTGATATTTCCTTAGCGTCATTATTCCATCTCGTCTTCTTGAAGAAATGTGTATTTCGCCCAACCCAATTCCTCTCATAATACCCCCAATAAGACACCTCCAAATTAGTTCCAACAAAATATTTGTGAACTCTTCTGCCAGCTTCACATTCTGTAATTTTACGGCTGCCTCCTTCTTTGCTCTGTGCGCGTACTTGGAAATGAATCCTCAGCAGTTGGTCGTTTGGTTAAAACGATGCAAGGACGCTGAAAAAAAATCAGTAAAAGAAGACAATGTGGAATGTTACGAAGTGTGTGTTCGATTCACTTGGCTCAAGTCTGACCACTCCTATTTCCACGACTTTAACTCCGATTCTTGATGCTCTGGATTGATTCATTTTTTAAGTGTCCCCATGCAATTTCAATTAGGTACATGGATGCGGGGTCTTTCTTCGCTCACCCCGCGTTCGTTCGCTGTCCGGGGGGTCGGGCAACATTTCCGACGTTCGTTATTCATTGAAGGTTCTCTATAGAGGCGAGATTGAAACACTGCATGCTCCCTTCTTCCTCCCCTACACATTATATTTAAGACAATTGCAAACACCCACGCCCTAGGTGGAGGTAAGCCGACGTGGGCGGGAATCGAACCCGCGGCCTCTGGGTTGGCAGGCGAGAGGGTAGGAGGGAGATGGGGCGGGTGGTGGTCGTCGTGGGGGCGTTCGTCGTCGCTGGGTTTGAGAGCGACGCTCAGAAGGATGCGTTTGTTCGCGCGCGTGCTGGAGCGCCCACACATTGAGAGGGAGGGCCGTTCGCTCTCTCGAGTTGAGAGTGTTGCGGGGAGGGATTCGTATGACGTGTCCCGTCGGGTTCGGAGAGGAGGATCTCGGGGGGGGATGTATGGGTGTTCTTTCGCCTGACCCGAGATGTGGTGCCGACGGGAATGAGAGGATGTTGGGGGTGCTGAACATCGCGGGGGATGGCGATTGAAAGGGTGCGTGTTTGGGAAGGTCTCGGGAAAGGGCGTCATCTGCCTCGGTGGTTGGGAGTGGGGGCGGGAGACGGCTGACCGACTGACTGGTGAGGGGGGGGCGGGTCGTTGGCGAGGGGGAGGATGAAGGACCTTTCGCTTCAGTTGACGCGGAAATCCAAAACTCATTTTCAAAGAGGATGAGAAATAGAGGGGAAAAAAGCCCGGGTCCGTTGTCGGCGGTTGAATGTGGGCGGATGGGGATCGGTTGCCGTGGGTGTGTGCGTGCGTGCTAGAACGGAATGCGAAGTGGGAGGGTGATGTCGTGCCCTCGCCGGAGAAATTGGTTCCATCTCCCCCTCCCCCTTGTCCCCCCACAAATCTCCCCTTTTTTAAACGCGTTAATAAAAAACTTTCTCCGAGGTCTCTCCTCTGCCGCCCCCGCAGCATTCATCTGGCCTCCTTTTTCTCTTCCGTTCGTCTTTTTCTTCTCATCTCCTGGAAAGAAGTTCCTCAATCTACCCCAACCCCTCTGGAAACGTTTCGCTCCAATACTCCCGATCTTCCTTTGGGCATATTAACCGGTGGGAGATTCGTCGATTGGCTTTTTTTTCTCCGAAGCTCATGGCGTACTCGCGCATGCGTACTTGTTCCCGTAACTGGGATGTCAATCGAATAATCCGCAGCATCGGTTAAGAAAACTTACTTAAACCTAATGATGGAAAATGTCGAGTGGTGGCGCCCAACGCATATTCAAGTTCCATTGGAAAAACGTGAAAGAGATTAAAATTGTTCGCGAGTGATTCGAGAAAATCAAAGCAGCGCTATTGAGTAGATTGCGAACGGGGTTCGAGTTTTTGAATCAATTACGTACGTGCGATCCAGTGTGTATATAATTAATATGTGTGCTTACACGGAGTTTATTGGTGTGAAATAGGGCGCGGATCGTCATAGATTTTACTCCGAACATAATCATTCGGCTTAGCATCCAAGTTCCACTCTCTAGACCGAAATCAAATAAAGAAACTCGACTACTTGCTCTTTTTTGCGTTGAATATGGGAGAGATGGTAAATTATAAAACCTCAGCAGTATTCCAGTACAGTATGACAGCATTTGGGCGAGTGCGGATAGATCCGCACTCGCCCAAATACTGTCGAAGACTACGATCAAGGAAAGCCTGCTATGCTTGTGTTTCACGGAAAATGTCATGCGCCGTGACATGCGGATACGTACATTAGAGGGAGATTAATTCTATTTCGTGACATTGCATGCACGGTTTCCCGTCACAAAATCTGTTCCTTTAAAGCCCCAAGAAATCTCGTGCGTGTCCGAGGACGCCTCGGTAGCTGAAGTGGCCTCGGCCGGATGTCGGAGGGAAACCCGGGCATGATTGTTGTTTGCACTCCGAAGTTGTTTCATTGCAATGCATACCTAGTGGGTGAATTCGTTAAGAGCTACTGTCGCGGCATCTCTCGCAGTGTCTTGGAATTAATTCTATTTTCACAATTCTTCAGTTATGAATATTTTTTTCAAAAAGTAAATGAGAATCATTCGATTTTGAATATATAATTGGTAAAATAATTTCTCGTTGCATGTGTTCTTCACACTTAGTCATCCATTCATTTTTTTACATTGAGTTATATCAATGTGTGCATATCCTGATACTCTTTTTTGGTAACTTATAGGACTCTCTATGACAGGAATAATTTTAGATTTCACAAATAGAAATCTAAATCGTAGTATCTTCGAGAATCGAACGGGTTTTATTGGCGAATAGGAAGAGAATTTCTATTTACCCATTTTCCTTATGTTTCGCAAACTTTAGTGTTATGACTCACTCATTCGAATAAAGTTCGGTTTCTGATTCGCAAAATTTAAATCGTCGAATTCGAATCGAAATTCGAAATCGAATGCTCAGTCTTCTCTTTCTTCAATTCTTCGATCATTCATTGTTCTTCGCCAGGCGTTCGGTTGATTTGAGACCCCCAAAAGAAAAGCGATTAATTACATTATGATTTTTTATGGAAGGGTTTCCAGACGCGTGTCTAAGTGCAGCGAATGACGTGGAAATTGTTTCATAGCGTGTTATCATGTAAAAAGAAAGGGATTAAAGAGTTTACCACTGAGAGGAAATCACCCTCGCAACCCGGCACGGGGGTGATTTAATACCTCCTTCCTGCTGTAATATCCTGTGGCTAGTAAATTAAGTTTATAATAACACAATAAGTTTGAAAAGTGTGAGTTTGTGTGTGTGTGTGTGTGATAGCCATGTAAGCGTTCGACGTGTCTTTGGTTCTCATTTCTCGTCGGCTACGAGTGCGGTGGTTATGATATAACGCCCCATTTCGTAATGCGATGGGTTGAAAGTAATGTTCCCGATTGAATTATGCGCGGTTATACGAGGGCCCCTTACTACGGGAATAAAAAGTCTGACGTGGTGGGGGGCTACCCGTTTGCATGTTGGCAGGATGTCAAAGACTCGCAAGATTTAATGTCTTGGCAACCTCCCCCCTCAACAGGATGTTGGCAGGCTTTTGTAAATATGGCCCAAGGTGTTCGGGGTTGTAAACTAGGGATTTTTCTCGCTCTTTGGGAACGGATAGATTATAGTGAATCGACACGATTTAAGACCGCCTCTCTGCGTTAACCACGTGGACGGCGGCGAACAGGGAAACGACAGGGGGGGGCGGTGGGGGGGGGGGGTAGCAGTTTTTGACGACGAGCGAGTCACTCAGGGATCCTTTGAACGTATCTACACATTTCGACCGCCTTGTCGCGATCGAATCGAGGGGAATGACCATCACAGTATGCAAGCACCCTTTTTCGTATCACCGCATCGATTCTCCTCCTCAGAATCGTTTCAAAAAGGTTGTAATCGAAAATATGATCCAGAAGTTTTCTGTGGTAAGTTTTCATGAATATACCATCGCATAAACCAGCCAGGGTCTAAGGATCACAGCCAGCAATCACAACAATCATTGTCATCACACACAATAATGTGTTATTGAATTATTATTAATGATCATATTAACCATGATTGATGTAATATAAGGAAATCAAAGGGTTATTTGATAAATATGTCCATTTCATTTTATTGATTTGATTGATTTATGTCCATAAATTGTAATTTACACGGAGCTAAATAAAAAACTGTCATCATGTTTCATTAACAAAACACGTTAAGCGATACATTTTCATTTGAATATTATTTTTCTAAATCACAACGGAAAATTTTCAGAAAATACACATGAACACTTAATCCTCAAGGAAATGAATGTGGCTTGACGCTATTTGAATCCATTTTTAGAAAATAATATCGGGAAGAGCTCTCTCAAAGCGATTTTTTAAACTCTTCTTCGGAAAGACTTCATTGTGTATTAATGTATCATGATCGCTGAGAGATTTTTCTTTTTAGAGTATCAAAGAACGGCTACTGATTGTTCCTATCCTGCATGCAAATCCGTCTTATTAACCCTCCATTTAGTTTTTCAAGCACCGAACACTGTGCAAAATTGATTGGCGATATGCCCACCAAGATCAGGTAGTTATATTAATGCACCATAATTGCTGATAGCTTTTTTTCAAAAGACAATCAGAGAACCGGTGCCCATAAAACCGATCATGCATGTACGTAAATGTTTCATTTGACGTTTCCTTGAATTTCCTCCGTAACTCGTGAATGTGTGCGTCCAGTTGATCGATAACGTGATAGGGTAGACGCAGAAATGAACACCCTCCCGTGAATTTTGGAAATACGAGGAATAAACTAACGGCATTCGCGGATATGACAAGGACGCGAATGTACTCCCGCCCCTCAAGTCTCTCCGCGATAAAAGCCTTGCGCCCTGCGCTGATTCCTCGCCGAACCCCGACCGACCGACCGCATGGAGTGCTTCTAATGCAGCGGCTCGATTCGCCCCTCCAATCCCTCGCCAACATCCCCTTCCACACTCATCCCTTCTTCTCTTTGTTGGCTCAGAGTGTACGTAATATGTATTATTTTCCGCCGTGAGCAACGCATGGAGGGAGGGAGACAGCCCCCTCCCCCTGATCCTATGATAACGGAGAAAATTTGAAGAGAGGGTTATGGGGAAGGTTAAACGACAAAAAAAAACAACTGAAGCAAAGAAGACCTCTCTCGCGCCGGCGAAACGGGGCGAAATCGTCCGATCAGCTTATGAAGCCATTTCAGTCCCTCGAGGAAAGACTTTTTTTATTTACCACACAACCGCCTCTTCCTTCATATTTTTTCCTTGCTCCCAGCGGCCGTTTTAAAAAAGAAAAAAAGATCTAATCCATCTCCTCCGGAGCAAATTGGATGTTTACCTCCCCGGGTGATCTTTACGAATCCAAGTTATCCTCTCTTTTTTATTAATATTATCCGCATTTATGTCATCCTTTTATGTAATATTTTGATTTTTACGCGAGAGAACGCTTGTATAAAGATCTTTCTCTTCCCCCACCCCCTGTCCGCTCGCTCCAAGCCAGGTCGTCCATGTCCATGGGGAAGGCATAGTTTATAAATTTGGTTGAAGATATAATGATATATATATATATACTATATACACACACACATGTATATGTTTATGTTTTTTGGCCCTTTTGGAGGCATAAGAGTGGAAGGGAAGTTATTTGGGCCTCTTTTATGTTGCCTGGGGATCATAAACAGTATTTATGTTTCGGAATTGTTTTTTCTTTTATTTTCCCTCTTCTCCTCTCCCCCCCCCCCAATCTCAACTCCCATCTCCCCTTACGTTTCCCGGGGCAACCCTTATCCGAACGGGTATTTTTTCTCATTTTTTTATGAACCATGTGGAGTCGATGCCAGAAGGGATTTTTCGGGAGGATGGAAAGCGGCACAAAAGGTGAGTTGGTGGAGGAGAGGAAATATATGGGGCGAAGGGGTTTGCCAAAAGGAGAGAGAGGATAAGAAGGGCGTCACAGGGGGCATCGGCGAGCGTTAACGGGGATTACGGCCCCCGTGTTGATTCTTCGGAAGCCGCCGCCGTCCCCTTTCCGCGAGGGGCGGCGTTTGCCCTAATTGAACTCCCAGCGGTGACCGTGCATTGAAAAGTGCGCTGCGTCCACGGCGACTTAATCCGAAGCGGACACCTAATCTGCGGGTTCCCGCGAGAGTGGCCCCTCTCCCCCTCCCCCGTGTTGGTCGTGGCAAATGACGAGACGAAACGAGGAGAATGGATGCGCGGAGAATTGGGAGATAACTCTCCCTCGCTTGTGTTCGTCGGCGCTGAAATGGGAGCGGCTCACCCGCATCGCGATGAGCCGCTCATCCCGAGGCTCGCTGAACGGGAAATGAGTGCGTGGAGTCCAAGGAGGGAGGTAGGCGCTACAAATTCCCCGCGGCCTCAGCAGTTGTTTGAAGATAAGTCGACGTTCCCTCGGCCATCGATTTTAGAGCGCTGTTTTTTTTCAACATCCTTGTCTAGCGAGAGATGAAAAATTTCACCTTCACAAGGATTGTATAAAAAGTATCGTTGACAATATTTTCCTGGCGTGTGCGTGAAGTGTTGAATTCTGACATTCAGGTTAAGGCGGGTTGAGCCAGTGGTACCTGTCCCCGTCGGGGATCCTCCCGGCATGATGTGCTGCTCCCAGATATAACGAACCATGGGTGATAATAAGAATGTCCAGAGTAGGCCGGATCAAAAAAAACCAGGGTCCCATCCTGATAATACGAGTCGAACGTTCTGAACAGTGTGGACTCAACGCCCACGTCAGCATCCCTCGGACCAATCCCCTTCCAAGCCGCGATAACTCGAGCCCCTCCCCCGTCCCGACATCCGTCTTTATTTGACCTCCATCCGTGTTCGTCCCTCCGTCATCCCCGTGGGATCCCTGCCCTGCCATTATCCTCCCGACGGTCCCGTTTTAACTCTGAGTAACCATGGCAACGTGATGCAACCGATCCTGCTGTTTCTCCTCTTACCCATGGTGCTCCACAGAGGATGTATCCTCCAAAAATGATCTTTTTTTAGACTTCCTTCGTTTCTCGCGTTATTTGTCCATTTAATCTTAAACATTCGATTCGAATCCCACGCGTAGTAGCGTCCCAATTCACCCACCGTTCTATTCAATTACGTGTGCACTCATGCATGCACAGTATGTGTTTCTGTGTACGTCCATCTATCTTCTGTCTGTCGTATAAATGCTTCTTTTCATTTTTATTCCCTCCTCTTCTGTGTTCCCGAGATCATCTTTTAACAGATGATATTAATGCGTGTGTTATTAAGTTTTTTTCGCCAACAGCATTTGTTGGGATTTTCTCGTCTTTTAGGAAATTTTGGTGGATGCTTATTCCCTCTTCCTAACCCTTGAGGTGCTCGTCCTTACCCTTATCCATCTCACCTGGTGCTTGATAATACCCTGCCATACATCCTTTTGGTGATTCACGTGATAAATATGCAGATGTAGTGCAAGGCAAAGGGTCCTCTCTTTATGCAGAAGTGCTCGCGTACCCCCCAATGGCCAAAAAAGTGTTTTCCTTTATCAACATGGTATCCCGACGCTAGGAACGGAACTTCTGTTGAAATGTAAAAACAAATGTATAAATAGGTTAACCGGTGGAGGTTATTTATTTGTACGCGGAATAAGTTTCATCAAATATGCATGGTGTTGGGTTGCGTCTTTTGCTCCTCCAAACTGCCTTTGGTTGACGCATGTCGTATCCTTGATTAAATCCAACATCGGCAAACCAGAACGGAATCATCGCAGTGATCAATCGCCCAGAATGTGGGTAGGGTAGGCGAGAGTATCCAACAGAGATGCCTAGTCTAAAGGCGTGGCGTTCTGGAATTCACGCGACAGAGTAATCAGGGGTGCTATTTCTTCTACACCCTCTGAGCCGTCTATGGTCTTCCAGGTGAATCTGGGGCGTAAAAGTCACGAAGCTTGAGTGAAGCTGAGGTTGCACAGAAGGGGGCGGCGTCCCGGGCATCGAGCCCTACTATCATTATCCCATCGCTCTGCAACACTTCAATCCGATTTGGACTGCAAATTATACGAATAGATCCTCTACTCTTCACAGTGGAGGGTGGTTTAAGAATAGTTCGTGTGTCCGGATGTTTCGATTCTGGTGAAAGGACTGTCCTTCCGCAAGTAGTACACTTCGAGAAAGACAATTTGTACGGCCGAGCGTGACGTGCCTATACTCACCGCATTCTGACGAATTCCATCGCGCTCATATCATTCCAACACCGATCTATCCTTTGCTTATCTCATCCGCCCCCTCTCCGCCCCCCCCCCCCGGCAATCGAACGCTGCGGACGTCACGTCGGCTGCTATTGTCGGGGCCGACAATTTTTGTGGCGTCGCTCGGGCAGACGGGAGCAGAAGAGGAGAAGGTGGTGGAGTGGAAAGTTGCCGTGGAACAGGGTGGTGACGGAGGGTCCATGACGACAGGGCATCTGTCCCGAGTGAGGGGGAGGGGGAGACGGGGCGAACCTGCTACCTTTGAGGAAAAAGAATCACAAAGTGTATCGATACGGCTACATCGAGCTGACAGCATTCATGATATTTCTCCGCCCCTAACCCTTCAATACGCGCCGTCAATTTTGGGGTCTAACCGGAATAACTCAAAAGTCCACTTAATGAATCATTCCCCGGGCGAGCGAAGTAGGAATGTCGTGTTTTTTTATATATTATTACATGTATTAGGTAATCTACCGGTTAAGGAAGGTTTTTGGATGGACGCAAACTATCAAAATAAACATTTTGTAACTCCAAACAAAACCCAATCCAGCAACCTAATCTACATCAGGTCCCTTCTTCATCTCCGTGTACTGTCTTTCCACCCTTCATCCCGTCCAACATCCCTATCCTGTTCCTGCCCTTCCCTCGTTTTGCCCAACATTCTCCTCTCTATTACCTCTTCAACATTCCACTACCGCTCAATACGCCTTTCATCCATTTTTCCTGCCTCCATAGCATTTCTCTCAACAAACCCCTCTCCTCACCCACCATCTCCAGCACTTCTTATTATTTTTTTTTATAGTACTTTTATCTTATTATTACATATGTAATAATATTTTTTTAATATGTGCGCCACCGCTAGAGTGTGTTGCAGGCGGTATTTACACAAAAGACCACTTTTTTACCCTAAATGCTTTCATACCCTTCCAGCCCGATCGGACTACGTTATTCTGATCCCTTATCATTCTTGGAAAGAATGGAATCTTAAATCCATCTGGTCTGCATTTGATATCTCTGATTTTATTGCCATGATCTCTCCTACCGTAGTACGATGGGATGTAATAGTACACTTTCAACATTAACACTGCTGAAGAGACATCCTTACAATCATATACAATAGATCTTCAATCTGTAATCTAACCTTCGCTCCATTGAGTGATTCCCAGCCTGGCTGCTCTAACACGCGGCAACATAGCTTCCTTTTTTGAAAGCGTTTGCGTTTGAAAAAAGGGAAATTATGTTGCCCTCCTTTGTATTTTAGATACGCTACTCAGATTGTATTTGTATTGAAATACATCGATTCGAGCGACGATGTACAATTTATTTATTTAACGATGATCAGGACGTCTTCCAGACGGGTTGGTATCGATGTTGAAATATATCGATATGCATATACGTCTATGTATCGCTATGAGGGACTGGATTTAGAAGGCTAGACGAGGGAGGATACTTTGGGCAGGTGGGGCGGAGAGGGGAAGGGAGGGACCGGGGGCGGGAAATGTGCCTCGGTCGACGGACTCCCCGCCGGAAGGACTCGGACCAACCCCCGATCCACACCTCTCCTACCCTCAAGGATTTTAAGGGTATTCCTCGCCGCTTCCTCCTCCCCCTAAGCCTATGTAACGACGCTCCCATGGCACTAAAAATCACGATGTGATTGATGCACAAGTCCGTGTTGTGTGCGACCGACATCTTTTCGCGCGGGCGGCTCGCCTCGGTCGCCCAGTGACGGCTCAATAAACAGCTCCCATGTTTAGGAGGCTGCCTCCTTTTTCCCCTCCCCTTTCTCTCCTTTCCTTTTCTCTTTTTTTTTGGGGGGGGGCCCGGGGGCAGCTGGCAGGGTGCGCACTGGCGCTGTGTGATCCGCCCTACAAACAAGGCGTAAATGCATTGACGAGGGGCGGCAGGATGCTTAATACGTAATGGGGATGGAGAACGCTTGACTTGACTCGAATACTAACAGTGTAGTGGTAGCTGGTGGTGGGTAACCGTTTCAGTGTCCTGCGTATCTAAGGACACTACATCATCGAATCGCCGCCGTCTGCATTGAAGTGTCGTTTTAAAATACATGTCCATTTTAACGGAAATGGCAATCATGGAATTAAATGAAAAAATGTTATGTCCTTTTGCAATCTATATATGGTAGCTAAAAAAGAGAATATATAGTGTTCATAGATACTAGGCGATTATTGTATCTCCCGATTGTTTAGCTAATTGATAGAAAAGAATACTTATGTGTTCATTCAGTTTCTAAGTTACTCTGAATGTATCCAGAAGGTTGGATATTACTAGATCAGTTTAGTGGCGTTGGGCGTTAATGGTGATAGAATCGTTTGGCGATGTAAGCATAGTGTCCCCAGGTCGTTGGCCCCAGTTGGATCCAAGTGTTTAGAGATTGATATTGAACCTCGATCAAAAAATTGGACGAAAAATTGACGAAAATGCCGGACGAGTCAAATTCTCTCCGACATTTTTCTAATGACCTGCTTTAACCACCAATAAGATCCCAGCCAGCTCAAATAAACGCCCAACGCGGTGATGTCAAACACCTTACCTTAGGGGAATGGTCAAACCTAACAAACCGATTTATTAATCTGCGGATCAAGGATTTACTGGCGAAATACACGACACGGGCATTTAGGTATAAATATTAAGTTGAAATTATTAATTCATATGATGTAATTTCCAACTATGTGGCCGCGATCCATTATTAATAAGAATACAACATATATTTCCACATAAAATATGTGCAAATAAGAAGTTTATTCTTTGGAATTATGAATTTATATTTGAGGTATGAGTTAGGCAACTTGTATAAGGTCGTATTTCGAATTTCAGTGCCATTACCTCCATTTAAGAATAATATCATAGTTATGACGTTTCGTACCGCTATTACTACTGTCACCACTATTGTCTGCCTGTTGCAGTGCAGCGGTAAAGGCAAACAATTTCAGTGGTACTCCCTGCACTGGCATTGAATTTAGGAACGCACATGGTTTCACATAGATCCCATGCATGGGGCCCTTTCAGTTCTTTGTGTTTCATTGTTTAAATGCCTTAATCACTATTTCAATATACCAGTCATATCTTATCTTCCGAAGAAGACGGAGTTCGAGTCCGTCGAAATTATCAAGATATTATTGTGAGTGTTCTTTTTATGTGTTCTCGTGCTGTGTGTTACTGTCTAAGTTTTTTATTCAACACTTCCGTGTTACTTCGAAGAAATCATATATACATATATATATATATATATATATATATATATATATATATATATATAGATGATGCGGAAGTACTCACGAGAGCAATATAACTTTTGGACGGCACATTAGAACACAGAATAAAACAGATAACACGTAAAAGGACACTCACACTGTAGATGATGTTATTGTTTTATTCTGTGTTCTATTGTGCCGTCCAAAAGTTATATATATATATATATATATATATATATATATATATATATAGACTTAAAAACACGTGCGCGTATAAATAAATAAATAAATAAATATATATATATATATAGATAACAAATTTATATTTATAAATATAAAATATATATAAACCATGAACACAATAATCTACATAAAATATATGTATTTACACACAGATATCTATATATATATATTTTTATGTGTATTAAAATATAAACCATAAACTGAGTAATCATCGTTCCATCGGAATTGAATGCGCTGGAATGCAAAATGAAGACGCGGTGGTAAAAATATGGAGCCATCCTAAAATGCAAACACGTTAAATTCTCGCTCCGTCCGCGGGAGACGAGATTAAAATGAGAGCGAGTGCTAATTACCGTGCGCATCCGTCATGAAAGCGCATTTTCCGGAATGGGACGTAAAAAGTCCGCAAGTAACGGGTTGATCATGACGCGGAGTGGGGGAGTCCCGCCCTAGCCACGCAGGGCTGGTTGATACGCGCCCACCCAGCCCATTCCCCCCCCTCCCCCTCCGTGGTAACGTCCAACTCGTGCGGCGTGACGCAGGGCGTAATACAAGCGAAAGTGCGCACGAACGGGAAGATGAGGGAGATTTGATGAAATCTGTTAGTCTCGCCAAGAAGGAGAAGAGCACTTGGCGTCGTCGTCGCTCCTGAATTCGCGTGCACGTCAGATGCAACCGAGCGGTTTTTCTTTTAAATCGTTTCGGTCTCCCGCTCGAAGGAATCCTCGTCTCGCTCACCTCTATTGCGGGTGTGATTGGCAACCTTGTGCTTAACAGTTACCGTTTCTGCCGACTGGGAAATCTAAAGAACTCGGGGAATTTGGCAGGTGTACGGGATAAATCGGTATTCGACACCTTATGCGTGGATTTTCATGTCACCCTGATTGTCGTTGCTAAATTATTGCATATTATTATGGCAGACATAAGGAATAGTTTCGTTTGCAGTTACATATGGAGTCTACTTTTCTACGGATGTGAGACTTGGACGATATGAGCAGGCGAGGAAATAAGATTGGGTGTGATTGGAATGTGTTGCTACGGATGAATGTTGAGTATAAAATTAATGGAATAGAGTTTCGATGTTTGACACATTTTAAGAGCAACCAAAGAAAGATTTTCTGCACTGCTGTATGATCACAGATGAAACTTGGGTCATGACTATACCCCAGAGACAAAAAGCAGTCAAAGTCGTGGGAACAGGTTGATTCACCAAAACCAAAGAAAGCAAAGGCATTGCAGTTGGCCGAAAAGTGATGCGTTCAGTTTTCTGGAATGCAAAAGGGATTCTGCTGTTTGATACTCTTCCCATTGATCAAAAAATTACTGGACAATACTACGCTAATGTCCTCAACCAACTATAGCAAAAGATAGACGAAAAAAGGCCAGGTTTGGCAAGGAAGAATATCATTTTTCAGAAGACAGTGCACGCCAACATACAAGTGTCGTTGCTATGGCAAAAGTGCGTGAACTAAGATACCGATGGTCGCCAAACCCGCCTTATTCGCCTAATCTGGCTCCATCGGATTTCCATCTCTTCCCCAAGCTTTTCTCAGTGGACGGAGATTCTCTTCAAACAAAGAACCAACAGTCGAAGTAGACGGGTACTTTGCAGGCCCGAAGGAATCTAATTTTCGAGACTGGAGTTGAAGACATTTGAACATCGCTGGACCAAGTGCATTAGTGTACAGGGAGACTACATTGAGAGATAAAAAAAAACTCTCTGAAGTAAGTCGTTCATTTCCATTCCATTCCGATAACTTTTCTAATTACCCTCATAAAAAAAACGTATGAATACTTGGAAGGGTGTAAGAATCTCAATGAGGACATTTGTAAGAAGGATGGGAAAATTATATGGATATATCCTTAGGCACGATATATTACTGAAGGTCTAAAATGAAGTCAACAATTGAAAGGGGAATAATTACTAAAAGGAAGGCCTAGGGTGGCCTAAGAGAAGAAAGTAATGGTAAACGCGTGTGATTTGAAGACGTTAATTGACAGATAGAAAAAGGATTACGGCAGAATGGAGAGCTGCTACGAACCAATCGATCTTCGAATTGTCGGCCCATGATGAAGGTGAGGATATCACTGCTGCGTTGCTATTGTCACCAGGTCCCCAAGACGTTTACTTTTGAGTTTTCTTGCCGATTGTGGACGACGTTAAAGCTTACTAAAATGCCTTCATCCGATATTCTCAATCTCTCCAAAGGTCGAGGAACTTCGCTGAATTTTTCGGACTTCAAATTAAAAAAAATATGTTTTCTCCAGATTTCCTCGAGTCCATTCAGTAATTTTAAATAAGCATCGTAATGATAAAAAGTATTGATTTAATTTGGTTACAATTCATCCCAGTTGTATCCTTGGCAAAAACGCCAATCTTTTTTTGCATCTTAGTTGAGAATGGCGTTTTTCGGGGGTTGTAATTTTCAGAGGTCCCCTGAGCTAGAAGCTCTATCGCCTCGCTTCGGTTGACTGGCTGGCTGCTTTGGCTCGGACACGTGGGAAGGAGGAATGAAGTGAGGGAGTAGATAATGGATGATTTAAAAGGAGGAAATTGTAACAAAAGAACCATGTATCCAAGGGTTGGGGGAGAGAGGTGGCGGCATGCGTCGGCGATGAGTGTGTCGCGAGAGAGAAATGTGGCGGAGTGCACGGAATCGGAGGGATATCGTGTGAAAAGGAAGGAGAGAGAGGGGGTGGGAATGGGAGTGCGGATAATGAAGAGGGCAGGGAGGGGGTGGGTGGGGGTAGGTGGGGGAGGGGCGAGGCGAGATGTAGTCCGGGGGCACACACCAGGGGGAGGGGGGAACCGGCCTGAAGCGGAGAGGATGTTGGGATTAGGGGCCGGAGAGAAAGGGTGAAGAGATGAGGTGTTGGGAGGGCATAATGCGGTTCGAGGGATCGACACGGCAGCTGCGACCAATGGGTGTGGAGGGCACGCGGCATGGTGTCTCCTTATTTCCTTCATCCGGGGAGCAAATTGATTAGTGGTGCGATAAGCCTGTGCACATAAGTGGTGCTCTGTCCCTGCAGTCCCTAACCCTCCGCGGCGAGGGACATTTGAAGCGGCGCGAGGCCTGAATCGCGATAGGTTCGACTAAGGGTCGGCTAACCCTTTTCTCTCTTCACCCACCCTGACGATGGTCAATTGTCGAGGCGGCCCATATGGTCCTGCGATCATTCCTCCACGTGGGCGTGAAAATGTATTCGCCGAAGCCAAACAAGGCCTGTATTGGAACTATTGGTAAAAGTCCGGAATTGGCACCAGCAGACTCCTATTTCCTATTCCCTATAAAAGTGAAACCCTCCCTCAAAGGATAACACCATGAGCCCTAAGTGCCGTCTAAAAAGCTTGAACTCGTACCCTAAAGGACCTTCCACCTTCCAGGGAGGCTTCGACATGCAAAATCCGCGAGGGCAAAAGTGTGTGTCGACGCTCTCAAGGGATGTACTTAATGAAGAATTTAGAGACATTGTAGCAATACCTGATAAATCTATTTTTCTGAAACTCTCCGATATATTTATACAATTCATTTAAATGTTAATGTTAACCCCCCCGGTTCTTCTGGCCTGATTGAAACGATTTGCATGCCGAGTTCCAGGACCGAATGTCCTCTTACAACATTTCAAAATCATTCTCTCGGATCTCCCGGGGTTTCTTTTTGTATGACATGCATGCACTCGGCGCTTAGTATTGAATATGTGAACGCATGAACAAGATGTGAAGAAAAGTACCTTAATGTGCCCAAAGTTCGAAGCCTCAACACGGTGGAGTATTTAAATTTAACCAGGCACCAATATTTTACGTAACTTCGAAGTAGACAAAAAACCCCACGATCTACCAAAAAGGTGTGTGGCAGGGGGAGCTAAGGAGGGGATAGTGATGGGGGAGGAATGGGAATATTCTTTGAAAAAACTACCAAGTAACGTTTTAAATACATGTAGGAGGAAGACTTAATTCAAAACAAGGGGTAATTCAACTGATAAATAAGTTATTTGCCATGCGAAAAGAGGGAATAAAAATGAACCACAACCATTCATACGACAGGTCTCCACCATGACAAGATGGTTCCTGCAGAATTGAGGAGTGAGAGGGGGAAATTTCACCCTAAAACTCATGGTCTCCGCCCCTAAAGTCACAGCTAAGGAATGTGACAGCCCGCTATAGGCAGCGGACGGCGTTGCCCCCCCCCCCCCCGCAGAGAGAAAGAGACTACGGATGAAAGGAGGAAACAGCAAAGAAGGGTCAAATCAGAAATGCACTGCACTTTAAGCCAAGTGCTGGATGAGATCTTAGCACTCTCTAAGCTCGGGGATTACATGCACTAGTGTTTTCTTCGATAAAATATTTCAAGGAAGAATTACTTTAATCTTACAAAACACCCATTCTAAAGCTAAATTCGTATTTTATTTTTTTGGTTCCCAATCCAAGATGATGCACCGAGGACAATGTTCTAATGTCGATTATTTTTAGAATCACCGTGATAAGTTGCTCCAGGGCAAGAGTTAGTGAAGTCAAGATTAGTTAAAATTGGCAATTTTCCAGTAAAAATAAATTTTTTATTAATACGACCGGTTTCGATGTAACTACATCATCTTCGGTTTTTTTTACCAGGAGATGATGTAGTTACAACGAAACCGGTCGTATTAATAAAATTTTATTTAGTGGAAAATTGCCAATTTTAATTAATCATGATATCCCTCCATATCACGCCTGAAACGTCTCTTTTTATTGTTAGTGAAGTCTACATGGAGAAATCTGTACATCTTTAGTGAAGAAAATCTCAGTTGATCATCTTAGGATTGATTGGCTTGGATTAGCTTTAGACGTGAATCTCGTCTCGTATAAACTCGTCAAATATTCGTTCATAAATGTAAGGAGCTCAATTCCAGTTCGCCGCCGATTCGCTAAGAAATTGATGCCTCCAATTGAAGGCAATATCGCGTGTCTGCTTATCCGCTGTCTTTTTACCACCGATATTATCTGCTTAAATTATCGCTGTGCCCGCATGAGCGCCGATGGCATCGTGTGTCGATTGATATGAGTGACTCTTTGGTGAGGCGAGAGAAACGAGAGCCAACGTTGGCGGAATGTTTGTGTGCGCATGAGGAAGTCGCCGTTGAATTCGCAATCCCCCGATTCGAAAAGAGAATGACATATGTTGTGAGACGGGAAAATGTTGGAGGGTTGAAAGTCGCAACACGCGAAGCACCTGGACGTAATTCGCAGCGGACGTGGCTTTGATGCACGCCTTGCTTGCTAATTGCTCCCTCTCGATTCACATCCGGTCGTTGTAATGGATTGGGCCATTATTTTTATTCATATAATACCGGTGCCGTTAGGTTAGAGGAACGTATGGACCTCGCTGCTGCTGTAAATTTATATAACAGGGCTTAACAGAACGTACTATTGTTCATTGAAACGCGCCTTCCGGCAAAATGCTGTTGTATATTTCTACTTGCAAACACCGTGCAATGCAACAAAGCGTAATCCATGGTGACGATTGTAGGCGATTAATTGAGTTGCACTGATTTTCAGGTGTTAGTGAGACTTTTATTTAACCCCGGTCATCTATGAAACTGCTCGAGATTAACAAGCTGAACGAATGAATTGTAACACCTTGCTGCATTGTGTCCTCCAAAATGAATAGAAGCTTAGCTCAGATCAGCGGCGTTTTTTGCATGGCCCCAGGCCAGACGAAATTTATCACTCGATAGATGCAGTTCCTGTTTATTGGCGTCCATATTTCCTGTATTCTTTTTAAAAAAGCAATATTTCAAATGCCTCAATTCAGCCTCCCATAATGGTTCTCTTTAATTTGTTCTCCTACATCTGTCGTACCACCGATTCGACTGTCTCAAACGTTTTACAGGCAATTTAATCCATGTTAATATCCTCATTTCTGTTATCCTGTTTTTTTAAATATAGTTACCAGCCGTGACACCGCTTCGTACATTAATTGTATTCAGAGAACTGTCTTGAGAACCGCCTCCACAATTTTCCCATCTGTCCCAATTCCAACCCTGATGTTTTCCTGATTGAAAACTATATGATTTATTTTGGTGGAGTTTTCTCGGGTCTTCAACCGGGTCATCATGGCACCCCTGACCCGGTTGAAGACCCGAGAAAACTTCACCGAGCTCATACGCCGGAAAAGCACCAGATCTTACTATATGATTTATTCCTTCGTACAATTTATAAATTCCGTTTTCCTCATGTTAAGCGTAACATCTCCTTGCTTCAAACGCATCTCTTTCACCCTTCCAATTTTCATCCTAAATCGTTCCTAATGAAATTGTATATCACGGTGTGTCTGCAGCCAATCAGGTCTTTTGTTCTTCCGCATCTCTCGTAATGCCACCGATGACTTAAATGAAGGCATTTAGGGATTGCCTCTGAAAGCCATAGTTTTTTCCAAATACGTAAAACGCTCTTTGAGGTCCAACCACCAGAAGCGAATCTAAAAACCTTGATGGGGTGGGAAAGGTCGTTTTAGAATATGAAAATATATTATTACTTAAAAATAATTCCGTTCCATTTATTACATATAAAATAAAGTCGAAAATCGAATCGATTGAAAAATAATCTGGATGCCTTAGAAGTCGCGATGCACCCTCAAGTATACTTGTATAATTCACTGTTTAGGAGACAGCAAGTATTTGAAATCCGGTCTGGGGCATAGTAATAAGTCGTATTCATTTCAACTTTTATTGAAGACGAACAATTCCCCGAATGGGGCCATCGATGGGCCCGCATGTCCCACACTCTTGGATCTTCCCGTGGGCCAAAAATATTGGAAAATATTTTATAGACGAGAGAGGTGGTTCTTTCCTTCGATTCCCTTCATCTGATGTTAAGCCATAAGTAATGGTGATATACTTGTGTGGGCGTATCAATTGCAGTTGTCCTTGCCAGGATCGCCCCGGATCTCTTGCTATCGCAGCGCCGCCAACCCTCACGGAGCGGGACATCCATTTCCCACCCCAAGCAGCCCCCAGGGGCGCGGCTGGGGGGTGGGGTGGCGGACAGTGTAGGGAGTGGAGACATTCATATCTTTATGCTAGTTGCAGGACCGTCGAGCATCCAAATTTGCACCATCACCAAAGTATACATAATTTTATACAATATATGCAGCTATTGGATGAGATATTAATGCTCTTTCAGCTGAAGGATTATAATTATTGATAATCTGCCGGTTAAGGTAGATTTTTGATGAACACAACCTACCAAAAGGTACTGCGCCAATTCCCTTTCCTCTTTTTTTTTCAAAATTTAACATGACATTCAACATTACAACAAACATTTTAATTCCGATTACTTACCTCCTCCCTTCATACCATCCAACCTATCCCTATCCTCTATTCCTGCCCCTTTCCTCTTTTGCCTAACATTCTCCCCTCTATTACCTTCTTCAACACCCCACTGCTGCTCAATACGCCTTTCGTCCATTTTTCCTGCCTCCTTGGGATTTCTCCCAACAATCCTCTCTCCTCACCTTTTACCATACCCATCATTTCCTCGTTTGTTCTCCTTTCCGTCCACTTCCCTTTCTTTATCCTTCTCCACACACACATTATCTCAAAAATGTCCAATCTGCGCCTCCTATCATCCTGCTTCAACGACCATGTTTCCGAGCCACAAGGGACCATATCTCCAATAAGAATTAGCATTATCTTTATGTTATACAACATATATGATTAATACAAATTTATATTTCAGCTCATTTTGATTACCGACCCAAGTCGATTCATGAAGTGGTCTGGCTTAAGGACGATTTTCTGATAATATTTATTTAGTAGGATCCCCGTAAGAAGGTGCTCCAGTACATGAGACCATGCTTACTGGCAGTCTAAATCGAGAAAATATGCATATCTTCAGTTTGACAATCTTAGGATTGACCCGGATCAGCTTTCGACATTATCCTCCACTCACACGTATAATCTCTTTAAGTCTCCGTTCTTACAACATAAAGAACTCGTTTTCCAGTTCACTTCCGATCCGCGAAAGAAGTTTTCCTCTTTAAGCCCCCAACGGTTTTAGGGTTGTGTCCCCTTGATTGTTTGTGTCCATCTACGTACACTGGTCGTTATTTCAGCATTGCAAAAATTCCTACGGTTTTCAATTTCTTCCTTGAAAGTGAGCGAAAACTTTGAAATATTTCAAAGGAAAATAACTCGTGCGAGGACGCACGAGTTATTTTCGGCCGATAGCGGGGGAGGAGGCTGGGTATCGTGGAACGCGAATCCCAAATGCACTCGCGGTGCGGGGAAGAAGGGCGTTCGCACGGACTCTAGTCAGTCTCGGGTCTACGCTAATCCCCCCCCCCTCTCGGCTGCCTCTTCTCCTCTCGTTCTTCTTCCTTTTCCTCCAACGGTTTGCTGCGACACCTTGAGAATGGGCGGACAATTTTATTTTCTGAATCTGCGCACAATGTGCTCCGCTCACGCATTTCATTGCGTCTAGTTTTTCGCGAATGGCCCTCTGGGAAGGACAGAGGGGATGCCGTTTTCGTCCGACGAAAGCGGCACGACCATCGAAACGCAAGAGTACACGTGTCCTTTTTTACTTGTACCCATGTTTTTGCAGTGCTTTTCATGCATACTATCTATGCAAACGATCACACATTCACGCACACACACGCATCTATGCAAATAATGTATTGGGGTGTGCAGATTGTCGGTAGTAGAGAGGAGTTGGAGTGTAGAAAGAACAAAGATTGACGTGAATCGCAAGCTCGGCGAGACGATTGACGGGCACCCAATTCACTGACTCTCGCAGCGGCCCCGCTTCCTCCATCCCTCCCCCGCCCTCTTTCCCTCTCATCCCCCAACCCCCGTACGCTCGCTCGCAATATGGTCGGGGCCGGATGAATGCACTTGAACTATTGACTTCGTTTAAAAAAGGTTTGCTTAGCAATCACGTCGCTCCGAATAAGTTCGAGGCTATTCTGCCAATCATTGTGGGAGGAGGGAGGTCAGTAAGAGGCCATTGGAGGAATACGTTTTCGTGACCCACCGCGCTCTCTTAAAGCCTTCACGCGTTGATATCGTATTTCCGCCTCGCCCTGCCTAACGTGTATGCATCATTTGGCCCGCTTTATATTTCGGTGATCTCGTTCGCACATAATATGATTGCGCATCGGAGTTGACATGAACTTGGCGGCGGCGGCGTGATCGAAGCTTCTTGTGGTTTTATCCGTCGGGAGGATTCATCGCGGGTTCGAGCGGCGGCATTTCCACGTAATATGCGGATGAGAAGATTTTACTTCCTCTTCGCAACCATTGCATTAGGGATTGAATGGGAAATTGTCGCGTCTTTTGATCATACAGGGTCTGTCCCAAAAATAAGCAGGATGATTTTTGCCACCAATGCAGATGGGTGGAGTGGGGTCATTTGTGGTTGGGTAAGGTAACGGAAAAAGATCTTGGAGAAGCAACGCGACTCACGTCAGTTGTCTGTGGGCCGTTACAGTCTGCGGATGATCGCGGCTAAACTGAACCCCTGTTCGACGGTCACGCCACGAATTCACGATTCCACTCTCGATGGAGAAATGAAATGCGAGAAAATTTTGTCTTAGACTCGGAAAATCGGATTCGGAGACCAAGACCATGATTGAGGATGCTCATGGAGACGGAGAAATGTCCCTAGTGATGGTTTACTGCTTCTCCACGGGATGTTAAGGGAGGGTAGAGAGGAGGCGGGCGATGAGGAATGCCCATCAACGACACAGTGCGATGAAAACGTGCAAAAAGTGAGACATATGCTCAATTATAATCAATTGAATCCCTAGTGATGTCTTAGATTGACGCCAAGATGTTAGCAGAAGAGTGCAACATTCAGAAAACCACAGTGAATTGCATTCTTAAAGAAGATTTAGCCATGAGAAAGGTGTGCCAGGATGGCCACCAAGATGCTGTGGGAGGATTACTTGTGTGACATTCTTGCCTTGGATCTCCTGGAGCACGGTGAAAGTGACTCGAATTTATTAGAACTGGTGGGTCATTACCGATGAGGAGACGTGGACCTCTGAGTACGACCCAAGTACAACCCCTTTGAGTACCATTTTGGACCACTGGATTATGCCAAAGAGGACATGGCGAGGTGGGTGAACGAAGGTCCCCTTGATGCCTTACAGGAAGCTTACCAGAAGCGTGGCAGAGACACTGGCATTTGGTGTGTCCATACGCAAGGGCGCTCTAAATGAAGAACTTGAACAATTCACACTTTGACATGCAGTAAACTTGTACCCCAGATTTGTTCTACTTATTTCTGGTACAGCTATGGTATGCCCTATTGGCCATTTCGTGAGTTATATTGACTTGCGTCAATGTTCAAAATAGAATTGTAGTTGCAGGAATCTCAGTAATTTAAAACAATTTGTAGTCCACGCTTCAAAATGGTTTCTTTACCAACGAAAAAACTATTTAGAAGTGATAGCTACGTGCCACACCGAAGTTTGGCAAAGGACTACGTTTGTAACAGCCTACAAATAACATATACTTCCTATATCAGTGATTTATTTTATCCTTCTTGATTAATTCCCTAATTAGACCACGTTTAACGCAGAGGAGCTAGATTTGTAAAACGTCGTTACGATGAACTTAGTAGCGTATCCAAAATATTAGAGGAGCTGGGCTGGGAACAGAGTGAAGGTTAAGTAAATTACAGATTGAAGCTCTTGATGAAGTCGGAAGGGCGTCTCTTTAGCAGTGATGTTGAAAGTGTATCATTACCCCCATCGTACCATGGTAGGAGAGATAATGTCAATAAAATTAGTGAGATTAAGTGTGGAACAGGTGGATTGAAGACGCCATTTTTTTCACGAGCGAAATGAAGGATCAGAATGACATTGTCCAACCGCGGTAGGGGTAAAATTAATGTTCTGGTCCAAATTAGGGTGGTGTGTTACCCCCTGCTACACACCCTATCGGTGGTTTGCAGGGCATTAAAACATCAAATATAAAATGTGTGCATTTAATTTCACATCACGTATCTCTTTAATTCTCCCTCGAGCGAATACGGTTGATTTTTTAAGATATTTTGCACTTGATAGAATGGAATATTCTCGATATTTGCCAAAATCAGGCAGACTGCGTTCTCTAAGGTATCATTTGGACCACGCAGAAGTAATATCCTTATTTTTAAACCCAATATTTCCGGTTAATATTTCTCTAATTTCAAGAAACTGCGGGAGATGCCGCAACAGTAACTTTTTCCGGAGTTATCCACCAAAATGCATTTCATTGCAACAATTACAGAGAGTAAAAATCATTCGCCTTAACCGGGATCCCGGTCGAGGCGAATGAGTTTTACGCTCTGAAGTTGTTCCAATTATATTTCGGTATTCACTCATGGTTTTAACTGAAACCACCGGCAGTTTTTGACTAACTTAATACGAAGGTTGTTTTTTATATTTCACCCTAATCAAGTAGTGCCCAGTTATATCTGCGTCACATGCAACAATCTTTGCCACGAATGAGTAATTTGCAGCAAATGTGGTTGGCAGCCGCCCTTTTTCATTCACCTCGTTTTCATCTTCGTTATGGGCCATTCAAAGTTCGGACGATTAATGCTGCGGCCCTTCTCCGCGTCAATCGAAATGGCTTTCCTTTCTCTGTAACGACGAAATACAACCATAATGAGATTAGGATCTCTCCCTCGGCTGTAAGAATGGGGCACTTAAAAATTGCACTCGTGTGTGCATAAACTGTTGGGCCATTCCGCTTCGTGGCCTCCTGGAAGGCATGCCTCGTGTGGCGGGGTCTCCCACAAACTCCAACCCCCTTTTTCTTCCAGCGATCGTCTCCGTATCCCAAGCGGTCCCTCCAGATCGCCATTTTAGTTCCCTCCAGCTGCGATGCGATCGACGACGCGCGCGCTGGTGTCGCGTGTAAATCAGATTCGTGCCATATTTTTATCCTCCCACCCTCCCTCATCCAAAACCTAATTTGATTGAAATCGATCGTCTAGGGGCCATTGTTGTGGACGGGACACTCCCACTGGCTGGCTGGCCAAGGTGATGGCGGGGCCGGAGATGGTTATCAATCCGCCCCCCTTTCCATCCCACCCTCGGCGAGACACGCATTTTTAAACGGGACCTACGAAAACATTGCCCTGCCTTTTTATTCTCCTTTCTTCTTCTCCTCTCCCCCCAAAAACCGATCCTTCACCAACTTTGCATAGGACGCGCGCGCGTTAGGTTTGTTTAAGCCCCCCGAAGGGTCGGAATTTTATCCTGGCAACTGTTTAACTCTTTAAGCCTTCACACGCGGATGGGTCGTCCCCACCCCCCCTCTATCTCCCTTCCTGTAGTTAAATACGCGAAAAATGTTATTCGACGAGTCTGGTGGTCGGGGATCGACTGCTATGAGGATTACGCTCGGGAAAACATAATACCATGGGATAGAAAGTTGCATGGCGTGCATGATGATCCAATCCTCCACAGGCACTTCGTTGTGTTGTTTTGCGCCGCCGATGGTCGCCTTTGAATCCACTCCTTAACCCCCTCCCCCCCGGGGGGCCACACTCCCCATCTGGACGTTGAATGGGATGGGTGGTTTTCTAGGTGGTGGGGGTAAGGACGACGGGGGAGGGTTTTTTCGAGGAACAGACGGTTTTTCGGAAGGTCCCGGAGAAGGGTGTTGGGTGGATGAAAAGGAGGGCCCGTGCTGAATTGAAGCGGAGGGGGGACTGGTTTTTCGAGAAGGGGGCTGTGGGATGGGCCGCCTCAACATCCCCCGGCCCCTCACTCTTCGCTTTATTCCGCGGGACTTGCGTCATGCTACCACGTCTAATATATATAAAAGGGAGGAAGGGAGGGAGAGGGGGGATGAACAGGAGGGAGGTTTTTTCCTGAGGTGGAGAGGGTGGAGGCACAGGGAGAGAGGCCGCAGGGAAGAAAGGAAAAGTTGCATCACGGCGAAATTGTGTGGTTCGGACCCCTCTCACCCAGTTCCCCGCTTCAGCTGGCTTTTGTGCTATTGTGGCCCCGACGACCCTCCTCCCCCTTGAATGCGTGGATTCGGGGGTATCGTGGTGATGAGATGGGATGCGGACGGGGCCCTCGCTTCGCCCCCGGAAGAGAATAGGCGGGCACGACCTCCTCCCTTGTCCCGTCCCCCATTCACACCCCCCGACCACCACTCTTGCTCCACTCCCACCCTCGTTTCGCCAGCATCCCCTGGGTGTTCTCCAGTCCCCTTGCGGCTCGGTGGAATCTTCCCAAGGAATATTATCGCATGTCTCGCCATTACGTATTTCTCGGTCACCACCGGCATTCGTAGTGAGTGAGTGAAGGGGGTTCATGAATCGATGGGATTACTTGAATTGAACTCTAATTGAGTGAAAAAGTCCAAGTGAATGCATCTTCACCACCGACTAATTGCCTCCATCGTATTATTCGTCCGCGTATGGAATAGTAGAATTTGAAATTGGTGATCTCCTTTGTTAAGATATTCTAGTGCAACAAAATATCCACACTTGTTCTCCCTAATTTTAGGCGCATCTTACTGTGAGAATATTAACATTTCGGTTTGTCTAAAACATTTTACACAGTTTTGAGGGAGAAGGTAAAGACATCGCGGACAAACTAGACATATTTGTTTTGTCATAGTAGGGTAATAGATGCCAAAAATTCCACCTGCCACCTACAGAGTCTAGGGGATCTACTAAATTCAGCTCAACTCAACTCAGTTCTACTCAATTGCGTGCACTTTTACTAACCTCTTGTCCTCCTAAGTGTGTTATCTTGTCAAATCACTTCCCGAATGACCGCGTTTGAGTGCTAATTAATTATTTACAGCTCGTTACTGTATTGCTTGCTTTGCTTAGTCTGTTTTTAAGTTTCCCCTTCCATCCCTCGTCTGTGGGGGGGAGGACCCTCCCGCTACCTACAGCGTTGAGTAAAATTACCTACCTGTGTCCTTGAGGGAAGAGACCTCTTGTATGTTGTATGTCCATGTAGAAGTGGAATTTAGCCTTCTTCATTCAAATTCTAGCTTACACGTTATTGGATAAATATTTACAACATTCTAAGGTGCATGTGTTTGCTAGTTGATTTTATACAAGTAATTTTGTAAGTAGAAAGGGTTTTTGCATGAATTTATACGCCACCATGGGTGTAGGTTTGCATAAATGTAATTGATTTTGAATTGTAAATTTTGTTCTCTTTTAAGAGTGGTGGCCTAACACCACCCGCCACACGCTCTTACGGCGTATTATGTAGATGTAGACGAGTGAATAAGTCTTAAAAGAAGTGCTAGAGCCAAATTTGTTTGAATATTTAAGATATGTGTTAATTATTTGATCAAAATCACATCACACAATACCCAAGCCGTCACCAGGGCATATGGCAGGGGGCATTCAACTACAACCTTGACGTGTGGTGGAAGGCCTCGTGCGTTCCGATGACTCCTAGAGCTGTGCTGGCGGGAGTAATAATAATTGCTCCTGGTAGGGTCACCCATGCCAGATAGGTCGAAGGTTAGGAGCCAGACGAAAGGTAGTCTACGCAGCGTCTGCTCCTCAGTGAGGCGGCTACGAAGGCGTCTGACCCCAGTGGGGTGGCCATTAATGATGGTGTCACGTTAAAAACACTATTGTGGAAGGCAACGGGAAATCACCTCAATTATTATTCTCAAGAAAATAATATGTATATATACAAATAAATATGCTTTTATGTTGGTTATATTTAATTCCAAGTTGATATGAGTAACAGCTGTAACTGTCTCTGATTGTTGTCTGAAAAAATAATTGAAACCTAATCGTGCTGCAGTCTATCTCTCTTAATGGATGATGGTTTAGGATAAAACACCATTAATTTTGAAAAATGGAACGGTTTTAGCTAAGATATAATTGTAACAATTTTAGAAGTCATGAATTTTCTATTTATAATGCCATGTGTTAGAAAATCCAGGGAAAATGAAAGTTTTTTGAAGAATATCTAGGAAAATTCGAAGGCTTTAGGGTTTTTGGGGCATAAATGGAAATAGAAGATGATAATGAGAACCGAATACCTATCGAGGCGGAAATGTAGCAACTGTCATATTTCGCGAGAAACTTCATTTCTTTTTGATTTATTGTGAATGCGGATACTAGGTATTTTTCCGAAATGACGAGTAAGTATCAATCCTTTTATCCTTGTCCCGTTCCCGGCGTAAGGGCAGGGTGTTAACACCAAGGTGTTAAACTTCGTGTGCCGGCCACCCTCTTCACTCATGCATGTAGCTAGTTCCGTCGTCGCGTACTCTTACCTGCACACCGCTTCATTCATTCTGTCTGCTGCCTTATCGGTTTTACTTTCGATTACGACTCGACTCCATGGTGTCCAACGTATGAGACAGGAAACCTCACGTGAATGGAACGCGGGAGTTTAAGGCTCTCCCGTGGTTCCCCCGCGAGGACATTACATCTACATAAGTACATGGGACCCTGCAAACTACCGCTTGGGTGTGCGGCAGTGGATTATTCAACACCAGACATGTCACATCAAAAATTAAGCTTTTTTGAACGTTTAGTTACAGTTTATGTGTCAGATATTTCTAATAACGTATATCAGGATAACTAACGGAAGGTACACAACGATATCTGAGTGAGAAATGCTTCCCTACGCATGAGAGACCAGCTTCGAGTTTCCAGGACTGGGTTTAGATGAAATGGCAGATGATTACATGCTTGCATATTTACTTGGATTATATAAAAATTATCAGGAAATTTTTTGGAAAACAGATTTATTTCGGACATTGCTACAATACCTTAAATCCTCCATAGTCCATCCCTTGAGCGTCGACACACTTTTTCCACGACTCGAAGGTTCATGATAGGCGGAAGGTCCTTAAGGGTACTATGCGTGAAGCTTCTTTGACGGCTTGACTTGGGGTTCCATGGTGGTGTCCTTTAAGGGAAGGAGGACTTCACTTTTGGGAATAGAAAATAGTCTGCAGGTGCCAAGTCGGGACTTTAAGGGGTTTCGGGAATTTCGTCCAGTAGTCGGTTAACTTGGAGCCTCAAGCATTCGAGACCGTCGGGACGAGTTTAGTAAAGATCTTTTGCATCGCCAAATTTTCAGTGATAATAGTGTGCACCGTCATCTAATCAATGACGATTCGATCTACGATCATGCGCACACTTAATCGACACTGTCTGAACCTTCGCTCGATTGAGTGATTCCAAACCTAGATCGCCTAACACTTCTAATGCGATAGGGGCCGCCTATCGTATTAGAAGTATTTATTTCGTTAGGCCGTTCTAAGGATAGGGGGTGCCGAGGGAATGTCTGTTCTAATGAAGGCCGAGGCGAGGAAAGGAGACGCGGGGTGGGAAGGACGCTTTTTGAGGCGTGGTTAGGGAATCCGAAAAGAGAAAGATTTGTTAATTATGGATTAATAAATACTGCTCCTTATTGGAATCATACCTTAGCGCATTCACCTTCTTTCTGGGTGGGCCCTGACTGAAATCCTGATTTTTAACATCAGGAAGAGCACTTCCGTTCAACCACTTCCTACACATTGCCCTAAGTGCACATGCAGATGTGTTTCGCCTCTGTTTTCAATGTACGTTCCACAAATACCCGTATCTTATATGAGAGAGACACTTGAATGCTCCCTCCTGGTATTTGATGCCCCTCGGACCACTCTCGTAGCCATAACTTAGCTCCTTCCCTCCACCCCCACTCCCTCCCATTCATTCCTCATCCATCCATCTCTTAGGTCATTCGAATGTCATCCATTTTCTCCGCCGCGCGCCAAAATAAACGAAGCGCGCTCATTTCTCGCTTGTGTTGTAGCAGTGCTTCCCGGCCCACATTCCCTCGTCATCCACTCATGTTCTCCTCTCTCCTATTTTGCCCTCAGCACACACGCACACACTTCTCAATTACCACACCGCCCCTGGATTCACTCGAAATGTATGCTGTATGCTCACGTTGAAGGGCCCAAGTGTCAGCTTCCATACAACAGCGTCGACAGGAGTGTTCCCTCGTGAAACTTAATACAATAAGGAGTCGAATGGTATATCATCACGAGGGGGCCGTTTAAAATTTTGTTGTTTCTTTTCCCGAACTGCTCGTAAGATTGTCTTTTCTCCCCCTAGCTCTGTGAATCCACCCTCTTAAGTTACCGAAGCGGAAATATTTCGTCCGGCCTCCAAAACAACTCTAGTGGAGAATGTGCGAGTTGCTTTTTTTTCTTGCGAGAATACGACCCTGGCGACCAGTGGCCCCTCGCCTTGATCCTCCAACCCCTCTTCTGCCCCCCCTTACTGAATTCTACCCTCCCCTTCCTCCAACCGCAAACTCGCGGGCTGCTCGCACGCACGCTGGCCGGATGCACACGCGGCCGGCCCTCAAGTGCAAACTCATCCCCCCCCCGTGTGGTTTATGGCTCTTGCTTCTTTCTCGTATCCTCCCCCAAAAAATACGCGTTCGTTTTTTTCCACTCGGGTGATCGCCACCTCGGGAAAAAAATTATTTAAATAATGAAACGGTCTCGCACCGAGCACAGCACGCACCGAGGGAGATTGCTTTTACCTCCTCCCTCTGCTGGTTTTTTTATTCCACCGTGCTATTTTTTATCACTCTGCTCTCATTCTTCGGTGGTCGGAGGGTGTAGAGGGGGGAGGCGTGGGACGGACATCGGGGGGGGACGATGGCACTCTGGAGGAAAAGAAAAGGAGGAAAAAGGGAGAGAGAGGAGGGGCTGTGTGTCGTGTCAAGGGCAGAGGGCTCGTTGTCGGGAGGCGGGGAGGAAGAGGGGGGATGGGTGGGTGTGTTGTGGTGGATGGGGCTGTGGACAGAAATGCAACCCCCCTCCCTCGTGTGTTGAATACTCGGAAGTGACCTCGAGGGTGCTCAGGGCGACGCGTCTAAGGATACGTTGAAGGGTTATGAAAAACCTCACCATCTCCTGCCAACTCGCGTGGAATACGAGGGAAAAATAACTCACGGGAGGGTAAAAAAATAAGAGTTGAAAAAGAAAGAGGTAGGAGAGAGAGGAAGAGAGAGAGGGAGGGAGGGGCACTCTTTCTTCATGCCCCCCTCCGCGCACACACCCTCTTCTTCTCATCGCGTCTTTTTCTTCCATTTGCGCGCGTGGGGAGAGAGGGGGTGGGACCCGGTCCCAGGGGGGTGGGGGAAGGGGGGGCGTACGTTTGGGCAAACTAAATTGTCGATGTATCAGGCGAGACTTTCGATATGATAATTCGACACACATATTTTCAATATTATCGACGCGGAGCTTTATCGAAACACGTACCAAATTGCAATTTATCATTTCTGAACCTTCCGCTGCATTCATACTTACCGAGAAAAGTATATTGCATTGACATAAATACGCTTGGCTCATTACCCGTTTCAAACCCTGGCGACATTTCATCATTACAGAATTTTATGGTAATACATGCACATAATTAGTATAAGAAAAATGCATCCCGATATGTTCATTGACTGCCCGAACGGGCAAATACTATATATGAAAAAACATTCCTGCAATTAGAAAAATACATTGGATGTGTTGTGGCTACACTCAAATGCTAGACTTTTTTTACGAGTGAGGTTTATATTTAGAGGGACTCTGGAAACAATTCCGCATCTGCATCACAATACCCCGCAAGGACGCACATGAACAAATATTATCAGTTCAAGCATGTATTTGAGTTCGGCTTAGCTCATACAGAAACTCGCATGAATGATACAATACTTGCTGTGCTTGACGAATTCATTAAATTATAATATTTATGTTAATCTCATTTTTCTGGGCTCTTAGGTTCGATTTTGTCGTGATCGCGTATCGTACGGGGGAAGAACGAGTCCTGGAATCGGTCTGTGATAGCGTCTGAATCTATCTTACTCCTTCACGTTGGTCGAATACACCAATATCATTTGGTGCCTTAATGTTTCCCACGGTGTCGCTAGGGAGGAGTGCATAGGTTAGCAATCTGAGGTGTTTTTCACCTTCATCAGTCTAGTTTACCGCAGATCATATATTAATGACGTCTATTTTATAGTTTTTTAATGTATTTATTTCGTTTTAAATCATTTTATTGCCTTGAGACTCCGTAAAAATCGTTAATTAATTTGCATATTACCCTCGTTATAAATGATCCTTAATTCGCTTCGACTCTATTTTACAAAAGTAGCATTCCATTAAAAAGCTCAACCACAGCGAGAGATGCTCTCACCCTGTGTGGAGAAACTTTGAATGATCGGATGACTCCACCGAGACTAACGTTTTTTTCACTTTTGACTCACTTTGACGTGCAATCACTGTGGTAGCTACCCCGTCCCAGCTTCAGTGCAGTTTTACATCTTTTTTACATACATTGAGTAGCAAATTTTCGTATGCTGTCGTGAAAATTTAATGCGATTAATTATCGTTATTGAAAAAGTTTCTGTTTTGATACCCGATTTTTGCCAAGCGATGTCGTCAAAATTTTCGCGAAAATCATTCCAAAAATGTGAAAAATGCGAGCGTCTTACGTCGACGTCTCATCTCTAGTTTGGGGGTCATCATCCTCCTTCTGCTCCTTGCAATGCCGGTCCACTGCGTCCTCTCCCTCCTGACCCCCGTTTGCTTCACGTTCCAGGCTTCTTTCATTGGCGCTCTCTCTCTGTGGTTGCCTTGTACTGGCTGTTGGTGCAATTATGTCGCAGGAGGCAGGGGGGGTGAGGGGGGCGTCGCGAGAGCCGTGGCCCTCCCCTCAAGGGCAGCTCGGGCCGGGTATAAGGGAGGGAGGAGGAGGAGGGTTATTTGGCGAGCACGGACGTCGTGCCCTTCCCTCCTCATCATAAAAGATTGCTTGCTCTCCATCCTTTCTTTATCTCAACTCGTATGTATGCGTCTCCTCCTCTCTTCATACCCGTCCCCAATCCAGAGGCGCCACTTTCCCTCCTCCTGTCCTGTCCCCCCCCCCCTTTCCCTTCGTCCTTCACAAACTTCGCTCCGGAATCCTTTCTGCCCGCTCTTTCCTTCGCTCGCTCCCCGGAGGGACGGCGCACAGTGTTGCTCTGCAGTTTTCATTCGAGACCCTTGGTTGAGAGAGATATATTAAAACACTCAAGTATATTTTTCTCTGCGTTGTTTGCGCGTGCCTCTATAATGTATTTTCTTCGTTCTCTTTTTTTTCAATCTTCGCCCACGCGCGCACCCCGAAGCGCGTCCGTCGGCTGTCTCTCTCTTCGCATCAACGGGGGCCCAAAGTCGGCGAAGAGGGCGAGAGGAGTCACGGGGGTATCTTCCTTATCGGATTTATATAATTCCGGCGTCTCCTCCGTAGATCGTCTGGGGATGGGGAGGAAGAATCCTGCGGCTGCGAGCGGTTTGTCGCCAGGGGAAGATTTTACGACACTGCCGGGCTGAAGCTGAAGATTCGCGTCGACGGAACTAAAATGAATGTCATTGCTTTCATCGTTTTTCATTGGGTTTTTTCCTTTTCTTTTTAATCCATGGATTCACTCCTGTTTTACAAATTCACGAACTCTTTGTTCTAAGAAATTTCGTACGAGTTGAATGAAGACGATGCTTAGCGAAAAATGGAATATGAGAACTCTCATACGTTGCTCTTTTTATCAATTTATTATCGGTACTGCTATTTGTATCAACTACAGCTAATTTTGTGTTTTACAATGAATTTCAGGTACGAATGTACTTGGGCTGAAATGCCCGCCCCCTGAAATGTCCGTGACTGTAAATACCCAAACTCTCAATTGCTTGCATGATATCCTCATTACCGTGACATTTCTTAACACATTTTTTTTTATTTTACAGGTGAGTATTTCGACGATTTCATTCCCGGCAATTTATCTTCTCAAACAGAATGGCTGGAGTTTGGTGGTAAAGTATAACGATTATCGATGCTAATCGCATGGAAAATATTAATGTGCTGCCGTAAGATGGTGCGAACAATCACATGAGTAAATGTCACATTTTCAGTTGTGATGTGGTGTAATAAAATCTAATTGATTGCGGATGCTCTATTCAAATGAGTACGTGCCTATGAATACTCTCAGTAAATGTTCTCACATCATCGTCTCAAAAATTCCGGATAAAAGTAGCTAAGTCTGTAAACTTCACTTAGGAGTCAGATGTTTCTGTTTGTTTTTAAGTGATTCTCACCAGTTTTGCCAATTTATTATTCCCTTTTTTCAAAAAACCACGTGATATCTGAAAAAATGATGGACAGAGAAACGGATGAAGATAAAAGCGTTGGTTTTATTAAACGCACTCAGCTTTTCGTAAGGTACGGACATAGGTCACCATGAAACCCGAATAAACCTATTAGGTCCATGTTTGCTTATCTCACGAAAAATTGGTAGAATTGCATTCCCCGGAGCGGGAAAATGTATTAAAAAAGGTAATGATTAGCGTGGTTTTTTTAATAAATAATAGGCAATATTGCTTCCTCTATGCAAACGTTAAAAAAATAACGGGATAGGTTATGTCACAAATGTTTGCTTGCTTATTCCCTTGATTAAACGTTAAAGCATAGCACCGAAACGGGTACATGAATGGTGGATAGATTTTGCCACCATTTCTTTCATTCATTCCATCATGTGACATTCCTAGTTTTTTAGTATTAATTTAATTCTCATATATTCAAATTCGTCCCTGAAATATGTGTAAGGCATTTTTCTTCGAAACTACTATGATTTGATGTTCGAAAACCATCCTTTCTCATCTGAGACATTGTAGTGCTGAAATCTCTGAAGCGATCCATTTCAACAATCTTAAGGGACGCTTAGATTATTCATGTGACGCTGATTAAAAATGTGAAAACTGCAGCAAATGCGCTTAATTGTTGTGAACAAGTTATTCCTGTATCAGGGCACAATTTATGAAAAAATGACGTTTCAGTGATGGAGAATTAAAAGTGCAGATTCCACAGGCAAAAAAATTTTTAATTAATATTACGGCTTCCAAAGCTCGTGGATTTGGCATTAAATTGCTTAAAAAAACTGTATTTTGCAGACCAAGGTGAGGCTCGCCAATAGGCCCTTATAAACTGTCGCAGAAAATAAAAGTGTTCTTCCAAAGATATTTTTATATATACATGCGTGCACATAAATATAAATAAATATATATATATATATATATATATATATATATATATATATATATATATATATATATATATATATATATATATATATTATTAATATTAGGTAATCTACCGGTTAAGGTAGGTTTTTGGATGGACACAACTATCAAATAAATATTTTGTAACTCCAAACAAAACCGAATCCAGCACCTAAACTACATCAGGTCCCTCTTCATCTCTGTGTACTTCTTCCCTCCCTTCATCCCATCCAACATCCCTATCCTGTTCCTACCCTTTCCTCGCCTGCCCAACATTCTCCCTTCTATTACCTTCTTCAACATTCCACTACCGCTCAATACGCCTTTCATCCATTTTTCCTGCCTCCATAGGATTTCTCTCAACAAACCCCTCTCCTCACCCACCATCTCCAGTACTTCCTCATTTGTTTTCCTTTCGGTCCATTTCACCTTCTCCATTCTTCTCCACACCCACATTTCAAAAGCCTCCAATCTACGTCTATCCTCCTGCTTCAGTGACCACGTTTCCGCACCATACAATAGCTACGCTCCATATCAGAGTTTTTACGAGTCTTGTCTTAACATCTCTACTCAACGTCCCCGTCATCAACTCCCTCCTTCTTGAGAAAGCCTCCTTGCCTAGCGCAATTCTTCTCCTTACGTCCCTACCACTTTGACCGTATTGGTCCAAAACACTTCCGAGATATGTAAACTGTTCTACCTGCTCTATTTTTTCCCCGCCTATTTTAATATTTAGCTTAGCCTTTTTCTTTCTGGAAAATCGCATAACCTTTGTTTTATTAATATTGATTCTCATCCCATATTTATCGCACTGAACCTCCAATTCACTAAGCAATGCTTGCAACCCCTTGGGTGACTGAGCAACCAATGCTTGGTCATCAGCAAACCTAACCGATTTTAGGAATTCCCCTCCGACTTTCATTCCTACCTCCAGTTCTTCCCATGCCTCTTTAATCATTTCCTCTACATATACGTTGAACAGGACCGGTGACAATGGGCAACCCTGCCTTACACCTCTTCCTAACACTGCCCATCCGGACTCTCCGTTCCCCACTCGCACCTGAGCAGTCTGAGACATGTACAGGTTGCGGATCAGTCTCCTGTCCCTCCAATCCATTCCTATTTTCTGCAATACACGCATTAATTTTTCCCAATTCACTCTATCAAACGCTTTTTCGAAATCTACAAAACAGGCAAAAACGTCCTGATTGTATTCTATATTCCTCTCGATTAGTGATTTCATTACTGCAATGGCGTCACGCGTACCTCTTCCTTTCCTAAACCCAAACTGATCCTCCCCTAAGTAATCATTTGCCTTACTCTCTATCATTTTGTTGATGATCCTGAGAATAACTTTTGCTGCGTGGAATATCAAACTTATTGCTCTGTAATATATATTCACTAAATAGTCATAGCAAACACAGAAACTAAAACATATAAAAGAAGGACTCACTGGTTCTCGAATTTCGGTGGTGCAACCACCTTTCTCAAGAGGAGTTAGGAACAGAACTGAGGCAGAGGAGGGCCCGAAAGCAGTGGTAGGAAGGAGAAGGGGGAAAATGGGGGAAAAGAAGGGAGAAGAAAGGAGAAGGGGGGGAATTGGGGGGGGGGAAGGCATTCGAGGTGATGGGTTTGGAGGGGTAGTGTATGGCGCGGGAATTTTAAAAAAGATGGGGATGATATGGAAGTTGTTGGGGGCGGAGGGGGATGAAATTATATGCATAAACGGGCCAATTAATGTCTAATATTAATACCTGGGTGATTCCAGGAATCTAAGAGCCAGATGAAAGCTAGCTCTAATGTTTTGAGTGATGGGGTACAGGTTTTTGAGGTTGAATTTAAGGGACTGGATACCAGGGAAGTAGGTAGTGCATATTGAGAGAGGGTGGGAGTCTGTGGTTGAGGGAGGATATATATATATATATATATATATATATATATATATATATATATATATATATATATATATATATATCGATGGTGCGGAAGTACTCACGAGAGCAATATAACTTTTGAACGGCACAATAGAACACAGAATAAAACAGATAACACGGAAAAGGACACTCACACTATAGATGATTTGAGCTTTCGGCCTACTCCGAGGCCTTCTTCAGGTCAGACTGCCGTCCAAAAGCTATATATATATATATATATATATATATATATATATATATATATTTAAACACATACACCCTCAGGTCTTTGTACGAATATGCCAAGTTCGTTTCCGGTTCCGGTTTCGTCTTGGTTCGTTATGCCGGTTCGTTCTTTTGTTTTTAAATCGTGGACCACACTAATGTCGGAATTGTGTAATTTTCGATGAAGTAGTGGTCGGCTGCAAAACGACTCGCCGAAAAATATTACGGCATAAAACCTGTGATCGTATCTCTTTCGCCTGCGACGCAGTGTGGTTTCTTTCCTCACGCGGTTTGCGACGCGGAGAGTAGGACGGGAATGCTGTGACTTTTGCGAAAATTTTCACGAGAGGGACTCCCGGGTTGAGAGGGAGGAGGACCGACGACGTAGAGAAAGAAGAAGGAGAGGAGGAAGAGAGAGAGAGAGAGAGAGAGCTGAGAGGAAAAAGGAACGAGAAATTTCGGAGGCACAGCGTTCATTATTTTTTTCACAGAATATAATGAGTGTCGAGAAGAGTTTGCACGCAAATTCCGGCACGTCAGGTGCCAGTCAAAACGTGGTGACTGTGTTCACCCCGAGCTCGCGATATCTTGCTCTTTCTGACTGATTTTTTTTGCATGCTCGCTCTCTGCAGTTAGCGAAAAAGAAAGAAGTATAACCCAGAGAAATCTGCCGCTATCATTTTAATCCTAGTTCTGCAAAGCTCCATCCAAGGGGTGGTGGTGGAATGGAAACGACCGACCTGCGTTCTCTTAGTAGTATATTTTTTCCCTTTACTTTTTCGTATTTTTTCTTTGAATAATGTCAGTGAGAAGAGAGGGAGGTTAAAAAGGGCGACTATTGTTTTAAAAAATCTCTCCAGGTTTACCTAGACAGAGAGGGATTTATTTTCGCTTCTTTCTCGTTGCCATTTCTTTTCCTCTCATCCCGAGGGAAAATTTTCTCTCGGGATGTATTATTATTCTGAAAGATTTCCAGGTTTCGTTGGCACGTGACGTTATTTTTTATTCTTGTATCCTCTGTTTGCGAAGGGGGTTGTCGTATGTATATTTTGTTCCGCGAAGAGCTCAATCTATTCAGACCTCGAAATGAAGTTCAAGCCGCCGGGAAGGAACGATGCTCTCAAGAAATAAAAAAAGGAACGTCCCGAAAAAATTGAAAGAACTAACTTAAGAGAGCATTCAAGGGAGGGAGGGGTGCGGAATGCGGTGTTGACCGTGACTAATGTCTAAATTACCATGGCTTATAAGAATGGTGTAGACCCCTCTTTCGTGCACCACACTGCAGCAACATTTTCTACTCTCTTTTCCCAAGAGACCGTTGGTCCTTTCGCTGGATTCCGTGCTTCACATTGTAAAGCATAGAAATTACCACCGTTCCAACCTCAATCGGCGACTCTAAAAAGGTGTCGGAGGGATCTGGTAGATGACTAGTTACGCCGCGGTGTTTATTTACGCCTCGTAGGCGTTGACTAGTAAATTTTTTCAATCCGAAGAACGAATAGCGCATTATCAGTCTTCGTCAAAGCCAAGAGCTTTGTATCTTTCATTAATCGCTTACGCTGCTAATCGATATTCAATTTCTTTCGGTAATTGGTGGTTTCTGCATAAAATCTATTCCACTTTTGTCTCAAGTTAGTCCTAAGACTTATTTACAGAATGCCGCCGGAAGATTTATTTTCCTGTCAGTGAGCCAATGAAATGACTTGTAATCTTATCCGGTGTGTCGACGTGATCTCTCTGTCGTTTCATTCCCACCCCACTGCCGACGCATTCATTTCCACGCTCGCTAATCGTCGATGGCCAATTATGATTTTTTTAACTGGGGTACTTATTTTTTAACGGTTGTTTATTTTATCGACGTGGAATTTGCACAAATTGGTGGACAATTGTTGTTTCTATTTACCCATTACTACGATATTTGGTTCCGTACATTACGTAGACTGCTGACTTTTCCGAAGGTGCTGAATGAAATAAAAATCGTTAATTTTCGTTTATGATCCTTCTTCTAGCACGTGGTCCCTTCCGCAAGGGCGGATTCTGGGGCCCATGGGTGCCACAAGTAAGTGAGGGGGCCCCACTTGGTATGGCTGAAGGTGAATTTTGGTTTTTAAATTACTAATAATTACTTAGACAACATAAAGTTTTGATGTTATTTCACTTTTTTTCAGATTCGGTATTATATCAATTATGTACGCAAAACAACCTGTTCATTTTTTGTACGCATGTAAATAATATCATAAATGAATGGCACCGTATAAGACTACAGTAGGAATAACTAATCGATAGTAATATTGAATGTCCTAGACTGGCAATTAATTCCGAAAAATAGAAAAAAGATGATTCCATGAAGAGATATTAATTTCAAAATAAAATAAACGCGTGTTCCTTGTACGCCAACTCTATTATTTAGACGCTTGTTTGAAATTTGTTTGTCACCCAATGGCCAGACGTTTAAGTGGGACAATAATGAGTATTCCCTCTCGGCGAGAGTGAGAAGTCGACGAAAACGGTTGCCTAGTTCTATGAATCGTTGGGGCAGTCTATTTGGAATCGTTTCCTCGGTGGATTTTCAGGAACGTGAATGTTGGGCAGGAGCCCAACTCGGCGACCACTTTGCCCTGCCTCCCCCATCGAGAGGTAATTGGCATGTTTCTGCTCTTCCGTTTCTGCAAGAGTCGACGCTTCTCTCTTCCCTCACCCATCTCCAAACCGCGATGACATCCAACGAGAAACGAAAAATACTCCACAGCAATTTAATCCTCGTAGGTAACGTTAAGTGTGCAGTCGAATCAATGTTCAGGGTTCTTCTTTTCGGCTAATTATCCCCTCGGGAAGGGAAAGATTGTTCCCGTTACATTCCACGATTCATTCGCTGCTCTCCAATCGGATGAAAGTGCTGGAATTCCAGTGTTGTCGTCTCTCGGTGCTTATTGAATGAGTCACTCCCGCGGGAGGTGGAAGAAGGTGGGCTCGCTTGTAATGGCGTGCCTTGTGATGGGATATTCTCTGCCTTGATAGTCCTTTATTGAATTACAATAAATAATTCAACCGATAACGTATAAAACGTGAGAACCTTAATTCATCGAATATATTTTGTATGCGTATAGACAGATGCATGCCTGTTAAATTAACGCCATCTGGCGTCATTTGGTGGAATTGCTTTTCAATGGTCTTTCCACAAACTCTTTGTCCTGATGATGTTCCACAGCAACGAGCCCTTGGTCATTAAAAATTTAAGACGTTAATTGTTATCGTTGTACTTATTAAATACTCCTTTTGGATTGTATAACGCAGACATATTTTATGTTGAACTTTTACGTCCTTTCACAAAAAGTTATTCTGTATGATTCAACTTATAGGAATAAAGAAGTAAAAGTGAAGTGGAGGTCCACTGCCTTGCCTGAGGCAAATATAACAGCGGCGTTAGTCTAACTGATTGTGTTAGTGAAAGTATATGGGATCCTCAAGAAGTTGGATTAGGTGCCGAATTGGATCGCGTGAAGCGTAGGGGAGCCAGATTTGTAAAACGTTGTTATGACAAACTTCGCCGATCCCGGTGGCGGTCGGCAACGTCTCGCCTGCCAACCCAGACGTCGTGGATTCGAATCCCCCCCAGGTGGGTTTTACTCGACCTAGGGCTTGGGAAAATGTAATTGTTCAGTTGATATATCATAGTTCAAAGTGCAATGTAAAGGTCGAAGTGCTGTTTTCGGACTAATGCAAAATAAATAAATAAAATATCAGAGGAGCTAGTCTGGGAACCACTCACGGAGCGAAGGTTTAAATCACAGGTCTCTTGCAAAAATTGGAAGGACGTCTCTTTAGCGATGATTTTCAAAATATATCATTCCCCAATCATAGTACGGTAGCAGAAAAAACATGTCAATAAAATTAGAGAGATTAAGTATAGAAGAGATAGATTTAAGATGTCATTTTTTCTACGAAAAATTCAGGAACGGAATAGCGTTTTCCCACCGCAGCAAGGGGAAAATATATTTTTGTCAAAATTAGTCTAATGTGTTGTATTCGCCCCCTGCCACACACCCCAGAGTTGACTTGCATGGTACTAAAAATACTAAAAAATACAATTGTAAAAAAGGACCTAATGATCAACTTGGCGATAAAGTTTTACAGGCAGTCTTCAATCTCAGTGTTATTGTGGTGCAGCATAAAATATTTCGCCGAAGCGTGTAAATCTTTGGACGGAGGCGCCTGGCTAAAGCTGTTGGAGAGGACGGGACGTAAGGGATGAATGGATGAGGAGAGAGGGAGGGAGGGAAGGGCATATTTGCGCCGGGTTTGTCGGGGGGAGGTTGTTCATCATTCGCGGACTCGTTTCGCGGCAGCAGAGAAAACCCTCCCTCCCCTCGGCCGAAGGGAAGAAGATGATGAGTGAAGCTCATTGAGGGGCTCGAGCATAAAAGTGGAAAGAACAAGAGACTTATAAGACGAAGAAGGCTAAGGAGAGGTGCTCCTCGTTGGGATGAGACTTGGCAGCGGTGCTGGGGATGAGCTTCGAAAGAGGAGTTGTGGGAGAAGAAAAGGAGCGGGAGTGAATGAGAGAGGAGTCGGTCGCGAGCAGACGACCCTCGCTGCTGGAGAGATAACCGCGAAAGGGGAGACACCTGCGGGCGGAAAGAAAAACTCCTCGGGTAGTCGGCGGGTATGTGTTCCATTGAATGAAAGGAGGACCTGGAATAAAGGACAACGCTCACCTCTCCTTCTTGGGCACTTCTTTTATTGTGCTTAGTCCTAATTTGGAGGAGGGGGAAGGAGGGAGGTAGGCGGTGTAGTTGCCGTCGAGGTAGTGCGCGGCTTGCGCGAACCACCCCCCGACTCCCCCATCCACACGCACCCCCAGCCATCACCTCCAACCCCCGTCGCGAGACGCCTTGCCTCCGATACCGAAGGCGATGCACGTCTTTTTTCGCGGCTTCGTCTTGAGGAGGGGGAAGGGGGTGGGTAGGTGGTGAGGTCTTCTCGGGCGGACGGAGGTAAAAAAGGGAATTCTGGAATTGTGTCGATCCCCGTGCACTGGTGCCCGTAATTGAATTAGCGGCGTGGCTGTCGGCGCAGAACAGACGGAGGGGGGGCGTGCGGTCTCTCTCATTCATATCCTCCCCTCCCCCAGGATGTGGAGAGGGGACATCACGTTTCGTTCGCTGTACCTATAAGTGCGTAATAGGCGATGGCTCAAATCTTGAGATGTACTCAACTATCGACTGACGTAAAAACGTATAATGGATAAATACCCTGTGGTGCATCAAAAAATAAATAGGATTATCTAGCATTTAAGATTTGTTCTCAGATTCCTATGATTTAATGGTCTAACCTTAATTGAAACTATATCGTTACTCAAAATAGGAGGGCGAAAACTAGAGCAGGTGGAACGGTTTACGTATCTCAGAAGTGATTTGGACCAAAGCGGTCAAAGTAGTAGGGACGTAAGCAGAAGAATTGCAAATAGGTAAAGAGGCTTTCACAAGGATGGAGTTGATGACAGGGACTTTGAGTAGGGAGGTAAAGAAAAGACTCATATGGAACGTAGCTATTTACGGCGCGGAAACGTAGTCACTGAAGCAGGAGGATAGACGTAGATTGGAGGCTTTTGAAATGTGGGTGTGGAGAAGAATGGAGAAGGTGAAAAGGCTTGATAGGAAAACAAATGAGGTGTTACTAGGTATGGCGGACGAGGAGAGGGGTTTGTTGGGAGAAATAATATGGAGGCAGGAAAAATGGATGAAAGGCGTATTGAGCGGCAGTGGGATGTTGAAGAATGTAATAGAGGGGAGAATGTTGGGCAAACGAGGAAAAGGCATGAACAGGATAGGGATGTTGGACGGGATGAAGGGAAGAAGGAAGTACACAGAGATGAAGGTCGTAAATTATTTTCACGCCTCTCGCGAGCCGTGACAGCTTCTCGCAGTAGCCATACAAGTGCAGGCTGTCATGAAAAAATTTTTTTTTTCTATCCCTTTTTTATAAATGAAACTTCATAAAATCCTTAAGCTCTTGTGATGAACGATCCATTCGTATTTGATGCGCTGAAATGTTTTTCTAGATAACGCCACCAATTATTATTTGGTAGTCAATCGTTTGGGGTGGACAGAGGTTGAACACCGCTGCATTTCTTAGCCTCCCTCACCTACCCAGGCACACACCGACACCCTACCTGACCCGCTGATGCGGTGAAACTGGTCCTACCTAATAAAATTGATGGAGTGAAGCATTTAAGTGTTTTTTTACATTAATGAAAGGAGATGGGCTTGCGATAACTTGGCGTCATCATTCCAAATCTCTCATAAAATGAAAAATGCTTGTGGGACTCCTATTCAAAGCAATGGTGGAGGCAATAATCTCCCCTCTGTCTTAATTCCGTGTAGCCTCATGTGAAAGATTTTCAAATTGGTGTTGAGTATTTGGGATTCAACCACCCCCATCCTTTGAAAATATTTATTTACATAGTACCCTGCAAGCCACCGCCAGAGTGTGTGGCAGGGGTTGATTACACGTTCCAAAATACTTTTCCCCCCTAGCGAGGTCGAACTACGTTAATCTGATCCCATATTATTCTTGGGAAAAACGACTTCCATACATCGTTCGTGGAAAAAATGACATCCTAAGTGTATCTGCTCTGCATTTAATCTCTCTAATTTTATCGACATGATCTCTCCTAGTACGACAGGTGTAATAATGCATTTGCAAGATCGTTGCTAAAAAGACCTTCAAATTTATGCAATAGATGTAATCTGTAATTTAACCTTTAAGTGATTTTTAAAATTTTATAGATCTTTAAGTTCCCTTTTTTTTCATTGTCTCGCCGTTGTGTCCATTAGGAAACACGCGACTAGAAAAAAATATAAGAACACATTTTGAGGGAAAAGAATTTAAACTATCGGAAATTCCCTCCGGCGAAGAGGCGACTTCGGAAGAGGGAGGAGCAATGAAGAGTGTAAAATTATTTCTTTGGTGGTATTAATTTTTTAGAATGGAGAGCGTGGTTTCATCCTTTTCATGACGGAACGTTTGGCGAAAATTCTCTGATTTGCGTGTACGACGCGGGTCTCCGTTAGATTTGTGGGCCATTCTCAATTATTCTTTTTGTGTAAAAAAATAATAGTGTTTAATTTCATGCAATGTTCCACCCCAGCATTTGCGCAACGCGAGCAAATAGCGCATGCGCTCGGGCGAGTGTGTGTGCGTGTGTAATGTCGGCCGAGTTCGAGTGTCCTTTTCAATCATCATCCTTCGTGAGTGATGGGCAAGGAGGCTTTGAGAAATGCAGAGGCACTCTGGCGTCTCCTCCTCCCCTCCCTCTCAGCACTCCCCCCTCCCACAGCCGTCGTCGACCGGGGGGTGGTGTTGCTTTGATGGAAGCGAATGTACCCCTCGGCGCCCTCTCGAGGCGAAAGGGACGAGCCTTTCGGGACAGCGTGAAGAAGAACAGAAGCAGCTTGCGTCTAGAAGGAGACACACATCTCTCTGTCACTCGTATATCCAGCTCATGAGCACCTTAACCACCACCCGCTTCTCTCCGCAAAGTCCGACGTATTCCCCCCCCCCCTTCCACCTCTTGGCATATCCCAGTACTGTTCCCTCCCTGTTCAACTAAATATTTACGACGCCTTTCAAAAGCAGTATCCGACCTTGAATTTTCCCGCGCACTGTATAAATTCTAGTGCGGCGCCTTTGTACGCAATGGAGGGTGGCAACTTAATGCGCATGCTCGAGTTTGTTCTCCGCCTTCGAGTGAGGCGGTCACTCACTGCCTACTGTTCACCCCGAGTTAGGTGCTATCGTCTTACGCGTCCATCGCTTTTCCATTTCTCTCAAGATCACCGAACGAATTGAGCAGAGGACTTGCTGAGCACTACCAACAGTTGAGTTTCTGAAGGTTCTGAGCACCGTGATAACTGAGGATGAATCATGGGTGTTCGGGTGCAATACGGAAACAAAAGAGCAGTCATCGCAATGGAAACGTCCCGATTCCTTTGAGTCATCTTGAGAGAAATCGAAAAGCGATGTCGAGTCGGATCGTATTATGCTTAATAACGCTCTAATAAGATCAATGTCGAATGATTGTCCACGTTAGCAATCATGCGAATAATATTACGTTAAGCATATGTATCCATTGCCTAGGAATTGTGATGAATGCAGTAATCCTTGCTATTTGAACGAAAGTTAAACTTTAGCATTTATGTTGATGTTTGAATAATTTTGAATTTTAAAAATTTTATTGTTGCACTTCAATTTATATTTAAGTGAGATCAGGGATGTTGACAGCATGCAGAGTTAAAGAGTGACTTATGACAATAGATAGTTTGAAATTGGAGGAATTTTGTCGTTTTAGTCAGTCAGTCTTTTGAAGTACGTTAGGTACAGCAAAATGTAGCACCAGGGTCTTTCAAAAATCTAACATTTACCCGGTAGACTATTTGTAATAAAAATTCATTTTCAAAGTGACAATACCTTGATCGTTGACTCTATGAAAACCTGTAGTGTGAAAACTCTACTAATATACGTTTTATTATGGCGTTACCGTGCAAAAAACCTTCAGTGTGATTTGATATTCAATAGAGATGCATAATATAAAATTGCGAACCACAGTATTTGACCCAAATTTCATATAAAAATATGCGTGTAAGAATGGCATTATGGTAATGCGATTAAAGACAAAAATCCAATATTTTTTGCGAAATATATTTGTTGAAAATTTTGGTTACACAACAGTAAATTTTCGCAATACGCCATGGAAAACGGGTGATCCGTAATAAATGTTCAACTTAAAGTTAAGTTATCGCTACGCTTGAAATAGAGGTATACCCTTACGCAAATAAACTCGGATAACGTTTCGGCGACCTTTCATTTTTATTTTGCCTGTCAATCTCATCGATCGCCTTCGGAATGGCGCGAGGCGTCAGTTGACCTCCCGAAAATGACACTTGCCCATAACAAATTAAATTTGGACGCTTCCGCGAAATAATGTATTCATGTGCCCGCCTGACCCCGACGGGAGACTTCCGTGGCGCTTTAGGGCGCCACTTCCTTCTCTCTCTCTCGTTCATTCGCTTGACCCGTACTTCATTTAAATCACTGCTTGTTTTAGCGGAGCTACGAAAAACTATGGCGGGAGACGGGCAGCCTTTTGCCATGGTGCCGTGGCGCTGAAAAATGCATTCGCGTCCGTGGGGGTCTATTGGTGGAGAGGGCACTGCGTTGGCCGACGGCCGAAATTTGGACCGGGCAGCTAGGAAATCGTCCTCGTAGTCTTCAGGGGAAGGCAAACCCTTAGAAAGGCCGAGCATTATGCCGAAGCAAAACTGGACGCTTTAGTTACGAAAATTGAACTATAATCAGACGAATACGAGGTGTGTTCCAAAAGTAACGGTAATTTTGTAATTTCACATAGTGCACCACGACTTATTGCTACAAGTTCAAACGATCAATAAAGAGTACATACTACTTACAAGTTCAACGCAGGTTCTTGAAGCAATAAGAAAAGAACTCCTGTATTTGTGTCGAAACAATTTCTAGACTTTGGCTCCACCACGAAATAATGCACCCGCTAATCACACTACTTGTTGTTCGTGAATTTGATTGACCGAAACCACTGACATCACTGTAGTAATGATGTCACAGCCTCCGTTATCCAGCCTCGTTGTTTGTTAAGCACACCTCGTGCATCTACATTTACATGACACCTTGAAAATCACCAATACGAGGGTGTATGGCAGGAGGTTATTTCTCATCGTACATGACATTAAAAATATGCTCATTAAATATTAGCGATTAAAGAAGACGTTCTGTAATTCTGAATACTGAGAAATCATTTGTACTGACCAAGGTACACGAGCCACGAAATAAAAAACAGACAATTCCAGGCGACGTACGGGAGATAAATTGTCGATGGGATTTGAAATAAAAACCGTTGCTTAAAAATTAGCTATTAACCGTCAACTTTTTGTGACCCATTCTCTAAATGTATGCCGAAGGGGAAATGATGCATTTTTAAGATCATCGCAGAAGCGACCCGCTTCTAATTTATGTGAGAGATTTAACCCTCAGTCCATCTAAACCTGTAGAACGCGAGTGATTTCCAGATTAGTTCACCTGGCAATCTGCTTCTATATTTTTCATAGCGCCGTTTTACTAGTCCAGCTCCTCTTCGCTGCACGCGGGTCAATTTCGAGAAATTATACACATTTCGTGAAATTCCCATCTGTGTACTAGCGGCACATTTAAAGTGAGGTCTAACTGGCGGAAAAGAAAACATCGCTCTTATACTTTCTCGTCGTGTTCACAAATACATATCATTCAGTTCTTTACACAGCCGGAATAAATTTAGTGTCGCATTTCCTGCATTGGCAGGCGACACCTCAAAAGGCAAGTCATGGGAAAATGACTGACAAACAGCCTGATACCGATAAGGAAAGAGTCCCCCCTCTCTCCCTTGTGTATTTCGTAATTACGTCAGTATGAAAGATTACGCACGAAAATTCGAATTCCCTGAAAACAAAATCGTTCGGAATGACAAATAACTGCTTTAGCTGTAATGGCGCCTGGTGTTGACTCACCTTCTGCCAAACGCCTCAGCAGTGACTTGCAGGGCGCCTTGTGGAAAGACCAAAAGATTGCCTGGTACCCCTTTCCGTACGTCTCCGAAACGGCATGCAGGTCGGATGTAGAGGTAGGGCTCGGAGTTTCACAATCGGAAGGCTCGTTTCAGCACTTGTAAGAGTATGTTTTCGTGTTCATTATCATTCCTATTTTCCACAAAGTTTTGACAGCTAATCTTCACCTTAGTAATCAACACACAGGTCGTCTAGGTGATTGAGGGTAAATACAAAGTAACACTACCCCTTATAACTGAAATTGTGACAAGAGTATAGCGCCCGGTTTCCTATCGCCGAGATCAATGTTTCCCCGGAAGTTCTGTTACTCGAAATCTTGTTAAGCCTACAAGCCTCGTGAGTTAATTAGGAGTGTTCATTTGAACCAGGGAAACATAATCCGAACGCTTAACCCACTAATTTGCCACGTGCTCAGCCACTTTTTTTTACAATTTCATTTTTAAATCGGACTTTTCATCCTAACTGACTCGGTCAAATATTTTGTTCGCTGATTCTTGTGCCGAACTTTGGATTTTCGGTAAACTGCGATGTCATTGTGTTCGAGATTGATTGAACGGCGACTGAAGTGTGTGTTTCGCTGGAGTACTCAGAATCGAATTTGTAAAATTACCTATGAATCACCCTGGATGCAAGTCATTTGAAGATGCATTTAATTGGAAAAGTTGGCAAGTGTAGAGCAGATAGAATATGTAAGATGTCATTTTTTCCACGAACGATAAGGGATCAGAATAACATTGTCCGACCGCGGTAGGGGTATAAATACTCGACTCATCTGGTGTGTACTCCACCCCCCTGCCACACACCGTAGCGGTGGCTTGCAGGGTTCTAAAATTACTAAATAAATACTAAATTCGGGCGGGAAATGCCTAAGTTTTCGCCTAAAGTGTGCTGTTTGTGGTAAATAGCAATTCGGAAGTCAAAATAGGAATACGGTTTTGAAGTGCACATTTAAAATATTTTTGGGCAATTTTTCTCTCGAAGTTGATGCGCGTTCTTAACAGTTTCGTGGTCCTAAAATCAAAAGTTGTATATATGTGCGTGAGAGTAGGGATCACGTGGCCTTTGGCCCCCAACAAGTGTGGAATTCACACACACTCCCAGGGGAGGGGGCCAGTTCTTTTTACCATTCCACCTGCGCTCCCCGGAAATGATTTGTTGCTTAGTGAGGAGAGCACGGCTTGTATCAGTAGTCTGGGTTCTCCAAGATGTCTCTTGGATTTGAATCTGGGATCCTAATAGTATTTTTGTATTACCTTGCAAGCTGCCACTATGGTGTGTGGCAGGGGGTGAATACACACCAGACTAATTTTGATCCAAAATAATTTCCTTCCCTACCGCTGTCGAACGTTGTTATTCTGTTTCCACATATAGTTCGTGGAAAAAATGACATCTTAAATGTTTCTGTTTTCCACTTAAATCTCTTTTGTTATTATATTGAAATGGTCTCTCCTACCGTAGTTCGATGGGGGTAATAATATATTTCCAACATCATCACTGCTAAAGAGATCCTTCCAATTCATATGAAAGAGATCTTCAATCTGCAATGTAACCTTCGCTCCATTAAGTAATTCCCAGCCTAACTCCGCTAATATTTTGGACATGGTCACCTGACGAGCGCTTGGACCACCAGGTCATCGTGAACCAATCCCAGAGTTAACTGTCGTACGATTGTTCGTCGTGGTGACATAACTTAAGGGTCTTGTCGCCTGGCCGTTGTTTTGCTGGGTCCATTCTTTTCGACCCGAAAGGTGTCCTGTAATGTGGAGAGTGACCTCCGACCTCGTTCCCTCTCTCCCTCGCACCGCTTTTTATCAGGCTCCCACCCTTGGGTCTCGGGTGGGCACCGCTTCAGGGCATCATATGCCTTGCATTCTATGCATGCATCCGACCTCGTTCCCTCTCCCTCGCTTTTTATTCCACACTCGACGTTAGTTGTTCGTGGAGCGAGCGGACATAATTTAGTGGTGGTAATTGATTTTCTTCTTTTTGAAATATTCATCGAACTTCGTCGTCATTAATCACGTCATACAATTTACAATTTGCAATATTATCGCTGCGCTTGGTACATACATTTAAATGCCATGTCGACAGATCAACCTGGGCCGTCGACACTAATTTGAAATACGAGGGAATCCGTTGGGTGTGAAATGTCAACGCTGATAGGATGGATTTCGTAGTAGCTAGTAGTAGCTTAGTAGAGTAGTAATAGCTTCCGCGTCCATTATAAAATATTCTAATGTAATTTGGGTCGTGAAGTGAAATTAGTGTGCTACGCACCGTTTCCAATTTGGTGATATTTCCAGCCTTGGAGGAATAAAAAGTATTAAGTGTTACTTTTTCTAACTTTGTAAGCCCCGAGAAAAATCGTTCGTTTTCATTTTCGGTTGTCGGATCAAAAATTGCAATTATTTTTAATAAAAAATACACTTAAAATTTTGGCAAGAGTCAAATATAATTGTGGAACTAAGAACAGATGGATTTTAAGATTTCATTTTTTCCTCGAACGATAAGGGCTCAGTATAAAATAATTATCCGAACGGGGTAGGTTTAAAAATATTTGGGTCAAAATTAGTCTGGTGTGTATTCAGACCCCTAGCCACGCACCCTGACGCTGGCAGGGTACTAAAATACACAAAATTACCCTAGTAATTGCTGCAGATACCCTGAGTGATTCGATAGAAATTAGCCGCATTGTAATGACAGACCCGTGAAAACTAATAGGAAATAACACTACTTTTAGGACGCATTTAAAAAAATGAGTTAAAAGTTCACTCATCTTTTACGTGGATGTCCTTTTGCCTCCTGATGTCGTCGAGGAGGCAGTGTACACGCGGAAGGGTCACACATTTCAAGTCCCTCGTCTGCGAAAACACGGGAGTCGCCGTGAACAAGGAATGTACGACGCATGCGGAGTTTTAATAGGCCATTCTAAGAGCCGAGAGCTGTGTGAGCGTTCACGATTAATAAGTAAATATTTTCCCTCCTCCTCAGTGTTCCTACGTCTCCCATCTGCTCCCCATCCTTTCAACCCTCTCCCCCCACCCCACACCCCCGAGCCAACGCGCCGTAATTGAATCAGGGTATTAACTCGGCTCTTTTAAAGGGTTAAAGGGGGGAATAAACTCTCCGACACTCATGCAGCACCGTCGTCTCGGTGCGTAGCGAGCGTGTTCCTGTGCTCCTCCTCCACGTTCGCGTGGGTCCAAGGGGATCCCCTCCCTCCAGAGGAGTCCTCCCGGCCTCCTCGGGTCGTTACGGTGAGGAATAAAAGCGGGCGAACTTTCCGTTTTGGAGTGCCGCGGCATCTGTGCCCCCCGGGATGGCTGTCGGCGGACGGTGCCAGTCGACTCTCTCCATCCCTTAAAAAGAGTTTGCATGGGAAATCCTTTCATGGGCCGAGGCTTCCTCTCCAGTCTGCTCGCGATGAGTGAGACGGGCTTGGGAATGGCTCTCCCCCGCCATGGCCCGTGGGAACTTCTCCTCCTCTGTTCTATCCTTCCTTGCACACACCCCCTCCCACCCTTCCCCTCTCCTTTGGCTGAGGCGGCCGTGGTCGGCGTTAACGTGGATTCCCGCGCTCCACCCAATCCTGTTCATTGCCAAGCACGAACGCTCTCCGTGAGATTATATCGTCGCGTGCCGAACTTCTCGGGCGTTTGGCCCCCTCCCCCCTGCGTTTAGGAGTCCCCCCCCTGCTGCTGCTGCTGTTGTTGTTAACGATCAAGTACCATTACGCAAAACCGAGGGGGTTATTCCTTCCGTTTCTGAGGAGGCTTGCGACGTTTCCCCCGCCATCCGGCTCCCTTCACTGTCACATCGTCGTGCTTCTATGGTCCGCTTCGAAATGGAATTTTGTGTGGGGCATGTGCCATATTCGTGGTACAGCTTTCGAGAGTGAGAAGAGGAGGGGGAGAGGGCAAGTGTCCTGGGGAAAAGTTTCAAACGTTATAAAATATCTTGCTTTTTATTATTCCGTTAACTAAATAAGAATCTCTTCAGACTTTGATTAGATTTGACAAAAGAGGCTGGGGTTGATTGACGATTGGCAACTTTTAGTAAAGATGCAAAGAAGACTGGTGAACACTTTGAAGTTGAACGTAGTGTTTTTTAAGGGTCGGAAACTTGGTCGTTTGAGGCAATAGGATATGCTTAGATTGAAGACTTTTGAGATGTGTATATGGAGAAGACTGGAGAAAATGAAATGGGAGGAAATTAAATCAACGGTAAAGTTCTAAGCATTGTAAGGAAGGGGAAGAGAGGATGTAAATTTGTTGGGATGAATCCGAATAAGTGAGGACCAGTGTGGATGCGGGAGATGTCCCGAGAGAGGCAATGAGACACGGCAGTGTAAAGGGCAAAGCGAGGCAGAGGGAAAGACAGCAAGCATTTCGGATGGCATTTCGAATTAAGAGAGGTGGGAAATATACAAGGCTGAAAGATGAATTAGTTTTATAGTCAGGTATGTGGTTTAAGGGTATTTTTCGTCGTGTTAATCAGAGTTCAGGAGTACTGTATTATTTAGTGCCATGGTTCATTGAAAACATTCCTATACCCGTTGGACTACTACATAATTATTATCCCAGGTCCCTCCCATGCGAATATCTGCGCGCGCCGGCGCCCGCAGACAATTTCGCATATTATCTTTTCCTTTCCCCGAATACCATTCCCGAGGTCGCATTCGTTGTCTTCGCAACGACACGTCGCCTTCTCCGTCGACGTTCTGCGGTGGTGGAGTGCGTGGGTAGGCGAGGCCGAATGAGAGGAAACGGACTCGAGAGAAAGGAATGAAGAGGACAACTGAAAAACCCCACCCGGGAGAGATAATGAGACAACTCGAGACTAAACAGCCAACCCTGCCCAGTAATTAAATTTGCCCTGCTTATTTTATTTCATCTCCCGTCTCTCCCTCTCCGGAGTGTACCGCAGAATTCGTTAGCGAGGATGGAGATGAGGCGGGGAGGGTCGAGGACGTTCGTACCTCCTGCATCCATTTCGCACGACGACACTGGGATGTGCCCGCAATTGCTGCGATAGCAGAACGATTGTCTTTTGGCCGGAGTTTGCGTTCTTGGCCGAGTTGCAGGGCGCCCCGTTCCGTGCGCCTAGTTGAACCGTTCGTAGCTCATGGGCTTCGTTAATTCTGGGCAATACCCGTAAACGCGCCAAGAAATGGATGACCTGGTCTTGTGGAGCGTCGCACCTCGTGGTGATCCCTAACGCCGTCTTCGGGCCGTCGCGGCGTCTCCCGCTTCGCTACGCCGCGCGTGGTGCGCGCGGATGTCTTTCGGATGGATAATCGGGACTGTTGGCGCCAGCATGGAGAGCATCAGAGGAACGCGACTCGTCGCGACAGATCCTCGCGGGACTGCGTCGGGTTTCGTTCTAATCGGTCGACGTCGAACACTCTCCAGCCAATTGGCGAATTTCTTAATGAAATAATAATGGTGTAGTCATCCGTCCCTGAGCAACTCAGGGAAAGGTTTTCATGTCTGAGCGACAAGTCCATTTTCGTTCATTCATTCTTAGTTCAATTCAAAACATTGGTTGAGGCAACCCTACGTATCTATATACATCCACACGAAACCCCTCAAGCCACCACGGGGGTGTGTGGCGGAGGGTGAAAGGTCAGCAGTCAAATATGCAGAGAATTATTACTTTATGCATTGATTGGAATACATGTTTGCTAATATTCAAACACACTCGTGCACATGAATACCTTGTACACCATGCATTATTTGTTGCGCGTGGTCGATCGATTGAATTTTTGTATTCAAGTGAATTAATTTTTTTTTAAGCTGATGGGCTCGATTTTGTTATTTCTGTTTATCGTGTGAGGGAAGAACGGGCTCTCTAATAGATCCGCGCCCGCTTCTCCAATTGCATCTCATTCACAGAATCTACCGCTGTAATTTAGTCCTTAATTCGTGTCATTCGCTAGTCGTTGACGCCAGAAAACTCGTGTGCCGTGCCCCCGACTACTACATCACTAAATTGTACCCTGCAAGCCATCGGTAGGGTTTGGGACAGGGTGTGATTTAACACCAGGTATGTAACATCGGAAGGTAAGTTTTTTCTAAATTTTAGTCATTTTGTATGCAAACTTTGATTTAAGCATTTATGCACAGAAACACAGAGAAGAACGCTGATATTTCTAGTTGACGTTTCAACGGCACAGACGTCATCATCTTCAGATTCTGAAGATGATGACGTCCGTGACGCCGAAACATCAACTAAACATTTAAGTTTAAACTAAAAAAAGTTTAAACTAAATATTTAGTGTCCTTTCTCTATGTATAAGTGTTTTATTCTAAGTTTTTACATATTTGTGTCGTCGCTAAAGAGCGTTCTTTACGTAGATATACATGCGTATACATGTGTGATTGTTTATATATATATATATATATATATATATATATATATATATATATATATATATATATATTCATATATATATCTATATCTATAACTTGAAAATCCCGCCATACGGCGCACAAATATTCATTCAAACAGAAATAGGTATAAGGAAAGGGGATAGGAAAACGCATAAAAGGCGAACACAGGACATGTGGGGAAGGCGGTTTTTGAGCAGATCACGAAAGTAAAAATATTTCCTTATCCGGGATTTGAACCACGGACCTTCCACTTGCCAGGCGGATGTGCTACCAGCTGAGCCACTTACAGTAGATATTTACGTTTCGACGGCATTTACGTTTCTGATGACGACGGCGGTGCCGTCGAAACGTAAATATCTACTGTATGTGTCCTTTTATATTTCTGTGTGTGCAATATTTATCATCTTAGTGTTTATATTATATATATATATGGATATATATATGGATGTATATATATATATATATATATATATATAGATGATGCGGAAGTACTCACGAGAGAAATATAACTTTTGGACGGCACAATAGAACACAGAATAAAACAGATAACACGTAAAAGAACACTCAAATAATCTACAATGTGAGCGTAAAAAGTGTATATATATATATATATATATATATATATATATATACACTTTTTTGGAAAACCCACAAACGTGTAATGTTAATTCACTGATAGTCATAACAAACACAGAAACCAAAACACACAAAAGAGGGACTCACTGGTTCTCGAATTTTCGGTGTGAAATATATATATATATATATATATATATATATATATATATATATATATATATACACACATTATAACCGAAGGGGAGTCGTCCACTACGAATTTGTACCTGACCGACAAACTGTAAATGCTGCATTTTACGTCCAAGTGCTCGACAAGCTTCGAAAACGAGTCGCCCGCGTCCGGCCAGCGATCAACCGTATGACTGTGAACCTGAGCGGCAATGCGCCGTTTCACACCGCGCTTGTCGTGTCGGACGTCTTGGCCAAGCACGGCGTGGCAACGCTGCCGCACCCGCCCCACAGCCCGGACTTGGCACCACAGGACTTCTTTCTGTTCCCGAAGATAAAGAGGAGCTTGAAAGGAACGCGACACGGGACTTTGGACGCCGTGAAGACGTGTCTTCGAGAGGTTCCCGATGATGCCTTCGCGGGAGCGTTCCAGGAATGGGAACGCCGCTGGAACAAGTGTATCGACTCACAAGGGTCCTATTTTGAGGAATGTTAGCTTAAGATATGTAAAAGTGTAAAATTTCTTTTTCCTGAGCTCAGTACACTTATTTTCCGAACGAACGCTGTATGTATATATATATATATATATATATATATATATATATACTCGGACTCGAACTCCGTCTTTTTCGGAAGATAAGATATGACTGTCATATCTTATCTTCCGAAGAAGACTGACCACGTTTCCACTCCGTACGTTGGTGCGCTCCATATCAGAGTTTTTACGAGTCTTGTCTTAACATCCCTACTCAACGTCCCCGTCATCAACTCCCTCCTCCTTGAGAAAGCCTCCTTGCCTAGCGCAATTCTTCTCCTTACGTCCCTACCACTTTGACCGTATTGGTCCAAAACACTTCCGGGATATGTAAACTGTTCTACCTGCTCTATTTTTTCCCCGCCTATATTAATATTTAGCTTAGCCTTTTTCTTTCTGGAAAATCGCATAACTTTTGTTTTATTAATATTGATTCTCATCCCATATTTATCGCACTGAACCTCCAATTCACTCAGCAATGCTTGCAACCCCTTGGCTGACTGAGCAACTAATGCTTGGTCATCAGCAAACCAAACCAATTTTACGAATTCCCCTCCGACTTTCATTCCTACCTCCAGTTCTTCCCATGCCTCTTTAATCATTTCCTCCACATATACGTTGAACAGCACCGGTGACAATGGGCAACCCTACCTTACCCCTCTTCCCAACACTGCCCATCCGGACTCTCCGTTCCCCACTCGCACCTGAGCAGTCTGAGACATGTACAGGTTGCGGATCAGTCTCCTGTCCCTCCAATCCATTTCTATTTTCTGCAATACAAGCATTAATTTTTCCCAATTCACTCTATCAAATGCTTTTTCGAAATCTACAAAACGGGCAAAAACGTCCTGATTGTATTCTATATTCCTCTCGACTAGTGATCTCATTACTGCAATGGCATCACGCGTACCTCTTCCTTTCCTAAACCCAAACTGATCATTCCCTAAGTAATCATTTGCCTTACTCTCTATCCTTTTGTTGATGATCCTGAGAATAACTTTAGCTGCGTGGGATATCAAGCTTATTGTCCTGTAATCCTCACATGACGTAGCCTTTGCCTTTTTTGGAATAGGAACTAACACCTATCTCACAAAATCTTCCGGCCAGATTCCTTCCTCATCGATACTACGAATCAGTCCATATATGGCCTTCTTCCCACCTTTTCCTCACCATTTCAACATTTCTACAGGAATGTTGTCCACCCCCACAGCCTAGTTTGCTTTCATCTCCTTTAATGCCCTTTCTATTTCATCGTCGAGTTTGCCTGGACCTAAGCTATCTTCTTCAACGTCATGTTCCTTTTCTATGTCTAACCTTGTCGGCCTAAGTTCTTTACCATACAGTGTTTCTATATATTCCATCCATCTCTCTTGGATTTTTCCTGGTTCAACTATTATCTTACCCAACTTATCCTTCACTGTTAGCACAGATCTTGCCTTCTTACTTCCCGATAATAACTTAACCTTGCTGTATAGAGCACCAATTTCACCCTTCTTCTGTAAATTTTCCATTCCCATCTTCTTCTCTCGTCCATCTTTGCAATCATCTCATCCGTTACCCATTTATATGTATATATATATATATATATTTATGTATTTATATACATTAATGTATATATATTTATATATATATATATTATTAGGTAATCTACCGGTTAAGGTAGGGGTATGTTGAGAGAAATCCTATGGAGGCAGGAAAAAAGGATGAAAGGCGTATTGAGCGGTAGTGGAATGTTGAAGAAGGTAATAGAGGGGAGAATGTTGGGCAAGCGAGGAAATGGCAGGAACAGGATAGGGATGTTGGACGGGATGAAGGGAGGAAAGAAGTACACAGTGATGAGGAGGGACCTGATGTAGAGTAGGTAGCTGGATTGGGTTTTGTTTGGAGTTACAAAATATATATATACATTATACATACATGGGCCGCGGTGGTCCTATGGGTAGAGCGTTGAACTACTGACCGGAGGGTCCCGGGTTCGATTCCCGGGCAAGGCACTCTGGGCACCTGCAGCTCCACCCAAGCTAGTTGATTTGTCGGGTACCAGATCTTCCTGGGAAACCATAACCGGCACAGGGAAAGGAACTGGCCCCCCTACCCTGATGTGTGAATATTCACACGCCGTCGGGCTTGGTACATGAGTGAGCTCTACCATCACCTACTAAACCGACCTTCGGGTTGATTACTACGTTTATGGTTTATATATATTATATATTTTTTTATTTACTTATTCATTCACATTGAAATAGAGATAAGGAAATGGGAAAGGAACACACATAAAGGACGAACACAAGAGAGGTGGGGATTGCGGATGTGAGCAGATCACAAATGTAAAAATATTTTCCTAGACCGGAACTTGGACACCGGATCTCTCCACTGGCCGGGCGGATGTTCTAACTACCTGATCTATCGAGAAAATGTACTTTTACACTGAAATCTGCGATCTTATAAAGCGCCAAAGTGCTCCGAGTCATTGCCCAGAAGATGGCGTTAGGGAACTGCTACACCCACTAAAGGAGAAATAGACAAATAGAAGAGGAGAATGGACAGTAGGTTAGCAAGCAAACAGACATACATATATATATATATATATATATATATATGTATACATATATATTTCTTGCACGCAAGTCTCTCAGATGTGAATAATAATTTAAACGGAGATGCGAGATGGCGTTGGCCAATAAAAGTGTAGAAAAACACATAAAAAAATATATAATCATGCCCATAAAAAATTAATTCTGTCTGCTGAGGAAGGTAGTCTTGCCACGGAAAATTTCGGAATACATTTCATTTTCGGAATACATTTTATGGTTTTTTTATATTTTTTTTGGCTAACGCCCTCATAGGTCTTCTTTCCTTCCTCAAAATTTATTTCTGCGTTGGTCTTCCTTGTGTTCCCTTCCTTTTCAGCTCATCTGTAATTTAATCATGCCCCAAGTAGTTATCATTAAATAATATACTCCTTTTCATATTAACGAAGGCTCTCTAAGGACCCTTGTCTCTTGTAAACTTTGGTGAATTCCTCAGCTACTCATTGATCTCCCATGCTTGATTTGAAGCACCCGCCACGGCACTCTCCATTTCCCCTCTCGTCTGGTTTTGCTTTGTCTTATTATCCGCCTCTTGCGTCATTTGTCTTTCGGAAACCACTACTTTTTCCACCAATGTCTTTACTCCTCGCCTCATTGTTTTCCGTATGCAACTTTATTCAGCGTGTGCGAGTATGTTAATCTCTTCGACATTTGCTGAATTTTTGCTTGAGTTATTCTGTGCTATTTTATCGTTTTTTCTGCAGCGTTAATTTATTTTATTTTGCTGTTTTTTCACTGCCATTACTTTTCTCCCCTGATATTTAAGGGTGATATTTTATGGTACCATGTCAGATATATCGAAGGCATACTTTGGCAGATGTTCAATGAATTTGCATTAAGGAGTTTTTTCCATTATCATATTTTTTTCTTCCCAATTGTAACCATCTCTCTACTTTTTTCGTGCCTATTTATTGATGCTCTCCCTACCCTCCCTCAAATCTGATTCCCGAGCACGCCTTGATTTCCTCCCTCTGGATGCCATTTACGGGTTCCCTGTTCATCGTTTCGGCTTCCTGTTTATTTTCCTTGGTTCTTGGATGATGATAAAATGATGTCTGAGGAACGTGTTTTAACGCACGCAATCGGCGCTTCCATCTGCCGACGCTCCCCCCCTTCGACCCCCCCCTAGGAACCTATCCCCTAAGAAGCGAAACATCCACTCCATTCTCCGAGACACGTCCATGTTTGCTTTGGCTCATCTAGGAGTACTTCCTCCTTGCCGACCGGGCAAGAAATCTGTGTCCCTTAGATTGATGATAGTTTTTTTTACGGAAACTAATGCCCTCTACCCGACTTTATGACGTGAGGACAGATCTTTCCAGCTGTTTTTAAGCCACGGGAGAGGACGTTATGAATTGTGAGTCTCTCCGTCTCGTACATTTTTTTGGGTCACGTGTGAGTCGTGGATTATTCATTTGCTTTGTTTTGTGTGTGTATGTTTTAGGGGTGCGCGCGCAACAGGGAACTTATAGATAATTTGTACTTGGCTAAAAAAAATGTTTTTTGCCTGCTGAAAAGTTCAAAAGAATGTTTTTCGCCTGCTGAAAAGTTCAAAAAAATGTTTTTAGCCTGCTGAAAATTAAAAAAAAGGAAAAAGAGTTTCATGTGCGTGAAAGATGAACATTCTCCCCTCGGAATGAATGGACGACAGCTCAATGGGAAACTTGACCTGGCCTCTTGGTTCGCCAAGGTCTATTTAAACTTTGCGGTGATAACTAGATTTTTCTTAACCTGGTACACTTCTGCTATTTACTCACGGTTTATTTTTAACGCATTGCCTTCAAAACTCTCTGCTGTCGCAAATAAAAGATTTGTGGTGGTCTCGCGTGTTTTCCCAATTTCAAAACTAATGATAAAACATAGGAATGGAAGATCGAGTGTTCGTAGTTTGAGAACTTTAGAAAAAGTTTATTTCCGAAAATGCCAGTATATATAGTCACACACTGTGGGGGGAAGGAGAGGGAGGAGGGTGGTAGGGGTGGGAAGGCAAAGTCACGAGCAGCAACGGGGATTGGTTGCAGAAGGGGATGTCGTTGAGCAAGACATTAAAATCCCTGGCCAGTCCAATTGCACGCTGCTCCCAGGCGTTCAACTTCCGTCCTTTCTGGTGGCAGTAAAGGACCTCGGGATGGAAGTCACTCTTGTGGCCCAACTCCAAGAGGTGTCGGGCAAAAGCCGATGAATCGTCTCTGTTCCTAAGGCAGGCCCTATGCTCCTTGGCTCTAATATTAAAATTTCGTCCCATTTGACCAATATAGAACCCCTCACAGTCATTACAACGGAGTTTATAGACTCCGCATTTAAGGTTTGGTTCAATTACATCTTTCGAATTGAAAAGAAGTCCCAACGTGTTGGTATTGTAAAAACAGATTTTGTATTTATCTCTAGGAATGACGTTAGACACACTGTATGAAATGGAGCCTATGAAGGGTAATTTGAACCATTTTGTTTTCTTGGCTGGTTGGATTGGCTAGTTATATTGGTCAAACGGGATGAAATTTTAATATTAGAGCCAAGGAGCATAGGACCTGCCTTAGGAACAGAGACGATTCATCGGCTTTTGCCCGACATCTCTTGGAGTTGGGCCACAAGAGTGACTTCCATCCCGAGGTCCTTTACTGCCACCAGAAAGGACGGAAGTTGGACGCCTGGGAGCAGCGTGCAATTGGACTGGCCAGGGATTCTAATGCCTTGCTCAACGACATCACCTTCTGCAACCAATCCCCGTTGCTGCTCGTGACTTTGCCTCCCCACCCCTACCACCCTCCTCCCTCTCCTTCCCCCCACAGTGTGTGACTATATATACTGGCATTTTCGGAAATAATCTTGTACCTTATGATGGCATAACAGCCGAAACCGGTCGTTTTATATTAAAAGTGTGGAAGTCACAAAGTGCTTATTTTCTAAATATTACGTCCTTCCACAAAACAAAAGCTTCTACCTTCGATTTAATTTTGAAAAAGTGTGATCCCGTTTTGAATCTGGTGGCATAATTTTCCTGCATTACTTAATCATTCTTATTACTCACCAATTTCACTAAATTTATTCAGATGCAGTTACCAGGGGAAATTTTGATTCTCTCTTAGCCTTCTGGAATGCAATTCTCTACCTTCGATTGCCGTCCATTCAAAATTTAATGACAATTTAAAAAATTTTAATGTGTTTGTGAAATTAGCGTCGTGTGTCTTCGTGATACCCTTGATGCAATTCAGGAGGAATGACGTGTCTAGTGGGGAAGGGGGTAACAATCAGTACCTGAATATTGTTCTTGTTTTTTGGTTTGCATTGATGGCTGACGTGATTGCTTATTTGTTAGTGTTTCGTTTCCCGAGATTGGTTTATTCTCACCCGTCATTATTTCCTGTTCTGTTTTGATCATCCCGCCCTCCGATAGTCTTTTTTTCTCACACTTCTCTTCATTAGGTTCACATACACACATGTGACTTCGATATTCCTTGTGGAACTCTTCCCTTCTGAATTTTAATAAAGAGCTCTTTCATGAGAGATTTTTTCCCCAGGCTTTTTTCTTTGTCGTATGCTTTTCAATGTGACGTATTACAATCGTCTTCTACTGCTCCATACAATTCCTCGTTTTTCCCTGTTAGTCGGTCCTTTAGCTTCCCGGGCATTCAGCACCTACTGCGACAGGTTTCTTGGGCGGTCATTTTTCTCCATTCTGATTTTCCAATGTTTCTCGTCTTTGGTCCATCGAGAGTGCTGTGCACTGCGTGAAAGATTTCACATTCTGCTTCCCTGTGTCTAATCGTATCCTCTTAACGAGCATACAAGTTGCTCCTCAATCAAGAACGCCTTCTTAGCACGAGTAAGACCGCTTGTTTCCGACTGCGGCCTACCCATCTTACGCCATACTTAAATACCAAAGGACGAATTGATGTTTTCAAATTATATTACCAGCAAGAGGTGTTTTTTAGAAGCAAGAATCGTTCCAAAAAATATAACTGCGTTGGCCTAGAATAATAGAACGAGGTTTGGACTTTAAACCAGCTGGCGGCGTTATTCCGTAAGGCTTTTAAGACGGAAGGTTGCGTCGAGGAAATATTTCAGATGGCCATCTTCCGTAGCAATTTTTTACCTAGGTAGGAGGTGTCTCTTTTATGGTCGAAACGTAGTCAATTCAAGATGTAACCACTGCATGATGATATAACATGATACAGAATTTTGTTCAGAAAGTTTCGTTGCCAGAGACAATTTTATTTGTCGTTTATTTCTTTCCGATGAATCCTTATTTGCACCAGTGAGGGCATCTCGAGAATTCTACTCTGCAATCGGACAGCAGGCCAACTGCAGGAATCGCGGAGTTCTGCGTAATATGAGTAATTGAAGCTATATGTTTCGGTTTAAGAAGGCAGGTCGGGCCTGATTGCTTCCGGGGGTGTCCGCCCACTTAGGAATGAGAATTTCGAGGGAGGGGGGTGAACGCCGGTGGAAATAGTGACTTTCGTCACTCTTGGGAAAATTGGAAAACTTTTTGGGGCGCGAGAAGAAGAGCGGGGGGAACACCTCGGCTGTCGGCGACCTCTTTTTAGTCGCGAGAGTCGAAAATTACTAAAAAAAGAAGTCTTTGGATTGCTTCGCGGACCTCCCTCGTGGAATCGGATGCGTGAAATGCATGCGCTCCTCTTTGGAGAAAATTTCGCGAGCGCACTCTAAAAACATGAAAAAAACATTGTCATTTTTTTCAGTATATCATTCGGGTGTTCTCTGTACAAATTTGCCTGTTTTGACTGTTCCGTGCGATTTGTGGCAAATGATATAATTAGGAGGAATTTCCCTTTGACGTTTCCTTCGCCTTTCTCCATTGTCAGTGCTTCTCGGGTCCACACCCCACCCCCGCCCATGCTACGTGATGTGGGGTCGATGGCTCGCCTCTTCAAGTGCTCCCTTTCTCGCACGCCCGCGAAATGACGATCCCTCTCGTTCCTTTCTGCTTGGTCGCGAGTGGAGTTTATTATTGGGGCCGGTGTGCTCAAGGCATTTACACTTCTCCTGCAGGACGGAGGGGTCCTTTACTGTCTAATCCCTTCTTTAATGGAAAACACAAGGGATTCCTAACTCCAGACATCTGGGAGTGAGCCCTTCTTGGACTACTTCAATTGAGCCTGACATTCCACCTGAATTAAACGCCCTGGAAGTTTTTTTTATCAATGTTCCTCTCCTCCGCCCACCCAACCAACACACCCACCACAGGGCCGATCCAAATAGGATAGGAGGCAAGTCTCCCTTTGAAAAGAAACCAACATTTTTACCTACATTGGCTTAGTTTTAACCGTAAACCTGAACTTTTCAACATAAAAATAACAAGTGGGCGCTTTATAAGATCGTATGTCTCCGTGTAAAGTTTCTCGATAGCTCAGGTGGTTAGAGCATCCGCCCGGCAAGTGGAGAGATCAGGTGTTCAAATCCCGGTCGAGGAAAATATTTTTACTTTAGTGGTCTGCTTGATTCCACCTTCCCCACCTCTCCTGTGTTCGTCCTTATGTATGCTTCTTTCCCCTTTCCTTCTCTATTTCTATGTGAATGAATATGTATATATATATACATACATATTCATTCACATATATACATATATATTCATATATATATATATATATATATATATAGCGGGTCGCGGTGGTCTAGTGGGTAGAGCGTTGGACTACTGACCGGAGGGTCCCAGGTTCGATTCCCGGGCAAGGCACTTTGGGCACCTGCAGCTCCACCCAAGCTAGTTGACTTTTCGGGTACCAGATCTTCCTGGGAAACCATAACCGGCACAGGGAAAGGAACTGGCCCCCCTACCCTGATGTGTGAATATTCACACGCCGTCGGGCTTGGTACATGGGTGAGCTCTACCATCACCTACTAAACCGACCTTCGGGTTGATTACTGTGTTTATGGTTTATATATATATTTCGAGAAGCGGAAGTATGGAGAGGTGTTCGAGTGCTGCCATGTCAACGACGCGAGTTAAGCAGCGTGCTGCTGTTGTTGAATGTTTGCCTTCACCTCATCGTCCGAGGTATAATGATTAGCCTTGAGGTATCTCTTGAATTGAGGAAAAAATAAAAATCGCAAGGCGCAAGATCGAAGGAATAAGGAGGTTTGCTCGGAGCATTCCAATCGACGCTATTTGTCTCGTCTGTGAGGTGGCTTGGTGGACCCATCGTGCACAGATTTTACGGTATCCAAATTGTTCAATAATGAAGCCCATACGTTCCTTAGATATTCCAATATGGTTTGCGATACGCTTTGAAGGGTTCGCCGGTCATTTTCAATCAAATCTTCGACGAGTTTGCTAAGTTTACCGTCTGTGACGGTGATCGAACGTCCGCTGCTTGTTTAATCAACAATTGTTCTAATTTACATCAATATCAACATAATCAACAATTATTATATACTCTTCCAGGCTCGCAACCTACATATATATATATATATATACATATATATACATTCAAATATATATATGCACACACAAACACACACACACTCACACACACACACACACACATATATATATATATATATTTCTTTTTATACATACATTCAAACACGAAATCCCTGCATACGGCGAACAAATATTCATTCACATGGAAATACATATAAGGACAAGGGATCGGAACACATATAAAGGACGAACACAAGGGAGGGGGGGAAGGCGGAATCAGGCAAAATGACGAACGTAAAAATTTTCCTTGACCGGGATTTGAATATCGGATCTTCCGGGCGGATGCTCTAACCGCTTGAGCTGTCGAGGAAACTCAAATTGCGCTGAGACTTTGCTAATGTTATAACACCAAGCGCCCCGATAGTGGAAGATCCGGTGTTCAAATCCTGGTCTAGAAATATTTTTATGTTATGATAGAATGTGTTCCCATGCGTAACTTTCCGTGTGAGAGGCGAGCGTCCGTGCTCGTTCGCTTTCCCCCTCCAGTTCCCCACGCAGAGTTTGGAAAACTCGTTCCTGTTGTTGAGAGTGAAAAGGCGAGAGAGGTGGCGTGGATCGAAAAAATGAAAGGGGGCGGGGGGTTTGGCGAGGGGATTCAAAGATAAAAAAAGAGAGGGGAGGCATGCAAAAAAAGGGCGAGCGACTCCGGCGGCGGAGAGTGGCATCCAAATGGATTTCCCATTCGCTTTTTGGATTGGGTTCAAAAAGCGTTGGGATGCAATCATCGCCGCGTTGTTTTTTGCGGCGCTCGTTTGAAATATATTCCTCCGAGCCATCGATATTCCGCAGCCAAACCCCCACCCCCATTCCCCCCTTCCGCCCACCCCCCTCTCCTCCATCCTGTTCCCGACCCCTTCCATCTCAACCCAATTTCTCCCGATTTCCCATCTCCCTTTGCTCCCAAACACATACGCACATCGTCCCTCATCATGACCGGCACGGCGCGCACGCACGCAGGAATCTCATTGGCTCGCGGGGAATTCCATAGAGAAGAGTACTAGTGGATTGCAGACCCTTAGCAAATACGTGCTTGAAATCCGTTGAATACTATTTCTAAAAATGTTTTTGCGAGGAATTGGATTCCACGGCCATGTTTTCGATGCGTAGTGAAATCATCTGACCCGACGATTTTTCCGGTCGTTCAGTTATATCTAATCCGTTTCGAGGGATTCTTCGTGGAAGTTCTGCGCGAGTGGTGCTCTGCCTGCTCCTCGGGCGAAAAGGAGAGAGGTGTTGGGGGGGGGGGGGATGGGAGTCCACAAAAATGGAGCGCCACCTCGACTGAAAATTGTCGAACATTTCCATAATAGGCACCCTGGTGGTGGTGCAATGAATTACGCGGAACCACGTTCGCGAAATGAAATAGTGTGTGAATGGTTTTTACATAGTACTTCTTACCTATTCCTACCTCTACTCAGTGTACTGCCAGCCTAGTCTAGGGTGTGTGGTAGGGGTTGGTTCCTCGTAAAATGTGGAACATCAAAATCAAATGTTACATATTTATCAGTTGACGAAGGAGAAGCTATGTAGTAGAAACCGCAAAGCGAACTTTCCTAACTTGCTTAATATAAAAGATATGGACGATGTAGATAAACTGTCAATTGTAATTATATCCGCAACACGGATATTACGCGATTGCTGTTATGTTTATTATGATCTCCTGTGGTTCGAGGAAAAACGGCACTTCAAATCGTTCTATTATCTATCACCCTGATTTTACGTTGGTGATCTGATCCAACATAGTAATTGGGGGCCTTAACATCCGCAGAGAAGTAAACTGCCTCAAATTTAAGCGTTAAATTTACCCTGCATTTATACGTGGGGTCACCCACCCTAATTCTTTCAGTCGTGTCGTGGTGACACTGCTACCTTGTTCACTGAACAACTTTTCCCAATACTATCTGCTCTTCGTTGGACTCGATCTAGTTCCAAAATTAAACCTACTTCATTGAGGATTACATACACTTGCAGCGGCATACTCTAAGTAGAGCCTAACTAACGTGCAATAACAAAACTTCTTGACTCTGTATTGTGTAATTGGAGTCACCATAGACGCATCAACGCCACAACTTCTCTCTTTCTGTCTCTCGGGTACTCAATATAGGGCAAAAGAGTGAGATTCTATTGGATTGGCTACAGTTAAACAAGAAGAATTAACGATTATAATGTTTAGGTTACGGGGCGAGATTATTCCGATCTGGTGCGTACACCCTCGAAACGTGGCGTCCACGCGCCGTCCGCCGAAGGGTAAACTTCGGATCGTTGACCCTTTCAGGTGGCACGTTGGGCGTCAGGGGCGTGCACACCACGCACACCATTCCCCACCCCCTCTATTATCATGATGAAGCAATGTCTCTATTAGGCCTTCTATGCCACTTCACAGAAATTAAAGATCCAATAGCACTCCATTCGTACTTATCAACAATTGTCCTCCCCATAGTATCATACAATTGCTCCCCAATTTGGTCCACCTCATCCACAACTAATCTTAAATCCCTCCATTGCATCTCTCACTTCTTTGCCAAAATAGTCAAACATCGAGTCCCCCATTTCCGCAATATGTCCTCAAATACTGTTCTGCCTTCTTCATCCATTTCTAGCCCCCGAATCCGCAGACTCAAAGCTGATTTAAAACTCCTCCACGACACCCTAAACTCGACTATTGATTGCCCTGAACTGCTCTCTTCAACCTCAGGGTACCAACTCGATCCACACACACCAACCCCCTTCTCCATCCCTTCCTATTCCTAGGATATCTCTCACCGATAGTGCTCACCTTTATTATTTCGCCTCTCCTCCCTTCTAAATTCACTCCCTCCTCACACTGTCCATCCCTTTAATTTATCATTCAACAATTTCGCCACCCAAGCTTTATCCCACAAGTCAACAAATTAAATATTTCCCCTGTCCATATTCGGCTCTCATTGTTATTGTTATGCTGTTATTGTATTTTGTCCTCTTTCATGTTTAAAAAGATATTTTTCACTGTAGCTTGGCGCTACTGCTGCATCTGAATAATGTTTTAAAATAAATGAATCTTCTTTGATGTTGAACGTGTCAATAATTGAGGCGAGCCAACCGCAGTCAGCCCCACCGCCCCTCTCCGCCCGGAAGAATTTCCTCCTCCATTCGATGAGACGTGCAGTACGTCACGCTCTTCGGCCCCTTCGGGCGGATGTCGCAATTCCCCCGATCCCATCAAAGGCCGGCGACGGCCGTGAATCCCCATCGCGGGAGTGGATATAGGGAGGCTGTGAAGCAGTGGGCTTCTTCCCGGGGTCGGATAACTTTGGCGCGTTCTGAATTGGTGCTTGGTGCGTAGTTGGTGTGGGATGCCATCGTCGCCGACGGGGAAGGGAGAAAACGAGATTCCTGGGGCATTTCACAACGGTGCGCAGATCGCTTCACTGCGAATCAGAGTGTTTTGCTCCTCGCACCAGATCGACAGGTAGCTCCGCGTGGATTGATATTTTTCTATTTAGAAAAATGAATTCACGCCCCGAAATATTGCCAATTCATGGTGAAACGTGACAAAACACAGAATAAAGAGACGCATGCGTACGAACTTAACCAAACAAAATGATGACGAAATATTTGAAGATTTTATAGAAATAAGATCCTAATTACTTATCAGAGCAATGAAATAGGGCTTCGATGGTAAAGATGCTTAGGGTTAAAAATGTGTTCTTTGGAGAGAAGAGCGGTGGAAGAAAAGCGAGCCTTTATACTTGTGTGATTAAGTAGGAGAGAAGGACCTACAGAGCTACGAGTGTCTAATCACCGATAACTATATACATAGTACCGTGAAAGCCACCGCGTCGTGGCTGTGTGTTGATAACACAGAAGGCTATTTTTGATTTAGTTCGATACGATACTCCTTAGCATATCAAAGAAAGAAGTTCAGAGATATCAATGAGTGAGTTAATAATAATATTGTGAATAAAGTTGAGCCCGTTTTTAAGCCTGTGATTGGGAAGTTAAAGAATGGAGAGTGAGGATACGGTGGACGTCGAAATGACAAAGAGTGAATTGTGAAACTGGGGGACTAGATTAATACTGACCGTTACTTAAGAAGAACAAAGGATATTTATTATTCGGGAAAATAAATAACCGATGAAACTTGGTGCGGACTTGACATGAATACAATTTCGTCACTCATGAGACTTTAGGTAGACAATTATGACACTTACCAAGGTAATCATTGACAATTTGTGCGGGAAAAAATTTTATGCAAACAAAATTCATACCACGAAATAATATTATTTCATTGTGAAAATGTGCTCTATGTTACAACATTGGATTCATAATTATATAAATGTCCGAATAACATATTTTACTTTGATGCAGTCACATTATCAGAATGTGCTGCTTATAAGTTAAACGAGCGTTCATCGGACTAGGAATGAATCTGCACGGTTGCCATATATTTGAAGAGGAATATATTTAAAAAATACATTTTACAAATCCAATAAGAGTGGTTCATGGATGGCATGCGGCCAGACAAAAATATCAACTAGAAACAATTGAAAAAGAAAGAGGCAATGCGAAATTCCGCGGTAACTTGCTGACTTCAAAACTTTCTGATTGAAATCTGGATTGTTCGTTTTCTCCCTCGCAAAAGACGCCATCTCAATCAAAACCGAATATTTAACACGAAAACATTGGCTGCAATTCATTTTACGAACCCTTTATAAATATATCCACGTTTCCCCAAATAATTTATGTGAATGAAGGCCGTTGTCGCAGCAACCACCGTCAACATGGCCACGCGGAGACTCTTTGAGTGATACGCACTCTAGATGTTAGCATTGTGGTTTGATGCCAGCTTTCCCTCTCCTTTCCAACCACCGAGGTGGAAACTGTGGTGAGGGGGCGTTCCGAGGCGTCGAGGGCCCCCGGGGAAACAAGCGAAATGAGCCTCGCCGTCCCCTCCTGCTTCCGGGCCTGGGAAGGTTCCTTTTTCCCGCCCCCTGTCGGATAATCCCCGCTCCGGGGGAGACGACAAAAAAGAGTTAAATCAAGAGAGGTAGACAAAGGCAGGGTTGATTCAAATTCTCAGAGGAATACCATAGGGAGAGAGAGAGAGAGAGAGAGCCGTGGTCATTTGTGCCATTGCGGTTGGGTTCTCGTATTGGTTCCATCCAGCCATACGTGTACACGATTCCGAGGGGAGGGGTTGATTAAGGAGAACAAGAAAGCGTGTGCTTTGGCCCCATCCCTCGGGTATTACTTGGGTGTTCAATAAGGCATTAGAAAATCCGAGAAATTGCGATTATAGGTTCGAAAAAGATTTGAATTTGGTAAGCCACCATCTATCGTTAGACTACTGTCAAAGTTTCAGCCATACCCGTCCAGAGGTTTTATTTTCATAGTCCATCGAAGCAAAAAACATTTGTTTGTAAAAAAATGAGTGTCGCCTGGTGATTAAACACTTCTTTTAAAATGGCTTAACACCGAGAGAGATCAAATCCGAGTTGGATGAAGTTCATGGCACATCTGCACCTGAGTGTTTCCGACAGTTAGATTAAATGAGTTCAACCGTGGCGATACATCCGAAAGTGATGGATATCGTTCGGGACGTCCAGTGGAAGTCACTTCCTCCGATTAATTCGCGGTTTCATTTTGGGTCCAGCTCAGGGAGATTTCATTTCGAAGTTAAAAGACGGAGTCTAGAAAGAATAGCTGTCCCTTTCGAGGAGAGGGATATGTACGACGAGAAAGCACCAGCATTGCTGGATAGCCAGGTTTTTTTGGAGAAAATCTGGAATATTGCAGCTGCGTTTAGACCATTTAAGGAGAAGGAGGGATCATTTCCAGTGACGCAGAGTGCATGGCAACGAATTGAGTGATACTTTAGATTGCCTATTGTTGTTAGGTAATCTACCGATTAACGTAGGTTTTCAGATGGAGTAGCTATCAAATAAATATTTTTAACTCCTAATGAACCCAATTGAGCAACTTTTTCTACATTAGGTCTCTCGTCATCTCTGTATACTTCCTTCCTCCCTTCATCACATAACATACTCCCCTCCATTACCTTCGTCAACATCCCACTGCCGCTCAATACGCCTTTCATCCATTTTCCCTGCCTCCAAAGAATCCCCTCTCCTCACCCACCATCCCTAGTATCTCCATTCTTCTCCACATCCATATTTCAAAAGCCTCCAATCTACGTCTATCCTCCTGTTTCAGTGACCACGATTCCGCGCCGCACATAGGTATGCTCCATATCAAAGTATTTTCCTAACCTCCGTATACAACGTCCCCGTCATCAGCCCCCTCCTCCTTTGGAAAGTCTCCTTTCCTAGCGTAACTCTTCTCTTTACGTCCCTACTACTGAGACCGTATTGGTCCAAAACACCTCCGAGATATATAAACTGTTCTACCTGCTCTATTTCCCCCCCCCCTTATTTTAATGTTTAGCTTAGCCTTTTTCTTTCTGGAAAATCGCTTAACCTCTACTTAATTAATATTGATTCTCATCCCATATCTATCGCACTGAACCTCCAATTCACTCAGCAATGCTTGCAACCCCTTGGCCGACTGAGCAACTAATGCTTGGTTATCAGCGAACCTAACCGATTTTACGAATTCCCCTCCGACTTTCATTCCTACCTCCAGTTCTTCCCATGCCTCTTTAATCATTTTCTCCACACATACGTTGAACAGCACCGGTGACAATGGGCAACCCTGCCTTACACCTCTTCTTAACACTGCCCATCCGGATTCTCCGTTCCCCACTCGCACCTGAGTAGTCTGAGATATGTACAGGTTGCGGACAGGTCTCCCGTCCCTCCAATCCATTCCTATTTCCTGCAATACACTCTTTAGTTTTTCCCAATTGACTCTATCAAACGCCTTTTCGACACCTACAAAGCACGCAAATATATCCTGATTGTAATCTATATTCCTTTCGATTAGTGATCTCATTACTGCAATTGCATCACACGTACCTCTTCCTTTCCTAAACCCAAACTGATCATCCCCTAAGTAATCATTTGCCTTACTCTCTATCCTTTTGTTGATGATCCTGAGAATAACTTTAGCTGCGTGGGATATCAAACTTATTGTCCTGTAATCCTCACATGACGTAGCCTTTGCCTTTTTTGGAATAGGAACTAACACCGATCTCACAAAATCTTCCGGCCAGATTCCTTCCTCATAGATACTACGAATCAGTCCATATAGAGTCTTTTCCTTGATTTCCCTAAACCTTTCAATAGTTCCACAGGAATGTTGCCTACCACCATGGCCTTTTTTGGTTTCATCTCACCTTAATGCCCTTTCTAGTTCATCGTCGAGTTTGTATATTCCTTTTCTGTGTTAAACCTTGTTGGCCTATGTTCTTTACCATACAGTGTTTCTATATATTCATTCCATTTCTCTTGGATCTTTTCTTCGTCAACTACTATCTTACCCCACTTATCTTTGAATGATAGCATAGATCTTGCCTTCTTACTTCCCGATAATGATTTAACCTTGCTGTATAGCGCACCAATTTCACCCTTCCTCTGTAAAATTTTCATATCTTCGCATTGCGTTTTCCACCATTCTTCCTTTGCTTTATTTGTTGCTCTTCTCAATTTATTGTTTTACTCTTTGTACTTCATTTTGCCTAACTCTGTGCTTACATTCTCCCATCTTCTTCTCTCATCCATCTTTGCAATCATCTCATCCGTGACCCATGGTTTCCTCATTCTTTTCCCGTTAATGGTTCCATTTTTCTTCGATAGTACTCAGGTCTTTACCGTCATCCATAATGTTCTCAAATAATACAGCCTGCTGATGCTCCTTCCTAGTTAATCCATTTAATGCTTCTACATTCCATATCCTAATCCCCCCCCCTTGTCTTATTTTTTTGAAATGGCCGTTACATTTCATAATAACTAAATTGTGGTCTGAGTCCGCATCCGCTCCTGGGAAACTGCGCGAATTTATCACACTCTTCCTAACCCTATGCCTAACCATGATATAGTCTGATACCTTTCTGAGTCATCTGGCATTTTCCATGTATACCTACGCCTTTTGTGGATCTAAACCATGTATTGGTGATGACTAACCCTTGTCTCCTGCAGAATTCAATTGCTTTTTCCCCGCGTTCATGCCTCGTGCCTAACCCTACACGCCAGCACAGCATTAGCGGTCATCGGAACGCACAAGCCCTTCCACCACGTCAAGATTGTAGTCCATGGGAGGGTTTAAATTGCGTAGTTAGGGAAAATAAGAAAAACGAAATAGTTTCGGTAGATGTGTTATTATTTTTTAACTTTATTTCCTTTTGGCCAGATAGACTTTTTAAATTCGTCCAAAAATTAGGATTTCTTGAGGTCTTCATAATAGGCGTCCTTGTTGGGCGATTACCACCTCCTCCTTGGACTTGAATCCTTCGATGTCCAGCCTTATTTTTCCAATTTGGAATTTTAAAAAAGAGCCCTGGGGACCAAATCTTGTAAACACGGTGGATGTTTTAATAGTCATTCGAAAAAGTGTGCAATGTCTTGATGGAAGGGAATTTTTTCTTTTCCCAAATGAGGGCGATTATTCTTGATTTCCTGACTCAACTGATGCCAAAAGACGCACCACTCTCTCCTTCATTTAACGCAAGTGCTTTTTGCAAGTAATCAATGTACGAGACGATTCAATGACGTAATGTCCACGAGGTCTGCCTGCAATGATGTCGTTGGCTCGCAACCCCCAACAGCTTCAGCAGATGGGGACGGAGAGAGGGAGAGGGTGGTGTGAGGGGGTGGAACCAAATAAGAAACTTGAGACACGTCTGTGTTTACTTTTTGGAGGCGATACTAATGGTGCAAAAAAACGCACCCCCGACCTTTTTTTGTTTCCCGAGGTGGTCGGTGTAAGAAGTGTGTGCGCGGTGGGGTTGGCGGGAGGGGGGGAAGACAAGGGAATGCGGGGTTTTTTTATCTGCCCTCTCTTGCACACACACACACACACCAACGCATGTACTCCCCCACCCCTTCCTCTCCTCCCTCCCTCAGCTACTTCAGCCTTGCGGGCGATATGTTTTCGGGGATTGGGCTGACAAGAGTTGAGTCCCTCACTCTCCCTCCCTAACACAGGCCATACCCCATCCACCTCCCACCCCCCCAATCCACCTCCCACACCCCCCATCCACCTCCCACACCCCCCATCCACCCCCACCCCCCCCACCCACCCCCCCACTCACCCCCCCCATCCACCCACCCACCCCCCGCTCCGCGGACGGGAACATACGAGGGAAGGATACGAGAGACACAAAATGCTCTCGCATACAGTATCGTCACTTCAATGCGCGCGCAGCCGACGTTGCAATGCGAAAAAAACTGCTCACGTCGTGCCAAGGAGACCTTTTCATTCTTGGTCTACGTTTCAGCCTCTTCCCTCCTCCACCTCTTCCCTCCCTCGTCGTCTTCATTTGTCAAAACTGGAGAAACCTTTTGTCCTCCTCTTCTGTGCTTGTTTTCATATTGTTTCATTCTTCGTCTACTGCCCTTTTGCGAACGGCGCTGGGTAATTACCCCTTACCACTCGTGTTTTCATTCAGAGTTCCGAAAAGATAATATACTCAATATATTTCCAATCGATAGTTTCGAATCGCCGCATAGGTCCTGCCTTTCAAGGACACCACCGGGGTGTGATTCCACTCCGGACATGAGGCACTAAATTCGTAGTTTTACTTTAATGATGTTAGTTAGCAATAAAGCGCGAATTAATTCAGATATTTTATGGAGTATTGATTGCATTAAACATTTAGAATGGCGCAAAACGGAGAAGCAAACCTACTCGTATAAGGAAGTGTGAGAATCAATAATGAATAGAGGGGAATGGAATGGGTTCCAATAAACCAATCTTAGAATTGAAATGCCGATGTTGGTAACTAATTCACGCCGTTGTCACATCCACTAGGTTATCTGAGTGAAAAATACTTCTCCACGCATATGAGCGAAGATTCTGGTTACGACTCTAATTGATGGTTTCAGGCGTAACTTATGGAATCGATTCATATTGGAAATGAAAAAGTAATGGCTTTGTGTTTCCACGGAAACTTAATTTCAACGATGGCGTTCAACGTCAACTTCAGGTGACGTTGGACATCGAAACACGGGTCGTATCGAAATGAAGTTTCTGTGGAATCGCGAAGCTATTATTTTTTCATTTCCTGTTAAGAGAAGAGCATGAAACAAATAAGGAGATATGTATAATAGTCACAACATTATAGACTGCTTTCAATTGAAAAAATAATCCCCCCCTCTAAAGCGATCGTTTGCAGTTATTCTCGATCGAGAATCGTTTGTGGGAAAATTCGTGGGCTCTTACGGCCTACTACGAGGGCTGTGAAGAAAGTGAGTTACGTCTCGGCCTAGCGTGGCGGTGGATATGTGAGCTAGAGCCACCATCTTGGTGTGTCTAACTATCCCTACACCGAGTGCTGTGGCAGAGTGTGTGCAGAAAGACTGTGGTTCCTCTATACTTTGCTCACTCTGCGAACTGCTAAAACAGAATACTCTGCAATGGAAAATCACAACGCGAGTTGCGAAGTGTTCGATCTGAGATTAGGTTTTTACTGGCAAAAAAATAACACAAGCGAATTGAAAAATTCATAGACGACTTTGTGAAGTGTGTACGGAGACGGAATAGTAACGAGTGAGGGCGAAGTGAGACAGTGGTGCATTCTCAGTTTCAAAATAATGACCACAGCACCGATGTTCGCCAAGAGGACACCGCAGTGGTAGTCGGCCTAGCCTTGTGATGACAGATGAACTGACGGATGGCCAGTTCCGCCACAACTGCCACAATCAGGGGGGGAGGGGGTGGACGCTCATTCGGGATGAGTTCTTAGGGTCGTCCATTAAAGCCGGAGGGCCCTGAGCACTGAACAAATACGGGCAGAACAGACGGACAAACAAGCTGGGTCTGGATGTAAAGGCGGTAAATACAGCTCCAGCGGGATCTCCAGCGGTGTTTTCTAGGCCAGAAGAGAAAGGAAAGTTGATCTAGGAGTCGCGGGCCACCCACACGGGGGCGGGGGACGTGTCTTGAAGAGTGGTGAGGAGGTCGTCTCTGAATGGTTTATTCTAATCTCTCCATCGGTCTTGGTGCTCTCCGAACGCACCCGTAAATAAAACATCCTAGTTACGGAACTGTTCGTTGACGGGGAAAAAATGTCATCTTTTTTTATTATTCAATTATATCTTTTTTTGAAGGGCCGATGCCTTATTCTTACTTTCTTTAATTTTCTTCATTTAAATTGACCAGTAAATGTAAATTTCAAAGACATTAGAGGCCAGCTGAAGAGAGAGAGAGAGAGCGAGAGATGGGTAGTTAGTCGAGAGAAAGTTAAATCTCTCTTTTATTTAGATCCAGGAAGGTAATGAAGCTCGATTACACTAAAGGTACATGGTTTGCGGCCGCTCATTCATAGTTATTGTAAAAGTTTCGGAAAAATTTATTTATGTCAGATCTATTATTAATTCCTCAAAATTCTTCATTAAGTACATTCCTTGAGAGCGTGGACACACACACGCTTCTGCCCTTGCGGCTTTTCCACTAGACTCAAAAGGTTCCCTTGTAAGCGGAAGGTCTTCGAGGCTACTATGCGTGCAAGCTTCTTTGAGGCACTCGGGGTCAAACTATGGTATGGTGGTGTTCTTTGAGAGAGGGAGGACTTCAATTTTTTAGGGAATAGGAATAATAGTTTGCTGGTGCCGAATCGGGGGGACTGTTAGGAGGTTGGGAAATCGTCGCGATACCGTTACAGAATGTCTTCGAAAGCAGAAAAACACTCGACTCTGCTCTTGCGGTCGTCCGTCCAAAGGCATTCGGTTGGGCGAGTTTAGCGAAGATATGTCGCAACGCCAAATTCTCAGTGATAACGGTGTCTCTCGTTTTCCAATGCCATTAATACGATATCTGCGATGCTTGACCGACAGTCTGAATTCAGCCCTTCACGCACTTGTCAGGAGGATTTTGTTACCGATACGTTTAAAAAAAAAACTTGTGCCTTGTATTTGTGTTTGTGCTTTTTAGTACCTTGCAAGCCACCGGTAGGGTGTGTGGCAGGGAGTGATTACACACCAGACTAATCTTGACCTGAATGTTTACCCCTACCGCGGTCTGACAATGTTATTCTGTTCCCTTATCGTTCGCGGAAAAAATGACATGACCCGTTTATTTTGAAATTGGCCTAACTCCATTTATCTTCAAATCGAGATATTTAAAGTTTTGCATTTCAATGAATTTAAAAGTATACGTATAGGATATTAATGATTTATACCGCTTAAGCGTATCTAAGGATGTTAAATTTAAAGTTCCTGTTAAAATAGTGGCAATTATTTAGTATATAACGTGCGTTTTCTTATCAAGAATGGAGTTGGGCCACTTTCAAAATTAACAGCCGGATTCATTATAAAATTTGAAGGAGCCCAAGTCCATTCAACATAATTTAAGATGTTTCAAATTGAAAAAAAGCAATATTGAATTTGTGTGACATATGTTGAAAACACTTCGGAAACATAATTTATGCGATTCAAAACATTGTTTAATTTGTTACAGAACATAGAAAATTACAAACATAAATTTATTACAAAACAGTTTACTATTCGTCTACATTTTGTGCGAGTGAAAGGGATTTGAATTAAAATCATGATGTTCGGGTGGTATGCATCGTAATAGGTCAATTATGTCCATAAATTTTGCTGTTGTAATTTGTGTGATATTTGTCTATACAATGGTGTCAATGCAATATTGTCGAACCTTCTTGCTCCACCCCGACGTGGTCTGATACATTCAGGACTTTGAATTTTTTATTCTCATTCACCGATGTCTTATAGAACATTTTAAATGGTCCATTTCTGACAAAACGCATCCAACATATTCTTAGCCAGTTTACTGATTCTCCATCAGAATTCTTAACCCTTTTAAAAATTGCGTCTTCTAATAATTTGGTTGATACAAAATCTTCCTGTCTCATTTCATATACAATAAAATTATTACCCTTCCGACACTTTTTAAAAACCTTGTAATAATCTTGGGGAACGAACAGTAAACTATTTTTTTAATCCCATTTCTACCACGCCAAAATCTCTATCATTTGGTAAAAACGAATGCCCTGATATTAAAAATTTATGATCTATAATTTGCACATTATCATCCAAATTTTGGACAATTTTTAACCACATTAAAGCAACTTTAGCGTTTCTATTTCGCCCGGTGCACGTGCCACTGTAAGCTATAATGTGTCTTTCCCTTCTTAATTTTTGAATATGTCTTAAGATGCATGAAACAACTTCTTGAGCACCTCTGGATGCAATAGTTTAGTAGAAAATTGTGTATACCAAAATTTAGAATATACATTTTGCGTTTGTATTATGCTACTGATGTAGTCGGCTTGGGATACGGTAATGCTTTTTGCAAGTCGAACGAGAAAAATAATAATCCGAATCACGTGATACTTGCTCCATCGCTTGTTTTAGTGAATTTCTGGCTGATTCTGCTAGTCTTAAATGGACATCGTGTTCTTCGGTGAGTTGATTCTTTTTTTCATCATTATTCGATGCTTTAATTTTAATGTTTAATAAGTCGCATTTTTGGCACGTACTATATATTTGCGCGGTTGGTGGAAATGTAAATTAAAATCTTTCTTAAATATTTTCCTCTAAGTCCACCCATTAACGGCTTCTATTCCATTCTCCTCTCAGTGAAGCTCGTATAAATTAAACATTTTCCTGATAGTTAGATCTGGATGTAAATAATTCCTATTAGGATTATGAGATCTGGTATAATGGGATTCAAAATGAGGGAAACTTTCAATATGTTTTGAACGTGCTTTTTCCCTTCTTCGGATAATTGTCTTCATGATCCAAGCATCCTCCCACGTATATCATTGCCCACATCTGCAGAGTTTAGTACTCGTTTTAAGCGTCCTTTGCTAACTTTAAGTGTATCCAAAAAGAATTTTTTACACACGGAAATTTTTCCGTTTCTAGAACGTAACAAATATCTAAAACTAAAATTTCTTGGTGAACCTTTTCCATTTCTTGGACGTCTTCGTTCTACAATTTTACACTCTACAGCTTCGTGAAGTAATAAATTTTGTTTATTAAAATCTGCCAAACACCAAAACTTCTCAAAGTAATCCTTCTTTCTTCTTCATTGTAATTTTTTATGCAAGCATTCCGACAACCACAATCTTTGTTTTCGAAAATTTTTTCAGGAACAATATTTCCGGAACAATCCAACAATCCGGAATTTCAGGAACAATCTTTCGCACTTTTTGGATGTATGGTGCATCGATCTTTTCCATATTATTATTCGGATCTTCATCCTCTGAAGACGAATATTGTTGTACAATTCGGTTTCTTTTTCGATTTTTAAAAAAATTATTAATTCCTATTTCCCCTTCACTATCTGAACTAATCAATAGTCTTGTTCTGTTTTTCGTCACGGATGAAATGATTTCTAAAATTTAATAGTAAATTTTAAGTTTTATATTAATTTAACGCACAGGTTATTCAACTAACGCAACTGTCCCAAAAATTACGTTAACTTGTAAATACTAAAAATTAATTGGAATTACCTTCATCACTGCTTTCCGACATTATCAACAGTAAATATCTTGAAGTAAGACGTATAAATGGAGTCGGGCCACTCTCAAATTACACGGCTCAGTTATCTAATGAACTCCGAAAATTTACGTGTGAAAAATGTATTGTATTTTCTCCGAATATAGGCACCTTAAATGCCTCACTGATATACAACATGAAGTTGTACACATAACCATGGTAACCGTCAAAAAGTTGAAAAATGGAGTTAGGTCACCTTCAAAATAAACGGCTCACTTCTTAAATCTATCTATTGTACCCTTAATCTCTCTATTATTTTATTGAAATGAATTCGCCTACAGCAGTAATAATACATTTTAAAAATCATTGCTGAAGAGACATAATTCCAATTTATGCAAGAGATTTAATGTAAATCTGTAAATGCATTATTGTAATCTATTAATTAATGGGCTCGAGGTTCGGTGGACGATTAGGCAGTGGAGAGTTAGGAAGACACGTTTAGAACCACGAAAGAGCATCGCGGACAAGCACCAATTGTGTTTGATTCAGGAGTAAAATCGAAGGGAAATTCTAAATTTAAATCCGGAGGAATTCCTGTTTATTTTCCTTCGTCTCCTCTCTTCGGCCTGCGCAGATGTCCCCAGCCCATCTTATTCATTAACGGGACCAAGGACCTCGATGTCAGTGACAACGTTAATTCTCGCGGGCTTCTCGAATTTCTTTTGACCTCCAATCAATTAAAAGACATCCGTGTCTGTGACCCGGATACAGGACGTGCCAATTACCCCCAACCGAAGTTGCTCTCTCGTCACTCCTTCGGTCCTTCATAAACATTCCAAATTTTATGACGCTTCCGAATCTTTTGTGTGATAAATTGCGTTTCTGGTCTATCGACCGGACACGTCGATAGACCAGAAACGTTCGCGTCACTTAGCCAAGGCCTTTTGATGGGCGGAAATGACGGTCCTAAAAAATATTGTCCGCTATATTTGTGAGAGTTTGTTGAGAATAGAAAGTAAGCACGACTGGAAAAACGGGAATGGGAAACTATCTTAGAACGGAACAAACGAGACAAGGATTTTTCAACAGGCACAGAAGACCCTTAAGCAGTTCACTTGAGACACGACATTTATTCTAAGGGCCAAATACTTGTATGCATAGGCAGTCGGATAGAATATGTTCACTTTCCCGTAACACATTTTTCTCTCCCTATTGCCAACCATTTCATAAAATAGCCACCGCTAGGGTGTGTGGTAGGGGATGGTTACATACCGGACGACTTTTGACCCAAAATATTTTTACCCCTTCCGTGGTTGGGCGTGGTTATTCTGATCCCTTATAGTTCGTGGGAAAAATGGCATCTTAAATCTGTTCTACACTTAATCTCTCTAATTTTACTAGCATGATATCTCCCACCGTACTACGATGGGAGTAATAATACATTTTCAACATCACTGCTAAAGAGACATCCAATTCATATGCAAGAGCTTCAATCGATAAAATAACCTTCGCTCCATTGAGTGATTCCCAGCCTAGCTGCTCTAATATTTTGGATACGCTAATAAGTTTATCACAACGGCGTTTTACATATCTAGCTCCTATCCACGCTGCACGGGATCCAATTCGGCAATCAATCCAATTTCGTGAGAGGATCCCATATACTACTGGAAGCATATTCTATAAATGAGGCCTAACCAACGACAGATGAAATATCTCTCCTTGACCTTTGCATCGCATTTACACCCAGTACTATTCTAATAAATCCTAATTATTTTGTTAGCCTGCCCACATATTCCCCACATATTGTGTTTCACCCTGGAGAGGTCGTCAAGTGATGGTAACGCCTTTAAAAACTTAATCAAATTCCATTTCGGTGTTCCCGATGCAGTAGGCGTTCGGGAGGCAATTGCTTTTTTTTCCAAAAATTCCAATCGTTCATCACTACAATTATTTTATGTTTCAATTCTAATTGATCTCCCCCCACTCCCTCCCGCAAAAAATATCACATTCCACCACATGTTCGAATACCCCTTCTAACTAAGTAGATTCAACCTCTACGTAAACTCGTACATTCATATTGTAACTAAATGTTTAGCATTCTGGAGAAATAAACAAACTATTGTTTTTGAATGGAAAACCTCGTAATGTTAAATGATGACGTAGTTCTTGACTTGTTGAGGGAAACAGGCGTAACTGTCGTAAAGAAAAGGAGATATGTTGGATATGCTATTGAGATGTGGGGTGAGATGCCTCGAAGATGGAAGGGGGAGTGATGGCGAGGGGAGGGATGGGGTGTAAGGCAGAAGGTGCGGAAAATGCTTGTAGATGTGTCCTCGCATTTCCAGGGCCGCCATCACCTCTCCTCACCCTGGATCCGATTCCCATCCGTACTGCGGAGGGAATTACACGCGTACCCGAGAAGGGCTGTAGATCTTTCTATCTAATGGTTTCTGGATTAACTCCAAGTGACTGCCGCTGCCTTGAGGCTGAGGGATGATGAACGACCGGCGGCGGCACGAAGAACGTCGCCTTGGGGGGTCAAATATTCCCCGTAACCTCTTTCGGGGGCACTCCAACCCCCTCCCGACCCCCACCGAAGTGACTGCGGGGAGTGCTCACGCCTGCCTCTCTCCCTCCCCCCCCCTCCCACAACCTTGTCTTTTATTATTTTTTGCTAATCTTCCCTCGTCCCAGCGCTTCGTTCTCGGTACTGTACGTTCATAGCTCCATCACACACTCAGACCAACCGAACTCACTTCCCCTCCTACCACAACTCGCCCCCGGCGCCGAAATCGCCAACAGACGGTTTTTTGGGTTATAATTGAAAATAATTTCAAAGATATCCACGAGAGAGAGTTCTGTGGGGGTGGGGTGGAGGCAAAGGGGTTGGTGCGAGCGCCGGAGTTTAAAAAACACACTTCGGACTACGAGATGCTGTTTTTTTCAACCGTCTTTCGGATGGATCATTAATATATAAACATACGCGCATGTCGTTGTTCCTTTGTTGTCCTTCATCCCTCCTCCACCCGCCTCTCTCTTTGTCTCGACTATCCCCTTTGTGTTTATGCTGCCTGTTATGCAAGGAATATTTGTCCAACTTTGCGTTATTGATAATGGCGTGTCATTGTTAAAAATGGTGGCCATAATTTTTCTTTGTTGCTTCGTTGGAACACATTATTCTGGGTAACTACCGGGACGACTCTACTTATAAGGTATGCATCTGACTAATTATTACATTGTTTCATTTGGCGGGTACACTGTCGAGTGGTGACAGGTCCATTTATTGCTTCTACGAGTATTAAATGGTACGCGTAGCTGACATGTGTGAATTATCGTGACTTTTCCCCGTCAACTGTTGTGGAACCAATTGATCTCCGAGCAGCAAAAACTCCATCTCTATGGATTGTAACGAAAAAGACATGGGTTGAATAAAAAGTTTTGGAAAAATAGATTTATTTCCAATATTATTACAATGCCTTGAAGAATCTAGTTCAGCCCTTGAGTGTTGACACATTTTTATCAGTGGCTTTTCCACGACTCAACATTGTCCGGTAGGGTCATATTCGGGTAGAAATTAGTCTGGTGTTTATTCAGCCCTTGCCACACACCCTTGCGATGGCTTGCAGGGTACTAAAATGAGAAATACGAAACGCAGTCTCCCTGGGAGGCGGTTACTGGGTAAGGGTATTCTTAAGGGCACGCGTGTAAGCTTCTTTGCCGGCACTACTTAGGGTTATACCTTGGTGGTGTCCTTTGAGGGAGGCAAGATTTCAGTTTTGGGAATAGGAAATAGGTAGTCTGCTGGTGCCAAGTCGGGGGGATTGTAAAGGGGTTGGGGAATCGTCGGGAAGCCGTTGCAGAAGGTCTTCTTCGCAAGCAGACATACTCGACTCCGCTCTTTTGGTTGTCCGTCCAAAGTCCTTCGGGAAGACGAGTTTAGCGCAGATATTTCGCATAGCCATACTTTCGTGGAAATAATGGCGTATGCATTGCCATCTTCTCAATGCCAATGTACGATCTGCAATCATGCGCGTACTCAACCGATACGGTGTCAATTCAATTCAACCCTCCGCTCAAACACGGCAGGAAGACGTTTTTACCGATACTTTTCATACTATAATTGCAGAGCGATGTTATTTCGTGCTTGCAACATCTCTCCCTGATTCGGATTTTCAAACTGGATAATGAGAAAGTGGGGAATGAGCGAACAGAAAGACTCGCATTATCTTTCATTTAGATAGTCATTGCGATTGGATTGGGGGAAGCACGGAGATTAGGGGGAGGCTTAAACTCTATTAATCAATGAGAATTATACGGGAAGTTTAAGGCGCAGCGGTTTTAATAATGCGTGTTGGCGTTTGATTGAATTGTAAGGCGAGATCACGGTGAGGTGTTGAGGGACATTGAGTTCCGAAGCGGTCGATTATACGAAATCATTGTTCACTCCCTTGACTCCGGACCAAAACAGTGGGAGACAAATACCAAGTGGAACAGTTTGAATGTCCTGAAAAGACGCGTAATTGAAGGGAATGCCTTCGATCGCCAATTGCTCGAGTAAATAAATGACTGCTGTTGGCTAGGGTCTCCATCACTTGCCACGGTGGCCTGCGTGGTAAGATGAGGGCGTGTGTACCCTGCGAAACTCAACCCCTTCATTAATGTTATTCGGTAAACCCTTGCCTCCTCCCCCCCCCAACCCTTCCGGGCTCCCTTTCCTACCCCCCCCCCCGTTGCTCCATACGCCCCCTTGCACACATGGCACTCCCGAGGAAGAGGGCGCGGCGCCAAAAGCGGGCGGGGCGCAAACGGTGCACCACACACCTCTCACCCCTAGAGGAGGGGGACAAGGGCCCCGTTCGAAGGCTGTGTGCGGGTGCGCGCGCGCTTTCGAGCTGTTTACCTTGCGTCAATGTGTTTGCCCCCTGTTTTGGGGGTGGAGGGGGCGAGTGAAGGGGAGAGAGAGAGGGGGGTGGGTATTGTGGGTTGGAGCAGTGGGAGAGGGGATCGTTCAAAAGGGGATGCAGTCGGGTTGGGACGGAGCGTGGTGTTCACTTGTTTTTTCACCTGCGCAACCGATAGAGAGTGAATGTGCGTGCGGATGTAGTGTGCGTGCGTGTGTGCTCTCGACGTTACGTCGTCGCGACTGTTGGGTGTCAGGATGTAAAAAGAAGGGGTGGGTTGGGGGGTGGAGGCGTCGAAGGGGAGGGGAGGGTGGCTGTAATGGATGGAACTTTTGCTGGGACTAGCCCACCTCATCGTGTTCACATATCGCGGTTATGTCGTGTTTGTCTCCGTCGTGGAAATGCGCGAGGGGCGGAAAATAGCGGCCCGCTGTCGCTGTCTCGGTTAGTCAGTTCCCCGCCCTCCCTCCTCCTCGCCACCCCTCCCCCCGCTCCGGTTCGTTTGCCACCACAGCACACTCTCTCACCCTTGTTCCAGCACTGCTTCCAGGATTGTGTTTTCTTCCGTGGTTTGACTCCGGGGCAGAAGTGGGAGTGTCGCTGGGCGGAGGGAGGGAGAGTTACGCCTCGTCCTCTCCGCCTTCCCCCTCCGTCCGAGTTCACTTAGGATCATTCCACCTCCCAACAGCCGCCCAACAACACCAACCAACCCCTTTTTCGTCTTGTATATCTCGTGGAGCGGTTCCCATTTTATTTTTCCGACCGCGGTGCTGACCATCAATCAGCTGTCATCACGATTAGAGCGAAAGTTGTCATCCAAGGGTGGAAGTCCCGACCGAACGTAAACATTCCCTCATTTCAAGTGGTAAGACACGCCAAGGGGATCTCTTTTCGCCCTCCTCACTCCCCATTAGGAGGCCTCCTCCTCCTTCAACGTACGACTTGCCCTTCTTATTCCAAGCACGGTGTCTCCGCACACCCTCGATCGGGAGTGTCGTTGCCCTCTCTCCCTTCCTTGCTCCCCTTATCTCTCCTTCGCTTCGGTTTCCACTTCCAAGTTAATTCGGTCTAATCCCCCCCACCTACCTCCCTCTTTCCCCTCCGCTCGTTTCTTGCTGTTCCCAGAAACACGAACCGGAGGGAATGAGGAAACATTTCGCTTCTCTTCCTCTCTCTGTTTATTTCCCATAACTACATCAGCGTGGTTTGCAATCGCTTCATCGCGTTTCCGTGCTGGCAAACTTATGACAGCCTTCCTCCTAGGCCTCCCTCCGTCTCCCATGGGAGACGGACGGCCCATCGGCCGGACGCTTTGACGTTTGACGAGGCGCTGGACTCCTTCCGCTCTCCGTGCATCGCCGGAATCCTCTCTTCACATCGTCTCTGATTAGTGCTCGCGTTGATTTCTCGCTCTCTGCGTCTCGACTGACTGGCTACTCGGTCTAAAACCTTCAACTTACCGAAGCGGTTTTTGTATCTCGGGAGTGTTTTTGAACCAAATGGTCAATGTAGTGGAGAGGTCGCCCCGGAAGAGGGGAGATGAATGAATATATTGGTGTACGTACATGCGTAGTAGATGATGGCTCAAAATTATGAGATGTACTCAACTGTCGACTGACGTAAAAACATACAATGTTTATCCTGTGCTGTTTTTAAAATTAAATAGGTTTATCTTGCATTTAAGATTTGTACTGTCAAATTCCTCTGATTTAATGGTCAAACCTTATTTGCAACTACATCTACATAAATACCCTGCGAGCCACCAAAAAGGTGTGTGGCAGGGGGTGTAGCACCATGAGGGAAGGGTAAAGGTTGAGGGGTTGGGGGTTAGGTGAGGAAAGGGGGGGGACCTGGAAGAAAAAATATATAGATATATACATATATTTACATATATATACACATATTCACATACATTTATACACATACATACACACACACATGTATACATATCCTCGCGCAGTCCTTAACCTGTACGTTAATACTTATTGTAATGAACTAAGTCCTGGGAAATTTCGGCTACAAGCATTCTGGTCCCTTATCGTTCTTGGAAAAAATGACATTTTAAACCTGTCAGTCTTGCAATCTATCTCTCTAATCTTATGTTCGTGATCCCTTCGACCGTAATACGTTGGGGTTCGTATTATATCCTTGGTGTCATCGGAAAAGGGCCCATCTTTAAATGTTTTTAATAAGTTTAATCTATATTGTAAACGCCGCTGTGTAAGGGAATCCCAACCTAAATTGTCTAGCAAAGTGGATACGCTGCTGAGTTGGTCATAACAATGTTTGACAAATCTAGCCCCCCTCCGCTGAACTCGATCTAATTCCGAAATCTAATTTATATTTTGAGGATCCCAAATACTGGCAGCATACTCTAGGTGGGGCCTGACCAAGGCAAGGAAACATCGTTCTCTCACCTTTTCATCGCATTTACCTAGCACTTTTTCACCAATCCCATTTTTTTATTAGCACGACCGCATATTTCTCATATGTGTTTTCTCCAGGACAGATCGTGAGTAATTGTTACACCCAAGTATTTAAAGGAATCTACCCTCGCGGTATTGGTTTGTTTAACTTTGTAACTATAAAGGAGGGAATTACTCTTATCCCAAAAATGTATTACAACGCATTTTTAAAAAATTAATTCCAATTGCCATGTATCGCACCAATTTTGAATTGCATCTAGGTCGTTAGCTAACACGACTCTGTCTTCGTGACTTCGGATGTCTCCATAACTTACTGCATCATCGGTGAAAAGACGGAGCTTGCTATTAACTACGGTACTGAGGTCATTTATGTAAATAAGGAAAAGGAGGGGACCTATGACACTTCCTTGTGGTACACTCGACGTGACCTTGACAGTATCGGATGATACACCGTCCAGGACGACTGCTTGGACACAATCACTTAAGAATTGTTTAATCCAGTTAATAATACTCTCGTGTATTCCATAAGTTTCCAATTTCGCGAGTAATTTGCAATGAGGGACTTAATCGAAAGCTTTCTTAAAATCTAGAAATGTCGCATCAACTGGAATATTACTTTCACCGGAGTTCAATATATCATGTACAAAAAGTGCGAGTTGAGTTTCTCAGGATCTGCCCTTACGGAAACCGTGTTGGTTATTAATTAATAAATCTTGGCTATCGAGGTGCCTCATCATGGAACTAACAATGATGTGTTCAAGAATCTTACCGGAAATGGAAGTCAGCGATATTGGCCTATAATTACTGGGGTCCTCCCTTTCTCCGTTTTTAAATATGGGTGTTACCGAAGCTACCTTCCAGCCGTTTAATATATCCTTACTTAAAATAGGAGAGCGAAAACTAGAGCAGGTGGAACGGTTTACGTATCTCAGAAGTGATTTGGACCAAAGCGGTCAAAGTAGTAGGGACGTAAGCAGAAGAATTGCAAATAGGTAAAGAGGCTCACAAGGATGGAGTTGATGACAGGGACTTTGAGTAGGGAGTTAAAGAAAAGACTCGTCAAAACTTGGATATGGAGTGTGCGGCGCAGAAACGAGTTCGCTGAAGCAGGAGGATGGACGTAGATTGGGGGCTCGGAAATGTGTGTGTGGAGAATAATGGAGGTGATATGGACCAAAAGGAAAACAAATGAGGAAGTACTAGGGATGGCGGGTGAGGAGAGGGGTTTGTTGGAAGAAATGCGGTGGAGGCAGAAGAAAGACAAAGAGCATAAAGAAAGAGAGCTTATTGATTGGCAAGAAGATGTTAAAGACAGAGATAGAGGGGAGAACGTTAGGCAAACGAGGAAGGGGAATAAATAGGGGATGAAGGGAAGAGGTATACGGAGTTGAAGAGGTATACGGAGTTGTAGAGGGACCTTTTTTAAGGTTGTCGGTTTGTGCTTTGTTGGAAGAGACAAGGGAACTGTCGCCTCTCCGTTTGGTGGCCTGTGTCATCACAAACCTACTCTAAGCGGTAGATTACCGATACTGATCTCAACCGGAAAGTTTGGTGCTAGATGGGTACCAGACAGACCAAAACGGTGTGTGTAATTCACCCATCATGAGTGTATAGTCCGGTTTTTTTCTTTGATCTACGTGCGATTTTCCGGAAAGATCCCGGTACCCGGGAAAAAGCTTACTGAATTCCATATCACACTTGAGGATTTCCAAATGCGACACCCAGAATCTAACCTGGATCCCCCGGTCCGTGGACCATTACTCTATCCACTTAACTACTACCCTCGAAAGTTATCGATCGTCGGATGCTGGCTTGGCTATGTCCTAACTTGGAGTGATATATATATTTATAAAATATACATACATATATATATATACCACAAAAAATCCTAAAGCAATCCTACACCCCCAATCCTTCCTCAACCATAGACTCCCACCCTCTCTCAGTATGCACCACCTACTTCCCTGGCATCCAGTCCCTTAAATTCATCCTCAAAGACCTGTACCCCATCCTCAAAAATCACAAAGTTTCGTCCAACCTTCTTCCCAAATGCCCCAAATGTTCCCACTTCTATGCTCCTAGCCGAACTGGGAAGGGCTTCAATCACTGAAACGGAGAAGCAGTCATCAAAAGACTGGTGTGGTGAGTAGTGTGAGTAGGGATGCGATAATTGAGGAAGGTGGGAGATTTGGTGGAATAGCGGTGGTTATTCATTCGGAGGGAAAATCTCCAGAACAATAAGTTTTACACCTCAGTCCACATTAAACCGACCAACACCCAACAATATCTTCATTTCAATAGCTGTCACCCATCGTACAAAAAACGCTCCATCCCCTTCTCACTCTCAGTCCGCGGCCTCCGTCTCTGCAACAACTACCCCTCCAAACAGAAATACATTGACCAGCTACACGTATCTCAGAGAATGTGGGTACCCTGAATAACTACTCAATAGGATAATTCTCAAACCGTCAACCAAGTACACTCCTCTCCCCAAACCAAACCGCCCGAAATGCCCTAACCTTATCACCACTTTTCCCCGGAATCCACAAAATTAAACATATAATCCGTGAACCCTTCCCAATTATTAGCAATAGTCAATCAACATTAACTTTATTTCCACATTGCCCCTCCGTTTCATTTTAACGCCCGTCAAACTTGCGAGACATTTTCAAGTCAAAAAACCACCTACGAGCACCCCTGTCTCCTCCCCGCCCCTGTCCGCACCATGCATCCGCCCACGCTGCAAATGCTGCCATCTCCTAAGACCCCCCACGTCCCTTATTACCAAACCCCAACCCATAGCCACCTACACCTCTAAAAACATTATGTATCGCCTCTCCTGTAACTTCTGCCCTGCCTTCTACGTGGGTCAATGCATGGCCACCCTTTCCCTCCGAATGAATAACCACCGCTATTCCACCAAATCTCCCACCTTCCTTAATTATCCCATCCCTATTCACACTGCTTCCCACAACCAGTCCTTTGATGACTGCTTTTCCGTTTCAGTGATTGAAACCCTTCCCAGTTCCGCTAGTAGCATAGAGGTGAGAACCCGCGAAACGGCGCATATCCGGGTGCTCCAGTCTTTTAAACCCCCCGGGCTGATCCAAACCCACTGATTTCATGCAATGCTGCCTACATTTCCCCTCACCCACCTTGTCCGCTTCCTATTGGTCTCTTACCTCTCCTCCCCTCACCCTTCTCCTTGCACATATCCTCTCCGCACTTCCCCGACAACGGCATTCTGATGACGACGGCGGTGCCGTCGAAACGTCAATATCTACTGCAGGTGTCCTTCATTTATGTTTCATTTTGTGGTATATTTGTTATCCGAGTGTTTTTGTGTTTGTGCGTCGCCGGAGAGCGTCAATTTCATGGATATATAAATATATATATATATATATATATATATATATATATATATATATATATATATATATATATATATATATATATATATGCAACTAAGATTTTCCACAAAGTAAAGTGGTTTGATTATTAAAAGTCAGAATATATATATATATATATATATATATATATATATATATATATATATATATATCGATGATGCGGAAGTGCTCACGAGAGCAATATAACTTTTGGACGGCACAATATATATATATATATATATATACACATACACATAATATTTTTATATATATTTTTACTGTATGTATATATATATAAATATAGATATTTGTATATATATTATATATATAAACATATATATTATATGAAGTCACTTTCTTGAAAAACCCACGAACGTGCACAATAATGTAAATGGACTAACTAGTCGACACAAACACAGAAACTGAAACACATAATAGAGGGACTCACTGGTTCTCAAATTTTCGGTGGTGCAACCACCTTTCTCAAGAGGAATTAGGAACAGAGTTCTGTTTATATATACCTCAGCTCTCGTCCTTTTACTTTTTGGCCGTTAGGGTCTAACGGCCGTTGGTAGGTTTGGTAAGGGTGGGGGTGGTAGGTTGTGTGTTTTTCCTTTCTCTTTTTGGCCGTTTGTAGATATATTTTGTCTTCCCCCACGCAAGAGGCGTTTCCCGGTGTTTGGTAGGTGGAAGCCGTCGTTCCGATTGAAATTCTGTGGTCGTTTCGTTATATCAATAGACTCACGAATTAGCCTAGGGAAGTAGTATCGTTTCTTCGCTAAGACTTTCGTCTTGTCGAAGTCTATTTTATGCCCTGGCTCCGACATGATGTGCTCCGCAATGGCTGATGTTCTCCATTGTTTGTTTTTCACAGATGTTTTGTGTTCTTTTATGCGTGTTTCCATTGCACGTCCAGTCTGGCCGACGTAGCTTCCGCCGCAGATGCGTGGCGCTTGGTACACCCCTTCGGTCAGTAGAGGGGGGAGCCTGTCTTTGGCTGAGGGGAATATGTCCTTTAGCTTCTTCATGGTGCCAAAACGTGTGACGACATTTTCCTTTCTGAGGATGCGTGCTATGCGATCGGGATCGCACGATCCCGATCGCATGGCTCGATCCGAGAACCACCTCTGCATCTCCCAACAGCTGCGGAAGCCTCCGATCTACGAAAGGCTCATTTGTTTTTCTTTCGGTCCATTTCACCTCCTCCATTCTTCTCCACACCCACATTTCAGAAGCCTCCAATCTACGTCTATCCTCCTGCTTCAGTGACCACGTTTCCTCACTGTACATAGCTACACTCCATATCAGTTTTTACAAGTCTTGTCTTAACATCCCCACTCAACGTCCCCGTCATCAACTCCCTCCTCCTTGAGAAAGCCTCCTTGCCTAGCGCAATTCTTCTCCTTACGTCCCAACCACTTTGACCGTATTGGTCCAAAACACTTCCGAGATATGTATACTGCTCTACCTGCTCTATTTTTCCCCTCCTATTTTAATGTTTAGCTTAGCATATATATATATATATAAATTCACTGATAGTCATAACAAACACAGAAACCAAAACACACAAAAGAGGGACTCACTGGTTCTCGAATTTTCGGTGGTCCAAGTCATATTATATATATATATATATATATATATATATATATATATATATATATATATATATATATATATATATATATATATATATATATATATATATATACACTTTTTTGGAAAACCCACAAACGTGTAATGTAAATTCACTGATAGTCATAACAAACACAGAAACCAAAACACAAAAGAGGGAAAACTCACTGGTTCTCGAATTTTCGGTGGTCCAACCACCTTTCTCAAGAGGAATTAGGAACAGAACTGAGGCAGAGGAGGAGGTGGTTGGACCGCCGAAAATTCGAGAACCAGTGAGTTTTCCCTCTTTTGTGTTTTGGTTTCTGTGTTTGTTATGACTATCAGTGAATATATATATATATATATATATATATATATATATATATATATATATATATATATATATATATATATATATATATATATATATATATATATATATATATATATATATATATATATATATAATATGACTTGGACAGCAACACACAGCACGAGAACACGCACAATAATATCTTGATAATTTCGACGGACTCGAACTCTGTCTTCTTCGGTAGATATATATATATATATATATATATATATTTATTTATTTATTTACCGATATATATATATATATATATATATATATATATATATATATATATATATATATATATATATATATATATATATATCGGTAAATGGCGCCCATGCTGTCGGCAAAGGAAAAATAATAGAATTGAATGCGTTTTGAATACCTCTTTCCGGTTATTTTGGCGTGCGTTTTTATTCTGAATTTTTTTGATGATTATTTTATGAAACTAATTGCTGCTACGCCCGGGAAACCCTTTTCTCCTCCTGTTGTGAATATTAATTGGATTCACAAAAGCATTTAATATTGCTGCTTTAAAATTCCTCATCCCTCTGCGTCACCACTTCCCTTTAATTGGCATCTTTCCTCTCCTCCAATCTTTCGCGATTGGTCCACAGTGTCCCCTCCCCTTTCGCATTTTGCCCTTGTCCATTCGTAACTCCATTGTTTGAACTCGTGCACCGGCATAATCCGCGTGTTGGCATCTTAAACTCTCCCAATCAGGTAATGATTTCGTTACGGAAGCCGTGTGCAGCCTCGAAATCGGAATATCCACGGATGTGAGGTGCTAGCTCCCTTGGAGGAAACGCATTACGCATGGTCATTTTGCCCCTTTATGATTTTCTAGTTCATACCATCCTTGGATTTATTCTCCTGTGTCATCTTTAACTCCGAAAATTTCATGAGGAGACCTTCCAACTTCTCTGTTCGAGGGAAAAGTATTCTTCCTTCTGATTGCGCTCTTTCGTTGTCGTGGTTGTAGAATGTAGTTTCTAATCAATTGGCAGAGGTATGTACAAAGGAAGGTTGAGCATTCACCCGCCCCTTTTTTTGCCGATGCTAAAATGCGAATAGAATTAGAATTGGAAAAATGAGAAAGAACATCGTAATCAGTTTTTAGTTCTATATCGATTTTGTCTTTACCATAATAATCATCTTCTGTTGATCAACTAGTTTACATAAAACATAGTCGGTGGTGAGGAAATGTAATAAAAGAATGATAATACGCAGAAATCATTACTTCACTGTTCAATGTGTTACGCAAAAGAAAACATTATTCTAATTAACGCAGTAGTTTCTGACGCAATACTATGTTTTAAATCCGTCATGATGAAGGAGACAATTTACTTCTCCACCTGGCTACAGCGTAACATCTTCAGGTGTATCCTGTGTGTTCATCCTACTGAAGATGTTACTCTGTAACGACACCTACGTTGTAAATAAAAAATACCTTAAGTGGAAAAGCAATGTGACTTCTTAAATCAAAAAGACACGTCGAACTACATTTTTTCACCCAAGAATTGCATCTTATGGAATCTTGTGAAATTAAGAAGTGGCCGTCGCGTTGAATGGTTGGTGACTTGCCAAAGGGATCATTGTCCTCGTCGGTAACAACATACTTTTCACGCTGTGAGTAATTTGCACATCTTCGGGAAAAATAATGAAATTCTTTTTATCGGAAAATCATATTTAAAAAGAAAAAAGACCAAATAAATGCGAACCTTGGATTGTAGTTCTGCCATCGCACATTTCGCGCGGCCATATCAAATCAAAAATGGAGATCGGAAAGAATTTATCTTCTGGCGTTTTCACTGTGTTGTATTTCTCTTTTTTAAACTTTTCCACGTATTTCGAGTATCAAGTTGCAGGATTGGCTTGTGGTTCCAAAGCCTCTGAAAGACGACGCCTTCTCAATCGCGTGAAATCGAGTCGAGGTAGACTTCGCGTTCGGCCTGGGCGGTTCGTGGCACGTTTATTTAGCTCCCGAAAAGAAAAACAGTGGTTCGTGCGCCGGGGAAGCATCGACTGACTCGCTGCGAGCAGTTAGCTCGTCAAAACCTTCCCTCGTTCCGTCTATGGCTTTTGGAGGACGAAAGAATGAATCCCCCCTTTTCCCTCGCCACCTCCTCCTTAATCCTGCTCTCATCTTGAGAACTTCTGCAAATGTGTTAGGTGCTCAACTACGATTCTATTCCGGCTAAGATGCATTAGACACATCCAGATGTTGGACGGGAAGTTTGTTCGGCGAGTACAAGTTGTTGGTTGAATCATTGCATAAGTTTCAACTTTTCCCGAGTTTAAAACAAAATTCAATGCACGTACGCAATACCTCCATTCTCACCGACGCAAGAATTCGTGCAGCAAGCGTGTGCAAGAGCAGACAAGAATCGCTATTGTGCGGAGACGAGACGAGATAGGCCCTCTAAAATGGCGGTGTTTTACTTGTCACAGATGCCGACGGAAAGCGACACCTCGCCGGTTATGATCCGTCGAGCAGTTCGCATATGGAAATAATACCAGCATCATATTTTTAAACAGATCTCGCAATTCATTAACGGCGTACCCGCAATATGGTAGTTGGTTTTAAAGAATAAGGAATTGATATTTGTACGTATAAATCTGCTTAATACTCCGCAAACCGCCGCAGGAGCATGTGATGGGGAGCGTAAGGTCACCGCCCATAACAGGTAATAAAACCACATGCAAGTCGACACACCCACACAGGTGCATGTATTCAAGCAAAAACCTCTTTAACGTACACGCATGCAAATACATATGCTATTAACTAACACGGACATTCACATGCACTTTCAAATCTATCAACGTGCACATTTGTATACTTACATACAAGTGGCGAATTCAATTCAAAACAAGGGTTAAATCACCGAATGCATTAGTCATTCGTTATGCAACAAAATGAAATAAAATTGACGACTTTTGCGAATGATCTCCACCACAATAAGACGGAGCATTCAGAATTGAAAAGTGAGAGAGGGTAATTGTGCTGTTTCCTGGACATGTAACTGGTCTCCTCACCTCAAATCACAGCTAGGGAATGCGACACTCCGCCGTAGGCAGTGGACGGCGTCAGACGCCCCCCCCCCTTTTCCCCCCATAGAGAGAGAGAGAGAGAGAGAGAGAGAGAGAGAGAGAGAGAGAGAGAGAGAGAGAGAGAGAGAGAGAGAGAGAGAGAGAGATTTATGCTATTTATCAATTTATGTGATTTATTTAAAATAAAAAAATCATTTGCCGAATTAATGGTGATGGTCTTGCATCCAATGATTTTTTTGAAGTGAAATGATGAGTGAAGTTTTTGGCGGCAAAAATTTACGGAATTGCAAAGCGGAGAGGAACTTAACCAAAAAACAGGATTCGGCGCAATTCGACACCACTCGAATACTTGATAAGTGAGAATTCGCATTTTGTTCAGAATTCCACCCGACAGAAGATGAATGGCCCTTCAGAATTCCCGATAGCCTAAATTAACATAGACTTCGAGTCTCGGAGAGCGAACTCATCCTCCGGTTCACAGAGCAGCATAATGCGTGTTGAGGCGAGGATTCTGTCGCTGTGGGCGAAGAATCATCGCGAAGAGCTTCAGGCCCAGCGATTGGCTCTCTACTCGAGTGTCTGATTACGTGTGCGGCGCCTCCAAATGTTGACCCGGACGCCCAAGTCGTTTGTGTCGTTCATTGGCCCTGAAGGGACCGTGCTCTTTTTCGATTTAACGTGTTTTCGAGGGTTAAGGCAACGATCGACGGGAATGGGGCGCTAGAGGGAGGAGTGAAGCGCCCCGCGGGCCTTATCTTTCCCGCCCTCCGTATACCACCACTTCTCTTCCTCTACCCCTATTTCCCGCCTTCCGTCCACTCACCCTCCATCTACATGGTTACTTACTGCCGGATCGTATTTTTTCGTGTAAATCCTTTTGCCACCCCCTAACCCATTCCACCTCGCACAAATCCGATTTTATTGTTAAAGGGAGCAAATATTTGTTAAAATATATTATTTAAATGGAATATAAATTTATTTAAAATATATTATTTAAAAAATAATATATTTTTTATTTTCTTTATTTTATGTACTTTTTCTTATTTTCGTTTCCGTGTGCACACCCCCCGCCTCCCCCGCCCCATTCGCCGTAGCATCTTGTCTCCTGGCACCTACCTCCCCTCTTTCAAAGAACATCTCCCCTTCCCCCCCTCCACCGTCTCCTCCCCATCAGCTTGTGCCCTCCGTAAGGGATTGATAAGGAAAGGAGTCCTTTCCTCGCCGTGCGTACGTCTTCTTTTGATACGGCCGCCGTTACTTTGTCTAATCCTACCTTCGCCTTCGATCAGGCGACTTTCATTGTGCTATCCCGTCACATTGCGAGACAAGTGCGTTGTCATGTTTACCATCCTCAAGGACTCCACTCTTTCACGATATTTTCCTGTGTTGGTTCATTTTTAAGTGATGAGGTTTATTTTTAGCGTTTGGTTTCAAACCGCCAGCGGTTTTAATTGTGTTTGTCGATGGAGGATTATTGTGATGGCGTCGCATGAAGGCTAACAATCAAAGCGTTGATGAAGCACCATCTACTTTGTCTCTATGCTCTTGTATTTGCCATTATTTTAGACACGGTTGATTCAGGGCACCAGGCAACCTTCATGTTTGAACTTTGTAGTTCAGTGGGTATAGAGCTATATTACTGACCGGGTGGACCGGGTTAGGTTCCCGGGGACGCCTTCGGGACACCTAAGCTTCTCCTAAACCGTTTAATATTTCGGATTACAGATCTTCCTGGGAAACCACAGGCGGGACAGGGAAAGGACCTGTCTCCCAAAATTCATACCCTGCTCATGTATGAATGTCACACGCCCTTATGCTTGATATCCGGTGATCTCTTCAGTTCTTATATTAAATCAATCTTTGATTTTTTTATTGGTGGATAAATAGCATTATCTCAGCAAGATTTCAAGGAATACTCGCAACCAGACCGGCACTGATAAGCGACCTGCCGATGTGCCTACGACCTGCCTCAAACATCTTCCAGAGATATCAATGTCATCATTTTGATGATCTATTGGGAGTGAGGGAGCCTCATGTCCTACTCTTCAAAATCGATGAGAAAGGAGAAGACAAAAAAATGTTTCAAAAAACTTGAACGCTATAAAGTATGGGAGACAGTAATCAGAGGTTAATTGAACATGGACCACCGTAGTCTCTTGTGTCCATCTAAATGAGTCAGAGACAAAACTATCTCGCCTATTTTTTTGTTCTCTATTTTATTAATATTGTTTTCACAGTTACCGTATCAGAAATATTTTCTTCTACCGGAGCGAATTCGACTGAAAAGGTCGCTCGTGCCCTTCTTTTGACCGTGCACACTGCTCGTCCTTTTTCATTCATCTTAGATTCGCCAGAATAAATATTTCCTCTTCCGCGGTGTTCATATTTTCCTACGTCCGTGCTCCCTCCTCCTCCGCTCATATTGGTCCTCGTGTTTGTTTACGGCGATATGGCGCGAAGGGTCTCGACCCCCATTCGTGTCTACCCCCGACATAAACGTGCTGTATCCCTTCGAGGAGGAAAATTCGCGAGCCATTGCTGAATGGAGGAAGTTGTGATTCTTTTTCCTTGGGTCCCCTTTGCTCCTCGGCAGATGGAGCCGATGTGAGTGGGTGTATTGTTACGATACACTGTTGAACACAGCCCCGGATCCGACGGTGAAATCGATTCCTTGCTCAATATTTAACCGGAATGGAGGAAAATTTCCGTCTCCCTCGGGCCATCCTCCGTCCTTTCCCGCTGTCTCGGCGTTAAACCCCACGCTTTGCGGAGGACGATGATAACCGTATTGATGACCGCCCCCTCCCCCCGCTCCGCCTCTCATTGCCTTGCCGACCAACCTGAATATGTTGCATTCATTGCCGTGGGTTACCGCCGTCGAAAACCTCCATTATTGATAAGGAAAGTCCCGCTACGGACCCCGCCTTTCTCTCTCTCTCTCTCTCTCTCCGGCCGTACCGCTCGGCTGCTGTGGTGTCCGCGGTCATTACGTGCAATTTCCGTGGCGGCGAAATTCCGTTATTCCATCATTGCGGAGCGGATGAAGGGAGATCGTCACGGGGAGTGTGCGTGCGTGCTCGAGGATGAAAGAGACCGACCTGGCAGTGCTCATTGTGGGATTTGAACCTGCGACAATCGATTGCGGAGAGGCGTCCCTCCCACCCCCTTTAAATCCACCCCCACTCATCTTCACCTCGCTCCAAGCGAACACTTTTGCCTCATCCCGCCCTCTCCCCTCCCTCCTCGTCCCGCCTTTCTGCACGACCCCCGCCCCTCTTCCCCCCAGCATCCCTTTCTCCCAAACCCTCCCTCAGTGCAGCCTCAATTAGTGGTGATGGCGGATGGGGAGGGAGCATTCACGATCTCAGTTCCGCCCGGAATGAAAGACCCTTTTTCCTCGCCCCTCTCCAACTCCCTAATAGTATTACTTACTTACTTTCTCCTCCTCTTCCCCTTCTGCCCCCGCCGAGCCTCGTTCTTTTTATCCATTCTCCCCGAAAAGGACCTTTTTACTTTCCTATTTTTATTTCGTCCGGGCCATTTCCTCCCTCACCAACCTCTCGAGTCGCAGGTCCGGCCGTGACTTACTTATTTGCCGAGAAAAAGCATTCATTCGTCCGGTCGCCACTCCCTATCTCTCGCGTGTATGACGTTCAATGGTGTTGCGCCGAATGCAGAGGGAAGGGCTTCATTTCCAGTTTCATAAATTTGATTTTGTGATTGTCCTGGACCAAAGGGGACTCATATCGTTCAAGGGAAGCCGACTCGCTCCTGACTCGGTCGCCCGAGAGATCATCTTTAGGGTTCACGCTTCCCAGGCACGAAAATGATATACAGAGAGAGAGAGAGAGAGAGAGAGAGACATGGCAAAATTTGAGAGGGTTCAGAGTTTCTTTCGATTCCTATTGACTCTCCTGGTCTGCGTCTACACGATACCCTGCAAGCTACTGCTAGGATGTGTGACATGAGGTGATTCAACACCAGGCGTGCGATATCACAAAATTAAGTTTTTCTCAATCGTTTCAATTTCAAGTAAACGTGTAAAATAATTCCTATAATGAACGTGATATGGACTAAGGACAGGTGTGATACGTTATCTGAGCGTGAAACACTTCTTTATATGCGCGTATGAGAAGAGCTGCCTGTATCAATTTTAAACCACACTCCGTGTCAAAGTTATTACGAGTCTTTTCTTGACATCCTTACTCAACGTCTCTGTCATCAACTCCCTCATCCTCCAAAAAGCGTCTTTGCCTTGCTCAATTCTTCTCGTTGCCTCCCTATTAATATGACCATTTTGGTCCTAAGCACTTCTGAGATACGTACATTGCCGGCCCCGGTGGCGGAGGGTAGCGTCCTCTCCTGCTAACCCACAGGTTGAGGGTTCGATTCCCCCTAGATGGGTTTTCCATCTGTGGCACGGGTGTTTGTAATTGTCCTCAGTGTAATGTACCAGGGTTAGGTGGAAGAAGGGACTATGATGTCTCAATCTCGCCCCGATTAAGTCGTGTAATAAATAAATTGTTCCACCATCTCCAGTTTTTGCCTTCACGTCCTAATATTTACTTAGCTTTCCTCTTTCTTGATAACCACACAACCGTTGTTTACATTTATTTTCAACTAATGCCTATCGCTGGCTTTTAAATGCGCTCACCAATTTTGAACTCGTATCAAAAAATCGTTAAACCTGTACGACCATTGACTTTGGAGCCAATACCTTGTATTTTAAAAACAACTTAACTTAATTAGTCTGACGGGATCAGGTTTCGCTTGTTTATGTGGATCACCAACTCGATATCGTTTTGAACGGCTTCGTTGTTGTACTGAGTTCACCTTCGGCGCTTAAGTGCTTGCCATGGATATCTGTGCCGTGGATCACCAAAATACCTTCTGTTCGTCCCTCGCTTCTGCGCGCGGTATGTTACGATTCATTTTTTAAGCCAAATAAGGAGATAGCTGCTGGGCGAAATTTTCCTAGCCATCGGAGAACCCTTAAACCTATCCATTTCGACGCAATCGTCGAGTGCAATGAGTGCTCTAGATCTTACTCTTGATTTCAATCGCCGTTGAAAATGGAAGAGTAAATCGTATTCATCTCACGTGCCTGAACCCCTCCCCTCACCAGAAGAATTCAACTGTGTCTAAAATTCCCTCGCCAGGGAAAATTCCATAATTGTATCCATTGTACATCAGGACGTTCGAGCCAAGTTTTATCGCCCGTAAATTCATCGGCGCATGCAAAACAGCACATGGCGGATGGTGCTGGACCGGTGGTCCCTGCATATCCTAGCCTTGGCCTACTTGCTGCTGCTCTTTGCTCTTTTTTCTTCTTCGCAGGTCGACAGGCGTGGTTTTCTTAATCATGCAGCTCATGAGAAAATTTTTTATGCAAAGTAGCGAATCATTTTTTCCAGTTCCATGAATGTGTCCGTTACCCTCGCATGATCTCTCTGCCCCAGCGTTGTTACGATGGCCGCTGCCTTTCTCCGCCTCCCCCGCCTACCCCCGATGCCATTGCGTCGGTGGGGGTCGTGGTATGAGCTACCACGTCATCCCATCACCTCTACCCGCCGCCGCCCGTCCTCCCCGTCGGCTCATCCCTCCCTTCCTCCCCCTGGCGCGGGGTGAGAGGCGCATTCCTTCCTTCGCCTTCGGGAGGGAACGGAAAAAATGCTAAATAAAAGGAACTGAAACGAGTTTGTCTCTCTTGCACCTCGGATGTCTTCTCCTTGTGGCCTGCGGTGAGCTTCGAGATCCCTCCAAGTTTTCTCAACCGATGTCAGGGCATGTTAGTCATCGTCTCTTACTGCGGTACAATGTATTTTGATCATGCTATGCTTTATGTTGTTACATCTTTTTGTTTGTTGGAAAAAAGAGAAAACACAGAAAACCATGCTATTGAGTTTTGTTTAACCGTTCAGCTTGAGGTGCAGGCTCATTAGTTGGTGTTCATTTTTAAGAAAATGTTTCCTTACCTAAAATGCTTTTAAAAAATATACAAGACATACAAGTAAATATATATTTAAATATATACTTGTACACTTCGTGTTATTCACATTGAGTAGATGTATTTAACTACTTTAGGCATATATTAATAACGTTGAAATGCTAAATAATTTCCAAAAATAGTCCATCCCGCCTATGTTTTAATTTCGCATTTAAGTGCTACGATATTCCAGCAAGGTGCGTCTCGGATGAAGAGTGAAATGATTTTTTTTGACTAGTTTGGTCGAATTTATTCCCACAGAATGAAGGAGAGGGCGTGCCATTAAAATGCGCGTCGCACCCCCTCATTGCAGAGTCAAAAATCACTTCATTTTTTTAAGCTGCGAAAAATAGACGCAATGAACGTTTGGATGCACGCGTGGAAAGAATGTGAAATGGCATCCGAAGGCATTAAGTATTTCGACCCGACTCTGCGTAAAACGAGGTAATCAAAATCAAATGAAACGCGCCGTCATTCGAATCCAATGTGGGGGGAGGGGATGAAATCATCTCGCAATTTCAACCCCCACCCACCCACCATCCCCCCAACCCAACCTCTACATTCAGCACCAATATTTATATCCCGGTTTGGATAAATTAGGCTCTCGAAAGAATGGCATCTGAGAAAAATTTTGGCGCGTAGACCTAAGATCGTTTTTAATTAAATTAATGCGAGACGAAGATCAATTGAGCCCTCGCCTCTCTGGACGGAGAGAACCCTACGTTGAGCGCCTGAGAGGAAGAGAAAAATAGGGAGACCGATAGGAAAATGGAAAATGGGCTTGCAGCCGCTTTTTCCTCGAGTGGAGGGAACGAACGTGAAGGGAGAAAAGGGGAAGAAGGGTTTGTCTGTAGGGGGAGGGGCGGCTACTCCCGACCCCCGTTCCCGTAGCTCAGTGTTCGAGTTGGCGGGGGGGGGGGGGGGCGGAAGCGAAGGGGTGGGTGGCTCCGGGTGAGGGAGGGGTCGCTCACACGCGGACACGTATAAAAGGGCGAAGGAGAGCATTGAGTTGAGATCGAAAGGGATGAGGACCGCGGGAGCGATGGTAAAAGAATATTCCTTTTTTAATTTACTCTCCTCCGAAATGCATGGGTAACTGTTTTGAGGAACCCTATGGAGATTATTTGTGTTCCGGCCACCCCATGGTGAGGAGGAACGAAAGAGGAGGACCGGAGGTACCATGCTCTCTCTCCCTCCCTGCGCTCAATTCTACCCCTTCTCCTTCCTTCTCTCTCTCAATTCACCGTTTTTTGGGGACGTCTGGGGAGAACGAGGAGCGGAGGAGATAATGCGAGATAGGGAAACTACTCGGAGAAGGAGGTGGAATGGGGGAAGAGGGGTTAAGGGGTTGGGGGAGGGGGGACCCCGAGGGGTGTGGGGGGGGGTGGGTTCGGCGAAGAGATGGCGGGACCAGAGATTGGTCGGGATGAGGTCTGAAACCCAAGAGGAGGGAGATGAAGCCGAGGGAGTGGTGTTTTCCTCCAATGAGCCTCCTCCTCCCGCACCCCCCTCTTCCTCTTTCCCTCCCTTCCAACCCCTCGAGGCTACCTCAGGGAAAAAACCCAGCCTCCTCGGCCTTCTCCTCTTTATATGCCTCAATTCTTGGTAATGGTGGGGTCGGGAGGGTAGGGATGTGGAGAGGGGTGGACGTCCATTTAAGGACGGAGTGAGGGAAGGCGAGTGACTGAGTGGAGGGAAGGGGTTCAACTTACGGGCATTTTTTTTGTTTCTCTCGTGTTTGTTTTTTTAAATAATTTTTTCCCGAGGTGAATTTTTTGCTTCTCATCCGCGATTGCGATTCAGGCGGGAGCGGCAGAAAATGCGGCGAATGTTATTGGGCATGCGCGTGCGTGTATATATATATATATATGTATATATATATATATATATATATATATATATATATATATATATATATATATATATATATATATGTATTATTATTAGGTAATCTACCGGTTAGGGTAGGTTTTTGGATGGACACAACTATCAAATAAATATTTTGTAACTCCAAACAAAACCCAATCCAGCAACCTAAACTACATCAGGTCCCTCTTCATCTCTGCGTAGTTCTTTCCACCCTTCATCCCATCCAACATCCCTATCCTGTTCCTACCCTTTCCTCGCTTGCCCAACATTCTCCCTTCTATTACCCTCTTCAACATTCCACTACCGCTCAATACGCCTTTCATCCATTTTTCCTGCCTGCATAGGATTTCTCTCAACAAACCCCTCTCCTCACCCACCATCTTTAGTACTTGCTCATTTGTTTTCCTTTCGGTCCATTTCACCTCCATTCTTCTCCACACCCACATTTCAAAAGCCTCCAATCTACGTCTGTCCTCCTGCTTCAGTGACCACGTTTCCGCGCTGTACATAGCTACGCTCCATATCAGAGTTTTTACGACTCTTGTCTTAACATTTCTACTCAACGTCCCCGTCATCAACTCCCTCCTCCTTAAGAATGCCTCCTTGCCTAGCGCAATTCTTCTCTTACGTCCCTACCACTTTGACCGTATTGGTCCAAAACCCTTCCGAGATATGTAAACCGTTTTACCTGCTCTATTTTTCCCCACCTATTTTAATATTTAGATTAGCCTTTTTCTTTCTGGAATATCGCATAACCTTTGTTTTATTAATATTGATTTTTATCCCATATTTATCGCATTGAACCTACAATCTACTCAGCAATGCTTGGCTGACTGCATCCGTTGGCTGACTGAGCAACTAATGCTTGGTCATCAGCAAACCTAACCGATTTTACGAATTCTACTCCGACTTTCATTCCTACCTCCAGTTCTTCCGATGCCTCGTTAATCATTTCATCCACATATACATTGAACAGCACCGGTGACAATGGGCAACCCTGCCTTACACCTCTTCCTAACACTGCCCATCCGGACTCTCCGTTCCCAACTCGCACCTGAGCAGTCTGAGACATGTACAGGTTGCGGATCAGTCTCCTGTCCCTCCAATCCATTCCTATTTTCTGCAAAAAACGCATTAATTTTTCCCAATTCACTCTATCAAACGCTTTTTCGAAATCTACAAAACAGACAAAAACGTCCTGATTGTATTCTATATTCCTCTCGATTAGTGATTTCATTACTGCAATGGCATCACGCGTACCTATTCCTTTCCTGAACCCAAACTGATCATCCCCTAAGTAATCATTTGCCTTACTCTCTATCCTTTTGTTGATGATCCTGAGAATAACTTTAGCTGCGTGGGATATCAAACTTATTGTTCTGTAATCCTCACATGATGTAGTCTTTACCTTTTTTGGAATAGGAACTAACACCGATCTCACAATATCTTCCGGCCAGATTCCTTCTTCATAGATACTACGAATCAGTCCATATAGGCCCTTCTTCCCGCATTTTCCTAAACATTTCAACAGTCCACCCCCACGGCCTTATTTGCTCTCATCTCCTTTAATGCTCTTTCTATTTCAACGTCGAGTATGCCTGGACCTAAGCTATCTTCTTCTGCGTCATGTTCCTTTTCTATGTCTAACCTTGTCGGCCTAAGTTCTTTACCATACAGTGTTTCTATATATGCCATCCATCTCTCTTGGATTTTTCCTGGTTCAACTATTATCTTACCCCACTTATCTTTAACTGTTAGCACAGATCTTGCCTTCTTACTTCCCGATAATAACTTAACCTTGCTGTATAGAGCACCAGTTTCACCCTTCTTCTGTAAATTTTCCATATCCTCGCATATATATACACATGTATGAATGTATGAATATGTCTGTGAGCACTCTTGAATCCTAGACCCATCCCAACATATGTAAGAGGATTTCTTCTGTTTATTGTAATTATTTTCCCTTTTCATCTCTCACCCTCCCTCCCTCCCGAGACCGTCGTCGATCAATGCTGCGGGTCCGTACGCGTATCGCGAAAATGTTGAAAGAGCCGTTGGGGTTGGAAAATTGGTTGTTATGGGCGCAGTGGGCACTCAAAGGCCCGTTAATGCAGTGTTCCTTCGTATGAATATCCACTGCAGTCGTTCTCGAACAAAAAAGCCGCGGGTAATGGAAACCAGCCTCGCACGTAAAAAAAGAACTCAACCCTTTGCAAAAAACAGGCGGTGCAGAGCAAATGGAAAACTCGCGAACAAAAAAACGACCATCTTACTCCTTTCTCTCTTTCTGATCAAAATATTTCAGGATGTCAGTATGAATTGCGGATATTGAAAAAATCCATCGTTGTGACTTGAGTCGTGGTGGCCGCTGATCGGGCAAGTGAATCCCACTCGTGTGCGTGCGTGTGTTGTAGTCAACGGACAGGTTAACAGGCTTGCGGGCACCCGATTTTAAGGGATTCCGCCTTAATATCCCCCTTGTGTGCGTTTGTGTTTGTGTGTGTGTGCGCGCGCGTGCTTATTGTAGGTCGCGCGCTGCCTTAGTAATGCAAAAAATTGATAATATCGCGCGGATGTTTCGAATGCTGAAGTAATCAAGAACTCATCATCAGAAAGTTCTTGCCTCTTTTTAGCCGGGGGTTAGCGCTGCTTTCTGTGAATATTGCGCCACCTTTATCAGGGCCCCAAAGGCTGACGAGGCGGCGGGGCTCTAGCGAGAGGCGGAAGGTCTTGAAAGGGGACTGAGATAATCGGGTTCCTCTGCGCCAAGATTTCTCTTCCTTCCTCCCTTTCCCGTTTACGTGCCCTCCATCCCCCGCCACGGTCCTCCCGCCCCTGGCGGGGGCCCTTGTCGGGCGGAGGTGAAAGGCGAGCCAGACGCCCAGCTATAAGATAGTACGTTCTGCCACCGCATATTTAGAGCGCGTGCACATTTAAGGCGCTGGTGAATCATATCCGATAAACTCGTCGTTTTCGTGCTTTTTGAAGGTCTCGTTGCTCGTCGACCATTTAATTCCGTAGTCAAACCCTCCTCCTCCCCCCTTCAAGTTTGATTTTCCTCTCGTTACGAGTTTCTAACAAGTTCCCGTAAATAATGGCGGTTTTGTCCTGAAATGAAAATGTTTTCTCGAAGAGTATTATCAATATGGGGAACGGAAAGCAAATAATCTTTCTTCCTTGCGGGACAAATTCACTCATAAGTTTCACTGCGCAAACGTTGCGCAGTGAAAAGACAGTAGACATTTTTTGTGGTCCGAGCCATCCGTCTCAAGTCACTTAGTGATCAGTGAAGCGTAGAGTTTGAGGGCCATCTGGGACCCCCCCCCCCCGGGAACTGATGGAAACGAAACACGCGTCGTCGTCACACAAGAGCCAAGGCCAGAAAAAAATAATCTAATCAATCTGGGGTATGAATCCGTGACAGAAAGAGAGGCATGCGAGCGAAAGCGCGTGTGATATTGTCCAATGGAGCCATTTGAGAGGTTTGTCGACGGAGCGATGGAGGCCACGGGTAGAAGTTCGTCAATGGGAATACGCCGCCATGCGTTGACTTGATCGAAGGGGGAATCGAGGGAGGAGGGTTTTAAGAGGTGTTTGCACGCAAAAAGGAAAACTCCACGGCGACGTTGATGTTATTAATACTAATCAATCTCCCGAGGCGGTTGGAGCTCAGCCCGTAGACGAACGCATGATGGATAGAAGGAAAAGGAAGTGGAAAGGGGTCGAGGGAAAGGGTTGAGAAGTCGTGAATAGCACGAGGATAGGGAGGGAAGGCGATAGGGAGTAAAGGAGGCTTTTGCCATCAATTGGGTATAGCGAGAAGAGGACCGGAGGGGGCAGGAGGAGGGGCGAGGGTGAGGTGAGGAAGAGAGTGAGACGGGGAGGGTTTTGTTCTCCCTCTCGCCCAGCCCTCGGTGGAAACGGGAGGCAAAGAAAAGGTCCCCCGCACCGTTCGTTCTCCCTCTCTCATTCCCGAGCGTTTCTGGGAGCGATGAGGGGTGTGTGGGGGCGAGGGGAGTGGGGAGAGATGGTGTGGGGGTTGGTGCATTGATCCCCGATGCGTGGAGGCGGGCAAACTGCTGCTGGCGTCGGCCGGAGAGGGGCGGGGACGGCGGGGCAGGTACTACTACTACACTCAGTTCTCCCCCAACATCCACCCCCCCTGCTTGCTGCTTCCTCTCCCCCCCGCTGGTGGCGCTGTGCTCTCTCCTCCCTCCCGTTCCGACCGGCGTTGAGAGTTTTGCGCGCGGGGGATGAGGGGTTGTGTGCTGCGGGGGACTCGGAGCGTGGCGGGGGCGTGCCGGGGGGGGGGATGGGAGACCCCGGTGTGTATGTTGGAGAGCGATATTGAGCGGGGAAGAGGCGTTCGGCGCATGCGCTGTGGGACTTCCATTTTTTTCGTCCACCCCCTGCCTCCTGCGCACCCTCTTCCTCCACGAAATGGGTGGAGGGGGAGGGGATAGTCTGCACCCCCAGGGTTAGATCGTCCCTCTCTTTTTCGGATGGAAAGGGGAAGCAATGCGAGTGTTCCTCCCACTGCGAGCCTTCTTCTTCGTCCCCCTGCCGCCACCAACCCCCTTCTCCGGATTCCCGCCCTCCCTCTTTCCCTTAAATCCCCACCCCCCCCCGCCCCATCGCAACGTCCTCCTCCCTCTTATCTATTCCCCTAAACCAGAGCAGAAGGGATGGATGGGGTGCGTGCGTGTGGGCACCCCTGGCGCCATGGAGGGAGAGGCCGAGTCCCTTTCCAGGCAAACGGTCGCCTCCCCCCACGAGGTGAGGTGAGATTCCATCCACTCTCTCCCTCCCTCCGCCGTCTTTGGGGGTGCTTCGGCCGCGTTCCTTCCCGCTGTTCCCCGTGCATCAAGTCCACCCGGGGAAGCACACGGCTTGCTCGTGAGAGTTGGGATGGAGTGGAGGGAGCAAGGGCCTTCTTCCCTCGGGGATGTGTGGAGACAATGTCCACTCCGTCCTCTCATGTCCATTCCCAGACCTCCCTCGTTCCAGACACAAGTCTCCCGATTCAAATGCTGCTTCCGAACCGGGTTGATGTTTCCTATTTGAAAAAGTGTTTTCACTCACTGAAAGTTCAAATCAGAAGTCCTATTGAATTAAGACCTCCTGCCATACGTCCTCGCGACGGCTTTTCTAGATAGTTTATCAATGTAAATGTTGGGAAAAAAACCCAAAACAAAGAAAAATGTTTCGCGTAGGGCCCCGAAGGCCTAAAAGCATGGTGGGGTTGGTGGTGTAAGCATTTGCATGCGTATCGCCGGAGTGGGGCGGTCGTAATGTCATCCCCCCCCCCGTGGGTTGATTTGGCGCCGTATTCGTGTCGTGACGTGATTATGAAAACCACGAGCAAACCGTTGAAGGTTAATGAGAATCGAACTGCGTTCAGTGGTGGGTGACGCGATGTTGCGATTTGCGAGTTGCGGTTTTCCGATTCGAATGATACGTCTATCCTCCTGCTTCAGTGACCACGTTTCCGCGCCGTACTTAGCTACATCTACATCAACTCAATACCCCGCAAGCCGCCGCAAGGACGTGTGGCGGGGGGTGTTAGGGCACCACCCGTAAACTAGGAAAAAAACCGCATGCAGAAGCCACAAATTTATAGCCCACAAACCAAATATGGTAAATATTCATGCAAGAACCCTTTCGCCCAAACCTTATCACACACATGCAAACTCACAAACTACCAACAAACATACACATGCAAAATCTTTGATTTTCTAATTTTGTTCCCACTTGCAAATTAAATGTTTTTAATATTTCTAAATGGACTTCGGATTCTTACTGTTATGATTTCTGATTTTTCTCGGGAAGAATGAGTATTTGAATCTATCTGTATTGGAGTCTATCTCCCTTATTTTATCTTTGTGGTCTCATCTACCTTAGTAGTGTGGGGCCATTATTATTCCTTTTGTGTCATCGTTAAACTCGCTGGTTCTGAATCTTTCTAAAAGTCCAAGTCTCGCTTGTTCTCTTCGTATTTCAAGGGGCTCCCAGCCTAAATCCCCTAAGAGACCTGTCACACTTGTGTTCTTATGATAACAATTGTTAACCAATCTGGCTAATTTTCTCTGAACTTCATCTAGTTCTTTTAGCCAGATTTTCTCCCAAGGATCCCAAATACTTGCAGCATATACTAGGAAAAATACTAGGCTGCGTCAACTTGTGTGTTGTTTTCTCCCGATCTAAGTATATCGTGAATGAAAAGACCTAATTGTGTTTCGCAAGATCTGCTCTTCCTAAATCCGTGCTGGTTTGGTCTTAGTATTTTCCTACTATCAAGAAGTCTCATTATGTTACTGACAATAATGTGTTCTAATATTTTACAAGAGATCGATGTCAAAGGAATGGGTCGGTAATTGGTTGGTTTATCCCTATCTCCGCCTTTATAAATGGGAGTTATATGGGCTAGCTTCCAGTCACGAGGAACTGAGCCGTCTTCTATCGATTTAAGGAAAACAATTTCTAAAAACAGGGCAATGTCTTCGGCATATTCCTTTAATATTCTAGCAGGTATTTCTTCCGGACCAGGTGATTTGTTTGGTTTGATGCTACGTAGTAGATGTTCTATTTCATTCTTGATCAGTCTTATGTCGCTCATGCGTTCCCCGGGTGGGTGTGGAGGATCGTTTGGTGGGTTTGAGTCTTTATTGTTGACGCTCTGGCAAAACTTATTTAAAATGATTGCTTTTTTACGCTGACTGTAATTATTTTTCCGTTTTCCGTCTTTAAAGAATGTACAGTTGGACTTTTACCCTGTATTTCCCTAACATAGGACCAGAATGACTTTGGATTTTCCTCCATATATTCGCTTAGCATTTTAGATTTAAAAGAGCGTAGGGCTATGCGCATGATACATTTTTTTTGCGACGACATTCCTTAAGTTTCTATTTTGATGTATTCACATAAACAATATCGTCACTTTTTAAACTCTTTTTAAAATTTGACTGTAGCCTTCTTTGCCTTCTTAATGCCGATCTTACTTCCCCGTTGTACCATCGAAGTCCCCTATTGTAGCATTGAAGTTTGGATGGGATGTACGTCTTCATTCCTTCGAGCAAAATATTTAAGAAATAATTCCAGCTGTTCTCTGCATCGGTTGTCTGTGTTTTTGTCTTGTATTGTGGCAATTCTTTTTTCAAATATTCTCGTAGTCCGTTAAAATTCGCCTTGTTGAATAGGTATATTTTACGCTTTTCTTTGTTTATTTTCACGAACTTAGTTTTTAACTCTATAAAAATTGCCTTATGATCACTAATTCCATCGATTATTTAAATGTTTGTTACGATTTCGGGCGTAGAAGTCGCGAAGATATCAATTATGCTGTGACTCCTTGTTGGTGATTTAACAATTTGTTCTAAGGGGTGCTTTGTGAATATATGGAGTTCTTGGAATGATTCTCTGTTTTTGCGGATTTTCCTACGCCGTACTTGTCCCAGTCAATTGACGGTAGATTTGTGTCACCAGCGATTATAATAATACTGTCGCTATGCTTGTTACTAAGAGAGGATATTTGGTCGTCCAGCTTTTGTAGAATATCTGTACTAGAATCTGGGGGTCTATACAATGAGCTCACGAATATGCTTCTGTCGTTGTAGTCCTTTATGTTACACCATACGCTTTCCATGTTATTTTCGTCGCATTCGTATCTTAGGCTACTAAGATGTGACTTAACAGCTATGAGTACTCACCCACCCAATCTATTAGGTCTGTCCCTTCTGTAAATTGTGAAACCGCTTGGAAAAATTTCTTTGTTTGCTATATCTCCCGTGATCCAACTCTCCGTTCCAACTACTATGTCTACGTTTGTACTTACAAAGATGTGATCAATATCCGATATTTTGTTTCTAATGCTGCGGCAATTTAATGTTATAATTTTTATTTGGCCAATCACTTTTTCTTTCACGGTTTTATGTATGCTCAGAAAACTGTTTCGCGAAGATACGTGGTTAACAGAGGTATAAGTATTATATTCGCACGCATTACTTTATGTTATGTATTTCGAGGACCCAATTTTATTAACTTTACGTGGGTTGTATGCTGTATTAAAGTAAGTTTTTGTTTGTTCTGTTATTTTTGGGATCTGTGAGGCGTAACCTGATCTCAAGTGACAAAAAGCGCTGGATTCAACTTTATTTATCTCAATATATGACCTGCGCTCTTGCCTTCCAACTATGCTAAACCCTAGAAACGTGTTCGTGTAACCTACGCGCTACACACTGTGATGCCACGGCAGTATAATGGACCCCGGAGCGATTTAGGGGTACCCGACACGATGAGAGGACAGGCCTCAGATCAACGAAGTCCGCTCCGATTTCCCGACAGAATCCCAACATTCTCTCGTTTATACCCTCTATTCGGCTCCAAACGAGCCTTCCGCGGCCAGTACGTGGCACAATACTACAAATACTTAATTTAAGAGGAACCTTCAACTCTGCCTCAATCCGTTTCACCTCCGAGTGCATCTCCTTAAAGGAGCGCAGGATCTCTTCAGATCCACGTTCTGAGGCGTCGTTTGTTCGCACGTGTGCCACAATGCGTAGCTTTGAGCAACTCGTATTACTGACGGCCGCCTTCACCGCCTGCGTCGCCTGGGGTGCCCCGCCGTCTGGTATACACCAGGACGACAAGAATCCAACACCTCCCTCCTGATGGACTCTGCGGCGCAGCGGATGCATTATACGCCGGACGTTAGAAGTGCCTAATATAAAGATTCCCTTCCTTCCCGAGCGCTGATTTCTTGCTCTAGGCAGTGCCCTCGGAGTAGGGGCAGGAGCTGCAGTGACGGTGGTACTGTCATCCGTCAGACTCTGGTACCTGATGGAGACTGGGATGGTGTCTGCCTCCGCAGAGTCCAATCCACGCCGCAGGGTTTTCTTCCCCTTGCCCCGAGATACAATCCTCCAATCGTCCGACATACGGACATGAGATAATCCCTCGTTGAGAGATGGGACACAAGGTAGGTCTTTAATCGCCCAGCCACGTGTAGCATTCGGACGAATCCGTGCATGGGCGCGGCGGGTTTTCATATTCCCACACCGAGTACCATCTCTCCCGAGGGGAGCCCTCCCGCCGGCGATCTCCGAACGAAGCTCCCGCACCATCCTCTCTAACATGACGAACTCTTACTATGATTTCTAAGAGGGGTTCCCCAACGAGTTCCCTAAAAAAAAATAAAAATTAAAGCTAACCTAAACCTGCTATGCTAAAGATATGTTTTTTTATATACGGCGGTACTATAAATGAAAATGTCCGAAACTGGTAACTTAATGTAATGGACTCTGTACTTGAAGTGGCTACTCAGTGGAAAATAAGAGAGAAAGCGAGAGAGCGGTCACCAAATACCAGTCAGAGGAGCGGGAAACAACCACAAACCACTAAGAATACCCACTAAAATTACCACCACACTAAAAAGAATAATAACAAACAAAACAAAGGCTAAAGAACTTAAGCTATTTCACAGAATTAAAGCTAACACCACACCACACTTCACTAGGAAAGAATATGCACAGAGGTTAACAGCAGGCACGCAGATAAGCTCGGCTACGGTCTAACCGGTTCCAGCGAGCGAGGTCAGGCACACCTGTTCTCATCAGAAGTCAGGTAGAGAAATGATACATATTCATTTCATTTTCTATTTCATACATACTTTTATATGTAGCGCAGCTGCATATAAAAGTTTTTACGAGTGTTTTCTTAACTTCGGAAATCGGAGCGGACTTTGTTGATCTGAATCCTGTCCTCTCATCGTGTCGGGTACCCGTAAATCGTTCCGGGGTCCATTATACTGCCGTGACATCACAGTGTATTGCGCGTAGGTTACACGAACACGTTTTAGCTAGTGTTTAGCATAGTTGGAAGGCAAGAGCGCAGGTCACATATTGGGATAAATAAAGTAGAATCCAGCGTTTTTTGTCACTTGAGATCAGGTTCCAACTCACAGATCCCAAAAATAGCAGAACAAACACAAACTCGTTTTAATACAGCATACAACCGACATGTAAAGGTAACCGACAACCGTGGCAATGACGTAGAAAGACATTTGACATGCACTTTTCCACAAACGTGTCGTAAATTACGGTCAGACACAAACTAGGGCGTTATTCAAGAGAAAAACAATCTAAATATACTTGTATTAAATTGCAGAAGCCTCAAAAATAAAATAGCGGATCTCGAGCACATAATCCAATGTCATTCGGCCGATATAATATTAGGCACAGAGAGTTGGCTGTGTAATGACATCAATGACCAAGAAATTTTCCCAATAAACTTTACAGTTTACCGACGTTATAGAGGTACAAGACCCGGAGGAGTTTTCGTGGCTGTGAAAAGTAATCTTGAAAGCAGACAACTTGCATATAATAACATAGAAAGTGTTTGATGCACCATACTACGATCCAATCAACCCAAAATTAATTTATGCTGTTTCTATAGACCCCCAGACTCAGATTTTCAAACACTTAATACCCTCAATGAACAAATAAATAAATTTACACAAAAAATAATAAATGCATCGATATAATTGGTGGTGAATTTAACCTCCCTGGTAAATATTGGGACAGCAATAGCGTTAAATCTTGGGCCCGTGATCGCGAATATTGAAATTTCTTACTAAAATTGGTTCAAAGAAACTCGCTCCTTCAAGCAGTACGCACTCCCACCCGTGGAAAGAACATATTGGACTTATTTCTTACGAACACACCGGAACGCATTAATAGTGTATCAACTGACGAGGGTATGAGTGACCATAAACCAGTTATTATCAACTTGAACGTAGACATAAAAAAGAATGTTAAGCCAAAAAGAAAAATTTAAAATTGTTATAAAGCAAATTTTGAAACTCTTGCCAGCCATTTAAACTCTTCACTACACGATTTCAAAACGTACGCTGTCGCGTACGTTTTCAAATCGTGGAATTAGACAGCGTACGAGTCACCTCGGGGGTTCCTCAGGGAAGTGTTATCTGGCCGTTGGTTTTCTTCATTTTTGTTAACCTTTTGAACCGCGAAGTGAAAAGTAAGATAAGGATGTTCGCGGATGACACAGTGATTTATCGGGAGATATCTAGGGATGAGGATCGTTTAATTCTAGCACGTGATTTAGATAGCATTAATGAATGGTGTTCAAAATGGGGATTGCCTTAAAATCTTAATAAATGCTCGGTGGTAAATTTCTTTAAAAGATCCACGGGATTCGTTTACAAATTAGCTGGAGTTGACCTTGAAGTAGTTGATACGGTGAAATACCTAGGTGTTACATTCACTAAAGACTTAACTTGGGGACCTATATACGAAAAGTGTACGGGCAAGCATATAAAAAATTAGGATTTATTAGACGCATTGTCGGCAGAAGTGACACCAAGGTCAAGGAACGTTGTTATTACGCTCTTGTAAGGCCCCATTTAGAAAATACATGTAGCGTATGGGATCCGTGTGAAAAAGCCCTCATTCGGGAAATTAAGAATGTCCTACCCCAGGCAGCTCGTTTCGTGGAAAACTGTTACGATAAAACGAAAAGCGTCACTGCAATGCTTATGGAGTTGGGATGGGAATCATTGGAAGAAAGACGACTCAATGCTAGGTTAAAGTTGCTAAATAAATTCAGATCCGCATGTTTCAGCACCGAGGTCTCGAAAATTATTCGCGCTCCAACATACATTGGTCGCTTGGATCATGTGTACAAAATTCGGGAAATAAATGCCAGGACTGGCAGACTCAAGGACTCCTTCTTCCCACGGACGATACGGGATAACAAATTAGGGTCACACTCGGAGATAGAAAAAATGCCACTTGCCACCCTCGGCGTCTAGGTAACAATTAGTTAAACTCAATTGCATGCACTTTCACTAACCTCCTGTGTGTTGTGTCAAAACTCTTCCCGCATGCCCGCATTGGAATGCCATTAAGTAATGTATCGCTGTTTACAGTATTGTTTGCTCTGCTTTTGGTACCCTAAATTTCCCCTTCCATCCCTTGTCCCTCTCCGCGGGGGAGCCCTCCTCCTACCTGCAGCGCTGGGTCAAATTCCTCACCTTGGGTAGGGGAGCGTTTTATGTAGCACGTTCTTGTGGTGGTGGTATTTCGCCTAGCTACTTACTAAAATCTAGCTTGCACGTTCCTGATAAATTTCTTCTGCATCCTGGGGTACAATTATTTGTTGTAGTTAAGCGTATGTACTTGCATGCTTGTGGAGTGAAGGGAGGTAGATGTGTGTTTGCATGAACGTGGAATGATGAGATGTTTCTATGAATTTTTACACTGCTGGGAATTGGAGTTTGCATGTGTGTGTTGGTTTTAAATGCGGTATTTCTTTTTTCCTTTTGGCTGGTGACCTAACACCCCCCGCCACACGCCCTTGCGGCGTTTTGCGGGGTATTACGTAGATGTAACCTCCCAACTCAACGTCCCCGTCATCAACTCCCTCCTCCTCGGTCCTAAACCCATCCAAGATACGTAAATTGTTCAATCTCATTTCTTTTTTCCCCTCCTATTTTAATGTTTACCTTAGCGTTTTTCTTTTTGGAAAATCGCATAACCTTTGTTTCATTAATATTGATTCTCATCCCATATTTATCGTACTGAACCTCCAATTCTCTCAGCAATGTTTGCAACCCCTTGGCTGACTGACCAACTATTCTTGGTCATCAACAAACCTAACCGATTTTGAAAATTCCCCTCTGACATTCATTCCCACCTCCAGTTCTTCCCATGCCTCTTTAATCATTTCCTCCACATATACGTTGAACAGCACCGGTGACAGTGGGCAACCCTGCCTTACACCTCTTCCTAACACTGCCCATCCGGACTCTCCGTTCCCCACTCGCACCTGAGCAGTCCGTGATATGTACAAGTTGCGGATCAGTCTCCTGTCCCTCCAATCCATTTCTATTTTCTGCAATACAAGCATTAATTTTTCCCAATTCACTCTATCAAACGCTTTTTCGAAATCTACAAAACGGGCAAAAACGTCCTGATTGTATTCTATATTCCTCTCGATTAGTGATCTCATTTCTGCAATGGCATCACACGTACCACTCCCCTTATTAAACCCAAACTGTTTTCCCCCATAAGTAATCTTTTGCCCTACTCTGTATCGTTTTGTTGATTATCCTGAGAATAATTTTAGCTGCCTGGGACATGAAACGTATTGTTCTGTAATCCTCACATGATGTAGCCTTTACCTTTTTTGGAATAGGAACTAACACTGATCTCACAAAATCTTCCGGCCAGATTCCTTCCTCATAGATACTACGAATCAGTCCATATAGAGTCTTCTTCCCATATTTTCCTAAACATTTCAATAGTTCTACAGGGATGGTTTCCACCCCCACGGCCTTATTTGCTTTCATCTCCTTTAATGCCCTTTCTATTTCATCGTCGAGTATGCCTGGACCTAAGCTATCTTCTTCTACGTCATGTTCTTTTTTCTATGCATAACTTTGTTGGCCTATGTTCTTTATCATACAGTTTTTCTATATATTCCTTCCATCTCTCTTGGATCTTTGCTGTGTCAAATATTTTCTTATCCCACTTGTCTTTAACTGGTAGCACAGATCTTCCCTTCTTACTACCAGATAATAACTTAACCGAACTGTATAGGGCACCAATTTCACCCTTCCTTTGTAAACTTTCCATACCCTCGCATTGCTTTTTCCATCAGCAGGGCATTTGGTTGCATACATTTTCCGAAGATTTTAGTGTAAATTACGTTTCCTCGATAGCTAATATTGTTAGAGCATTAGCCAAGTCGAAAGAAAGGGTTACCCCTCCGACCTTCACTAACACCTCTCCTCCCCTCTCCCCTTCTCTGCCCACTTTATAAAGCGGTGTGTCTTCTGTTTTTTACCTGATGATGACTTTGTAAGTCGAAACCTAGGTCGCGTGTAATTAAATTTGTGTGGAAGAACTAAGTATTTTCTATTTCCGTTCTCAATCGCTTCCACAAAGTGACGCCTCAAACCATTTCTTTTTCGAAAGATCTGGTTTTCAAGTCCCGGTCAAGGAAATAGTTTAACCCTAGTGATCTGCTCGATTCCGCTTCCCACCTCTCCTGTGTTCGTCCTTCGTAAGTGGTCCTATCCCCTTTCCTTATATATATTTTAATGTGAATCAATATTTGTTCGCCGTAAGGAGGGTTTTCGGGTTTCTGTGTATAAACATAATCAAGGTATGATCAAAAAGTGACCGGACTGATTTTAAACTGCTCAAACCGTTTAACTGATCGACACAATGCGCTACCTATTGACACATCTGACGACTAAAACGAGACGTGTTGCGTTTGTTTACGTCGAGTCATTACGCAGCATGTGTACGTGTCTAAATGTGTTTGTCGGCGCGTGCAATGGCAGCAAAGAAGGAGCTGGACGAACAACGCTGATCGTGACTGAGTTTTTCGCTAGAACCGGAACTTCCGTGATGCTGCTGCCTCTCTGCTCTCCAGACGTGGCTCCCTCTTACTTTTTTTTGTTTCCAATGTTAAATCAACCGTGAAAGGGCGCCAATTCTCCACTCTTGCGGACATAAAAACTAATTGTACGGCGGACCGGAAGAGGATCCGTAAGGCGGCTTACCTGGCAGAGTTCTGCATCTACATCTACATAAATACCCTGCGAGCCACCAAAAAGGTGTGTGGCAGGGGGTGTAGCACCATGAGGGAAGGGTAAGGGTTGAGGGGGTTTGGGGTTAGGTGAGGAAAGAGAGGTGAATATATGCACATTATAAGATGTACAAATTCCATCTCCTCAGAATGACCTGATCATTTCTGCCTTCACATCAGCAATGTTCGTATTCTCACCTGATGGGCAATATTGTCCATACACTATAAACATAGATCTCAGCAATTCCGTCGCTTAAAATTATGGAAGTAATATCTTATCGTAGACCCGGGTATCCATCCGAAAGCCAGGTGCCGTGGGGGCATGGTACGTTATCCGGAAGGTCTGACCGGAAGCTCCTGCTCCGGTCAGGCCTTCTCCGGACACCACCAGATGTACGATTTGTCGGGTCCTCATGCGAAACCACGAGGGAAAAAGGGAAATGAGCACCCCCTCTCTCCGAACCCTTTATTGTTCCCTTAATGTGTGGGCATCGCACGCCGTTGGGCTTAGTATTGGGTGACCTCTGCCACCTATCAAACCAGCCTTCGGCTTGATTACTGCAGTTTGTTTTAGATCCCTTTTAACCAGTAATGAGGAGAACCCTCTCTGAAGTTTGTTTTGATGCCCTGTTTGTTATGGATGAGAATGATTTTGTGTTTGCTCATCGAGTGGCGTAAAATTGGTCCAATACCCCTCATAATGACGCCGCGTCAAGGGCTCCTCCCTTCGGTCCATCGCTTTGCCCTTGTACGGGACGGTCCGATTCGCCGGATAAGCTGTTCTCGTTCGAGCGGAACCCTACGTTTTAACGACTCTCTCTCTCTCACGGATACATTGATGTTTATTAATGCACCTGAGCGCAAACCGCAGCTTTAAATCTCGCGGTGGTGCCCTCCGATATCCCCGGCGCTTCATTCCTAGTCGAAGGACGATTCCCGGTCGAGAATACTTTCCCCACCAAAGATCTTCCTTCGTTCAGGATGCCGACCGGGGGGGGGGGGGAAGGGGGCGTGGCAAGAAAAGAAAGAAAGTTACGGCGGGAAAGTTGGTAAAGGGGTTTATAAACGATACAATGGGTGATTTCCCTCGGGGGTTAGAGGGGATCCTTGTTTGGGATAATTGTCGTTACTCGACTAGGCAAAACCAAGGGGAATGGCTCTTCATTAAGAGCCGGCGGCGGACGATGTTTTCCGGGGGTGGTGCGTAAATGTGGCGTCGGGGATTCGAGGAAGGAGAGGCTCTTGGCCGAGGGGGGGAGGGGATCTTGCGGCACGTGGACGAGGAGAGATAGATGAACGTTTTAAACGGGATTACGTAGTTTCACGTGGCCCACCCCACCTCCCCTACCTGCTAATACTCCCCTAAAACCCCGACCCCCATCCGTCCTCCCGATTACTTCCGGCGAAAAACTTTAAAAGGGATTTACGAAACGTCGGCCTCAATGATTACGGTGGGCTTTGCACTCGAGAATGGAACAGTGCAATTTCCTAAAAAGGATAAGAATTACGCACCTGCGCTTACCGACTGACAAATTTATCATCTTCTTAGCCTGTTACATGGCAATTTCACGCCGTTCCGTAGGGACAAACTCTCACTTTTGTGCTTATGTTCTGCATTTACATTTATGTATGTATGTTTATAAAAATATAGTATTATTAGGTAATCTACCTGTTAAGGTAGGTTTTTGGATGGACACCCCTATCAAATAAACATTTTGTGACTTCCCACCTAGCAAACTAATCTATATCAGGTCCCTCTTCATCTCGGTGTACTTCTTTCCTCCCTTCATCCCGTCCAACATCCCTATCCTGTTCCTACCCTTACCTCGCTTGCCCAACATTCTCCCCTCTATTACCCTCTTCAACATTCCACTACCGCTCAATACGCCTTTCATCCATTTTTCCTGCCTCCATAGGATTTCTCTCAACAAACCGGTCTCCTCACCCACCATCTCTAGTACTTCCTCATTTGTTTTCCTTTCGGTCCATTTCACCTTCTCCATTCTTCTTCACACCCACATTTCAAAAGCCTCCAATCTACGTCTATCCTCCTGCTTCAGTGACCACGTTTCCACTCCGTACGTTGCTGCGCTCCATATCAGAGTTTTTACGAGTCTTGTCTTAACATCTCTACTCAACGTCCCCGTAATCAACTCCCTCCTCCTTAAGAATGCCTCCTTGCCTAGCGCCAATTCTTCTCTTACGTCCCTACCACTTTGACCGTATTGGTCCAAAACCCTTCCGAGATATGTAAACCGTTTTACCTGCTCTATTTTTTCCCCACCTATTTTAATATTTAGATTAGCCTTTTTCTTTCTGGAATATCGCATAACCTTTGTTTTATTAATATTGATTTTTATCCCATATTTATCGCATTGAACCCCCAATCTACTCAGCAATGCTTGGCTGACTGCATCCGTTGGCTGACTGAGCAACTAATGCTTGGTCATCAGCAAACCTAACCGATTTTACGAATTCTACTCCGACTTTCATTCCTACCTCCAGCTCTTCCGATGCCTCGTTAATCATTTCCTCCACATATACGTTGAACAGCACCGGTGACAATGGGCAACCCTACTTCTTCTTAACACTGCCCATCCGGACTCTCCGTTTCCCACTCGCACCTGAGCAGTCTGGGACATGTCCAGGTTGCGGATCAGTCTCCTGTACCTCCAATCCATTCCTATTTTCTGCAATACGCGCATTAATTTTTCCCAATTCACTCTATCAAACGCTTTTTAGAAATCTACAAAGCAGGCGAATTCTATTATTCTTGTTATTCTATATTCCTCTCGATTGGTGATCTCATTCCTGCTATAGCATATAGCGTACCTCTTCCTTTCCTGAACCCAAACTGATCATCCCCTAAGTAATCATTTGCCTTACTCTCTATCCCTTTGTTGATGATCCTGAGAAAAACTTTAGCTGCGTGGGATATCAAACTTATTGTTCTGTAATCCTCACATGATGTAGCCTTTACCTTTTTCGGAATAGGAACTAACACCGATCTCACAAAATCTTCCGGCCAGATTCCTTCCTCATAGATAGTACGAATCAGTCCATATATGGCCTTCTTCCCACCTTTCCCCAACCATTTCAACATTTCTACAGGAATATTGTCCACCCCCACAGCCTTATTTGCTTTCATCTCCTTTAATGCCCTTTCTATTTCATCGTCGAGTATGCCTGGACCTAAGCTATCTTCTTCTACGTCATGTTCCTTTTCTATGTCTAACCTTGTCGGCCTAAGTTCTTTACCATACAGTGTTTCTATATGTTCCTGCCATCTCTCTAGGATTTTTCCTGGTTCAACTATTATCTTACCCCACTTATCTTTAACTGTTAGCACAGATCTTGCCTTCTTACTTCCCGATAATAACTTAACCTTGCTGTATAGTGCACCAATTTTACCCTTCCTCTTTAAACTTTCCATATCCTCGCATTGTGTCTTCCACCAGTCTTTTTTCGCTTTATTTGTGCCTTGTAACAATTTTTTACTGATCCGCACATCTCAGACTGCTCAGTTGCGAGTGGGGAACGGAAAGTCCGGATGGTCAGTGTTAGGAAGAGGTGTAAGACAGGGTTGCCCATCACATGTGCTGTTCAACGTATATGTGGAGGAAATGATTAAAGAGGCATGGGAAGAACTGGAGGTAGGAATGAAAGTGGGAGGGGAATTCGTAAAATCGGTTAGATTCGCTCATGACCAACCATCAAATGCTCAGTCAGCCAAGGGGTTGCAAGCATTGTTGAGTGAATTGGAGGTTCAGTGCGATAAATATGGGATGAGAATCAATATTAATAAAACAAAGGTTATGCGATTTTCCAGAAGAGAAAAAGGCTAAGCTAAACATTAAAATAGGAGGGGAAAAAATAGAGCAGGTAGAACAGTTTACATATCTCGGAAGTGTTTTGGACCAATACTGTCAATGTGGTAGGGATGTAAGGAGAAGAATTGCGCTAGGTAAAGAGGCTTTCTCAAGGAGGAGGGAGTTTATGTCGGGGACGTTGAGTAGGGATGTTAAGACAAGACTCGTAAAAAATCTGATATGGAGCGTAGCTATGTATCGTGCGGAAACGTGGTCACTGAAGCAGGAGGATAGACGTAGAATGGAGGCTTTTGAAATGTGGTAATGGAGAAGAATGGCGAAGGTGAAATGGACCGAAAGGAAGATAAATGAGGAAGTACTGGAGATGGTGATTGAGGACAGGGGTTTGTTGGGAGAAATCCTATGGAGGCAGGAAAAATGGATGAAAGGCGTATTGAGCGGTAGTGGAATGTTGAAGAAGGTAGTAGAGGGGAGAATGTTTGGCAAACAAGGAAAGAGTAGGAACAGGATAGGGGTGTTGGATGGGATAAAGGGAGGAAAGGAGTATACAGAATAAGTTGAACAGAATCAGGCTTATGGTCGTGGAAGTTTTTCATATTGGGGGAAAGGAGGGGGATGAGGCGGTGAGGTTACTGTTACCTCACCGCCTCTTCCCCCTTCTTTCCCCTTCCCCCTACTCACCTTCCCTCCCCAACCGTAACTCAGCATATAAATATGGACTCCTCACTGTTTATTTTGTCTTGTAGCTGTTGATGACTCTGTGAGTTGAAACGCGTCGTACGCTGTAATAAATCTGTGGAAAAGTGCAAACTCTCCTTATATTCATTATGAAGTACACAGAGACGAATGGGGACCTGATGTAGATTAGGTTGCTGGATTGGGTTTTGTTTGGATTCACAAAATATTTATTTGATTGTCGGGTCTATCCAAAAATCTACCTTAGCCGATAGATTACCTAATAATATAATAATATATAGATATGTATATGGCGGGTCGCGGTGGGTAGAGCTTTGGACTACTAACCGGAGGGTCCCGGGTTCGATTCCCATGTAAGGCACTTTGGGCACCTGCTGCTCCACCCAAGCTAGTTGATTTTTCGGATACCAGATCTTTCTGGGAAACCATAACCAGCACAGGGAAAGGAACTGGCCCCCCCACCCTGATGTGTGAATATTCACACGCCGTCGGGCTTAGTAAATGGGTGAGCTCTACCATCACCTACTAAACCGACCTTCGGGTTGATTACTGTGTTTTAGATATAGATATATTTTTTTTTCTATGTTTGTGTGAGTGTATACGTGTATATGTTGTCTTGTTGATAAAGTTTCTCGTTCCTACAATTCTGAAAAGCTGTTTCAAGAATTATGGCGGGGTGAACATGTTTACGCTGCACTCCAATGATATTTTAAATTTGATCCGCCTCCTCTTTGGTGCCCCTTGCTTTCGGAAACCGATCGGAAGTGTATTAAAGTCTACACGAAATGATGAAGAAGTATATTCACGCGACTGAAGTGAGTGCTTTGCCTTCGGTGTGAACGCTATTTCAATCTTCCTCATAATCTTCCTTGATCGTTCTTCTCATCATTCAACTATTTTCTGATTCTGAGGAAAATAAATCAACCTATAATTTCCCAATATTCGAATACTTGAACTGTTCTGCGTGAAAAGTGTCTCACTCTCTTCTATTTTGAACGAGAGAATTAAATGCTATTAGTTTTGTTCTCTTAAATTTAATAGCAATAGTTGAAAATGACGAAGCGTGGGAAGATATATGGAAGTGCATAGAAAACCAAGTTTTAAGTGAATAAATTACCACAGTTTTAAAATATAAATGCAGAACACCATAAAACAATATGAATATTTAATTTTAAACAGAAGTACTTGTTGACTGGAACCAGCCGCCTGGAATATTGTTCGAGCCCCTTCCATCAAATTTTGGGAGTTTGAAGAATAGGTGTAAAGCAGCCGTTGGACAAACTTTATTTGCCGGTGATCGTTATTTTATTTATTGGAAATAATGTTTCGAGCATGAATGTGTGTGCGGCGTGAGAAGTTGGATTGTCTAAATGTGCGTCTGTGTCTTAAGAGTGCCTGTGATTTCGGACGAAGTGTGATGTTGCTTTGTATGGCGTGAACCTGGACCATAATGTGATGCTACGGTCGGGAAATTAGAGCATCTTAGAGTGAGTGCCAGGGTCATTTTTGAAATGCGTTGTGGTTCATATTAGTCTTTCTTTTGGTGCACTACAAGGGTGTATCACTGGATCGTTGCCACATTTGACTGATTGCAACGAAATGTAAATAATAATAATAATAATAGATTTTAAAAGCATCTCTCCCATAAAATATAATGAAACACAGCGAAAAATGTATCAGTACCCGAGATATAGCTGATTGAAATCGGTTCATAATTATGGAAATAACTATGTGTAAGTGTAAAATTTGTCCGTTGTGCACTTAAAAATCGTTCCACGTTACTAACGCACCTGTTTTTCTTCTTTCAGGTAAGCATTCTTTCATCGCAGCTCCAATTTTCAACGTAAGGTCTTGCCGAACACGTGAGTCATTATGTAGTCCTGCTCTAGAATGTAGAGTCTTCATGTTGTCGTTTAGAATTATTAGAAATCACATCCAAGGCGCACTGGTGAATGTGTCTGTTTTCAATGGAATGGAAAAAGTTTCGAATTTGAAACATTTTATTTTCACGCTTCGAAGGATTGGGCAATCTATCTTTGATGTGGGCATGCCAAGAATTCATCCATTTACCACGTGAAATCTGTGTTTTGGTGTGATGACTTTCATATCCGTAGACATTGGTGTTTGAGTGGACCGCACTGGATATTGCCTCAACTCTTTGTTGCCTGTGCCAATTAATCGGCAAACTAGATCGCTTACGTCATGCTTCCCTAAATCCCCCCTCCGTCAATGCGAAAGGATTTAGAGATCCGTTCGCTTACTTTTACGCGATAATATCGATTGTCTGTGAGATTACTGTCGTAACTATGGGCGCACAGAAGTTTAATGTGCGTGAACTTCTAAATCGCATCCGTCAATGCAAACACGATCGCCGCTGGAAATCCTCCTCTTTTGCGTACAAATGCGAAACAAGGGATGAGGAAGGAGGAGGAGGAAGTGGATGGAGGTGGAAGGGGGTGGAGGAGGTGGAAGGGGGTGGAGGAGCAGGGGTCCTGCACCCCTTCGACGGAAACTGCGACTGCACATTTTTAATCTCCTAAATTAATTTTTTTAGGGGAGCAGGAAGATCATCCCTGTTCTTCCATTCTTCCAGATATTTTTGGAGTAACTTTATTCTAAAAAAATCCGGAGCTGAATGGAAAAAGATAGTTTTACTTTTTTAAATAAAAAGAAGGATTTTATTTGGATAGCACGAGGGGATAAAATGGGTGAAGAAGAGAGTGTGAGAGGGAGATAGAGAGAGATAGAGAGAGAGACATGGTTTACCTCGGGCGCCATTTTTAATTAAAGCCAATCTCAATTAAGTAATTTCCTCGGCAAGTAAATAGAACCCGATCGGTTGAGTGCTTTCTTCCTTTTCGACGTGTATGTACCTAAGGCTTCCACATAAAAGAAAAACAGTAGAAGGTTGGAGGAGGGAATTCTTTCCGCTCTTCCACCCTCCGCTTTTCGATTCCTGCCGTCTTCTCCTCATCTCCGTTGTCTCAGCCACTCCCCACCCCCTCCACCCCTTATCGCTATGAAAAGAGTGAATCCACTCCCATAGAAGGAGAGGAATGCAACTCTCTCCCTCCCTGCCTCTCTCTCTCTCTTTCACTCCCACGTACGTATTTGGTTTTAATTTCCATCGAAATCGAAATTGTCGACAGATTGATTTTCAATGGACGCGGGGGGTGTGGGGGCGTGTGGGTGGGTGTGTTGGACGGGAGGGAGCCCGCCCGCGCTTTCGTCTCCCTAATTACTTCGGGATTTGACGCCGCTAGTCTGCCCGAGCGATGATGGCTTTTAAACATTCATGACCCGTCGGGGTGTGTGCTGTGGAGAGGAGAGAGGAAGAGATGATGAAGGAAGGAGAAGAGAAGGAGTGAGGGGAGAGAGAGGGGAGGATTTGGGTACAAGGAGGAGGTTTTTGGGACGCCGAGACGAGGTATAGAGGTGGGTAATTCGCTTAATGAAATACGCTATTAATTAACGAATCGGTTTTCCGAGTTGAGCACATCCTAATGAACGCGGAAGCGATCTTTTGGTGTGTGCAAGGAGGTAAGATGTATGAACACACGCAGCGCGCCTCTTGTGTGTGTGTGTTTTTGCGCGTGCTCGGAAGTGGAGCCCTCTAGGCCTTCCTATGGGGCGGTTACCCGCGGAGTATTCAGGGCAAAGAAGTCGGGCTTAATTTCAGACTTGTTCGACTTGAATTTGTGTGCGTGCTCATGTGTGTGTGTGTGAGAGAGAGAGAGCTTGGTGCAGACTTGGCTTCGTAAACTCCGGAATCCAAGCTTTCAGCCGAGATCGCATCGGTAGTATTGAGTTTCGTGGATTACTTTAAAAAAGAAAAAGGTATAATATTCTTAAGAGCCACAAAGAGTGTGTGCGGAGATATTCTGTTTATTTTGTAAAGATGGCAGAGCGAATTTTGAAAGCTACCCCCTCAATTTATATGTCGGTCTCTTTTTTTTTAATTCATACAACTTTCAGAAAATAAAAAATCAATATCAGGTAGCCGAAGGAATTTGGAATGATAACCATCCCTTCATTCATGGCTGGGATGATATACGCCACGCACATTAGGTCAGGATATTATTCTTTATGGATTTAATTAATTCAATATTCCGCTTGTCAACCGTATTAAGGATCTTGGGAAGGGAAGTCATCCATATCCTTCTTTCTCATTGGATGTGCTGAATTTATTCTTGAAGTGACACCACTTTCATTTCAGCGGAAGAAGGAATGCGGAACGGGGTTGATTAACATATTTCTGTTCGGGACTTTTCCTCATATTTATTTTTTTATTATAATTAACATATTTCCGTTTTTCTTCTTACGTCCCGGCTACTACTTTGACCATTTTGGTCCAACACACTTCCGAGATACGTAAACTGTTCCACCTGCTCTATTTTTTCCCCGCCTATTTTAATATTTAGCTTAGCCTTTTTCTTTCTGGAAAATCGCATAAGCTTTGTTTTATTAATATTGATTCTCATCCCATATTTATCGCACTGAACCTCCAATTCACTCAACAATGCTTGCAACCCCTTGGCTGACTGAGCAACTAATGCTTGGTCATCAGCAAACCTAACCGATTTTACGAATTCCCCTCCGACTTTCATTCCCACCTCCAGTTCTTCCCATGCCTCTTTAATCATTTCCTCCACATATACGTTGGACAGCACCGGTTACAATGGGCAACCCTACCTCTTCCTAACACTGCCCATTTGGACTCTCCGTTCCCCACTCGCACCTGAGCAGTCTGAGACATGTACAATTTGCGGATCAGTCTCCTGTCCCTTCAACCCATTCCTATTTGCTGCAATACACGCATTAATTTTTCCCACTTCACTCTATCAAACGCTTCTTCGAAATCAACAAAACAGGCAAAAACGTCCTGGTTGTATTCCATATCCCTCTCGATTAGTGACGTCATTACTGCTACGGTTTCGCTCGTGCCTCTTCCGTTCCTGAACCTATACTCGCCCAAAAAAGAACTAATTGCACTTAGCCTGGAGTGACCAACTGGAATGGGCAAAACATTATTTGCAACGTTAAAAGGATTTTTTGCGGGTGAAATTCTGAATAGAAAGGTATTAATTTATAAATCTTTATTTTAAAATCGCCTTCCTAAGAGATTCACTTCCATAGCAGCATCTTTTAAGCATCAGCCCATATCGAGTGAATTTGAAAGAATAATCCACCAGCCTTAAAAAGTTCAAATTCGGATGTAAAGTAAATGAACGAATTTAAGTGTAGTTTCGAAAAACACTGCTTGTTTAAAAAAAAAATTATCCCAATTGTTTTCGCCCTCGTTCGGGTCTTTCAAATGCCTGATTATGCGCTACTCGATTTACGAAAATATTCATCGCCATATCTCGTTTGATTTTATTATTTTTTAATTAAATGGCTGCATATCTCGGCCTCCTTCCCTCCACTCTCCTATCAGCAAGCCCTTCGCATTCCTCCTCGGAAAACCCCCCTCTGTCTCCCGTGAATTTTTTTCAACTCTTCCCGGTTCATACTAATTTTTTGTTACCCTCCCGCGTTTCGTTCTTCTTGGTGCGGAGCATTCGGCTGCTGAATACTGGCCTCGTTCCCTTCTCTCTCTCTCCCTCCCCTCTCTCCCACACAGCATCCTACCCAACTGTGGAATTGGGACGGAATCCGTTCATTAACGCACGCTCAGATCCGCGGGGGTCTTTTTGTTGCTGTTCCGGGAGGCGAGCCTTCATTGTTTTACTCCGTAGTGGTGGGGATTCTCGATAAAAGTCACTATTAATTAAAAACTCGGGAAGGCTCTAAGTGAATGAACACACACGCGCACACACACAGTAGCGTAGTTTTCATTCCAGGGCTAGGTTCGCGCAAAGGCACGCGATTGTTTTTTTTCTTCAACGGTAAACCCGGCCACTGCACTGGGAGCTGGCATCATCGGAGTGAAGTTCTCGCGCGGAGTCGGATGTTTCAATTCGGTATATTTTGCGTCCGATGGGTGGGAGGCTTATTATTATTACAATAGTATCTCCCGACGCGGTGCGTATGCGTTCCGCTTCGTCGACCTTAATTCTCTCTCTCTCCCATTTATCCTTTCCACCGTGAGAGGTGTGTGCGTGTGTGTGTGTGTGAGACACGCACGCGAACCGATGTGTAAGCACGCACTTCCCCGGCAACCTCGAGGACATTTGCTGCGGGAAGCGACTGACTGATTTCCCTTCCATTCGGAATCAAATGTGGCGGAGTTGAAAAAAAAGTTGCAAGGTAACATAAGATGAATCGCGACCAGCAAGTGTCACTTGTTATGTCAATAAATTCCTGACGAAGCTCTACTATTACTACCACGACGCCTCGAGGAGAGTTTTTTTATTCTCTTTCCTTAGGTAACTGCAAATTTTAAATCCATATTTCGATCTCTGTGACACTGCCTGTCTTATTCGTGAGAACGGTTTTTCTAGTGGTGGTGTTAGTGGAAAAGTTCGGCCATATTGGTAGGGAGGCCGAGGTTTTACGTTTTACGGGAAGCATCGGAGAATATGAATTTTGCATTCTAAGGAACTTTAAAGTAAGAAAGGTTTCCTACCGGGGCTCGAAGTGTTCCCTGGGGGATGCAAAACTTGCGATCGAGGAAGAGCCCAGTCTCCTATCCGGTTGCTGAACCGAGAATTTCCTGAAAAGTTTACATTCAATTATATCCGTTGAATCGCCCTTTTGCGACCTTAAAGTTGCATAATATTTTACGCGGAGGGAATATTTTAAGCCCCAGTAATCTGTATCATCTTGCTGCGGGAGTGAGCTATCAGCACACGGTTGGGAAATTTTGCCTCTGGCACATTCATAATTTATGTGAAATCGCCGCCAAACAGCTTTTAAGAGAATATTCAGAAAAATTGCGTTTTAATGCAAAACTATGCGTCTGTTGAAGTATGTGTCCAAATACCATACTTACAGTTGAGATTGCAGGTTGTTCTCGTGAATCAATTTTCTGATGTATAAAAACGATGAGAATTAATTTAATGACTACTTAGAAAAAAATATTTGTTTTATAGTTAAAATTAGTAATTTGAAGTTTCAGAGGTCGTTTTTAACAGCTAAAGTATAATGTTTAGTGATTTTGTAGTCCTTCACTCTTGTATTGATTCAATTTATTTTGGAGACAATCATTTTCTTTCCGTAGACCTTTCTTTCGTCAACATTTATCAGAATAAATGCTTTACTCTGTAGCGGGGGTTTTGGCGTGAAACAGAGTTTGTGTTAGCCGACTATCTTGCTACCATTAAATCTCCGAATAATTGGTTTAACCTTCTGAAACTATTAATGTGTTGTATTGACTGGTCTAACATACACTTTTTGACTGGCTGATCACTTTAAGGATACAATTTTTATCATTATGGTTCAGAGAGCGGAAAGAAAATTTTTTTTTTCCAATTCTAGAGAATTTTGAAGTGTGTTATTATCATTAATTAAAAGATGTGCATGCGGTTATTTTCGGGTGGCACACCAGTCCCTAAAATCGTGATTGTTTTTACACAGAGTAGCTGCAGTTAGTTCTTATGGGAGGCGACCGAGAGCGGAGGTCTTTTGCGTCATTAGCGATGGATGGGAAAGGACGAAGGGTGGAGAGGGAAACCCGGCGTCGGCACTACCCCACTCAAATTGACGAAAGTTGCCAAGGGGTCGCACAGTTGATCGTCCCATCCGACGGACGGCGTACTCACTCAGAGTGCTCTTCACAAAGCACGTCGAGCAGGGATCGGGATAACTCTGAAAAATATCTGTCGACATTCGAATCCGAGCCCTCTGGGTGGGAAGCCAGTAGTTGAGCCCCCGCACCATTCCTATCCTCTACGGCCTCTAGGTTAAATAATAATAAGGGGGAAAACTCCACTGGCCGTTTTTTACGGCCAGTGGAGTTTTCCCCCTTATTATTATTTATTCATTCCTATCCTGTTAACTCCGAAGAGTTTCAAAAGGGATCATTAAGAAAATCAATTATTCGCACAATCATTAGAAAAACAAAACTAAACCCTACATGGGTAATCAAGGAAAATACCAAGTAATACTTACGTGCCTAGCAAAGCCATGCATGGACCAGCCCAATGTGATACCACACATTGGGCCAGCATTACACCACGCCCAAAATCACTCGTCGTCCTACCCATTTACCCATTATTACAGTCCAACTTTTCACTCCGTCCACATCAATGACACAACAACATCGCACACAGTTATTGCAAGTCTATGACCCATGTCCTTTGCCCAGTGATTGCCTTGCACCTGTTCTTTAAACTCTTGCCGTTTTATGTAAAGGGCTCAACTCTCCGGGTTGCTGATTCCATTACACAATACTTCTATTGAAAAGTCAAAAGTTTTTCAGTTTGTGTGTGTCCTTACCTATGTGTTCTTATTTTTATTTTAAAACTGTGGTCGTTTGTATAAATGACTTGAAATGGTTTTGAATTGGAATGAAATTTCAAATTCAATTCTGGTAAAAAGGCCAGCTGAAATCCAGCGAACGAATCAGGATAACGGGGCCAAGAAGTCCCCCGAAACAAGACAAAGACTTCGGTTTGACAAATGGTTGGTTCTCTTCTAGATTTCCGGTTCGGGCTCCCTCAAATCAGCATTTCTCGGTTGCTTTTTCTCATCCACCCCTACCGTTTGCATAAACGTATTGACGGTTAAAAACTAAAACAGCGTGAAAAGTCGTGGACACATGCCTCGACGGGAAGAATATTAAGGCTGAGCGCTTGGAAATTCCTTGTAGAGCCTGCCATTTTTTCCAAAAAACACGACAAAAGTATAATTAAAAGGATTTAAATTTAATTACATATATTATTGCGTACCAAGAAAACCTATGATTTTAAAAGGGAGAATGGCAAATGGTGTATAAACATAATTGCTGTAGATGTAACGGTGATACTAGCCATGGAAATTACTTTTTGAGAATCATCTATGTCCATAAAAATTGTAATTTATTTTCGCCAACCCTTATCTTAGCCTTATTACTTAGCCGTTACTCTTCAGCATTTGACTAACGAATAGTGTTTTACGATGCGGTTTGCGTTTTTTGAGAGATTCCTCTACTTCGGTTTCGTTCTTCCTAAACCTCTCGGAATAATAATCGAGCGATACCCTTCAATGTCAGCGAACAGTCTTAAAAATAACTTTTAAAAACCCATCACATAAATAAAACCCAGTTTTTATTCAACCGGTATCGGAGAGTATCGAAGTGTCGGATTCTGGAATCGGAGATTTCTTTGCACAAACCTGGAAAAAATTACACAATTTTACCCGATTGTATTTCTCAGTCTACCCTATAATACGAGAGTCATTTGCGCACTTGGTATTCTTTTCTTTATATAAAGACTGACTTAAGCGAAGTCGCGAAAGCCTCCGGTCCAAGACCTAGGGGGAATATAGTATTTATCACTTACGGTCCAGTTGAAATACATAGAATACAGATGGCAGGAGAATGATGCCGAACCTCGCTTTTCTGAATGCGTTAGTCGGAAAGAAGGAAAAGAGAGAGAGAGATGGGGGGGGGCGCGGGAATCGCAATAGCAGTTAATTCCTCCTCGAGAAACAAGCAGTCCGTGGTCCCGCGGGGAGGCGCCTTCGTGCCTGGACGGCTCGGGTCGGCTCCTCTCCCTCCCACCCTTCCCTATTCCCTGCGCGAGGTGGCCACAGTTGACCTAAGGGTGCAGGGCAGAGGGGGTGGTCGACTTTCGCGAAAGATGCCCCCAGGGCCTCTTCCCCCCCCCCCCCCAATTCACCCCTTCACCTTCTCCCTCCTCCCGCTTCGGGGTCACTTCGTTTCTTTTTTGTTTTAGCGTTTGGTGGCATTGGAAAGAACAACGGGAGTGTCGGTCGGTGAGGGAAAAAGGGTTCGTCCTTTTTCCAGCCCTCCGCCGCCTCCCCCGTCATCTCTTCTGTCTCTCTCTCTTCGCCGGCCTCTCCCCCCTCCCCAGGAAGGGAGCGTGGAGAGAGATGGTGGAATGGCTGTGTCCGCGAAGACAATGGACCATTGAGAAAGAGGGAGGGAGAGGTGAAAAAAGAATCAACGAACGGCAATTCAGGGGCGACGGCGACAGCGTGCGTGCGGTCTCGTCCTCCTCCCTCCCTTCACTTTCTCCCTCCCCCCCACCCTTCCTTCGGCTGTCCTTCTCTCTACGGAGACTACTCCTCCGGGCCGGAGGGAGGACGCACTCGACAAAACATGTTTATTATACGTGGTCAGCCTGACAATGAAAGTGCCAGACGGGAGAGGGTGGCGGGGGATTAAGCGAGGGGTGAAGGGGGTGGGGTGGAGGGGAGAATCGAATACAATGGCCTAATTGGTACCGTTAAGATGGAGCAAGCGGTGGAGGAAGGAGTCTTCTTCGAGGAGTGTGTTCCCTCCTTTTACTTCTCCTCGTCCGTTTGTGTTCCTCCGTCCTCGTCTCGTTAAAACGAACAAAAGTGTGCGTGAAATGTTTTTCAAAATATTTATTTTTAATCCTGGAGGTCATTAAAAAAATCGTGCGCGCATGCATTGTCATTTTTCTCATGAGGATTGGGGCTGGTGTGTGCCCACGATGTTTGCTACTGCGACGGGAATAAATTCGTTGCGTTTGGGGCTTCCTGTGCTGGAATGGCAGAGAGAGAGAGATGAAGTCGAAAGGATGTACGTGGAAACCATTAAAAATGAAACATATATGAATGTGTGCACACACATATACTTTATATAGTTGCACACACACACGCATATGAGGGACAGCAAGAGGGACAGGAAATGACTGATGAAACGGGCGCGTTTATAGAATGGCCGGCTCTCTCTGGGGACATAAAAAATTAAACATAATAGTCTTTGTTTGTGGTTCTATTTTTTTTAAGTTGATATAACCTTTCCCTCACGTTTTCCGAGGTGGAGGTACAAGCAAGTGGAGATTTTTTTTACCCGTCAGCTTCCTTCCGGATTGTGGATGACCGTCCCGGGGGGGGTTGAAGTGGTCCTCCCCGGTGGCTCTCCTTCTTCCCCGTTTGGGGAATGGTAAATGAGGAAGACGGGAAGGGTGACACACTGTCCATCAGGCAATCTCTTCGTTTATTTTGTTATTTTTTTGGGGCGGGGCTCTCTTTCCTGTGTGACTTCGGTCAATGTTAATGTTCGGGGGACGGGGGGAGGCAAGATGAGTTGGTCTCGCGTCCGTGTTCGCAGGGGTGAGTGAGAGGGGAGGAGGAGGGATGGGGGAGAGTTTTTGGTGCGAGAGGAAGGAACTGGATGGGAAAAAGCTCGTTTGAATTTCCATGGGCCCGTAACCGTATGTCTGTCTGCTCTTGCCTGCCAAGTCGATGGCTTCCAAGGTGGAAGGAGGCCAAGTCGTTCGACCCCTGAATACAAATCGCTGTCCATAAACATGTTTACGGACATATGCACGCGGAAGGTTTTCAGTGGGCACAAAGGAGGCTCTGTGGAATGTCCTGCAACGTTAAATAAACGACTCACACCAGTTTTTGTTCCACTCCGTTTTGAATAATTGGACGCAAAGGGAAAACAAACGCAGTTTACGACAAACTTGCGCGAGTAAAACTTTGGTTCCATTTTTAAAATTTCTTTTTGTTTTTGGACAGAAAAAGGGATCTTTCGTATTTTTAAAATTTGTTGGCATTTAATGGCGGAGGTATTTCAGAATTTTCGCTTCGTCTTCCTGCTTGTGCGCGTGTTTTTTTTACCCGACGCCACGGTGATAACTTCTCATTTTTCTGTGTAAACAAAAAACTCCGTATCCCATCTCAATCTCCCCCAATACTCCATCTTCCTCTTTTATTCGGTCGAAAAAGGTCGCTGGCAATTTATTATTTCGGCGATGTTCGGTGCCGTTGGAGGTTCGGGGAACATTTTTGAATGTTCCCCGCGCGAAATGGCGCAGCGACCCGCCCCTCACCTCCTCTCCCCCCACTCGTCGTCCTCTTCCTCCTCGTACCTCCCCCCCTACACATCCATACACGCGCGCGCGTCTTTTGTCTTTGGCGAGGACCATCCGGAGTCAGTGCGTGATTGTGCCTAGAGCTCCTAACTCCTCCTCTCATCCTCCGCCTAAAAAAATGAGCGTCGGGACACCGAAATATATCACGTTTTCCTGCGGGCATAATGGTGTTTTTTTGTTGGTTGTGCGTGCGGAACGATGATGGTGCGTGGGCTGTTGATCATAAAATTATTACTTCGGACATTAAGATGCTGTGACAGAAAATGGAACTGAAAAAATACTGTCGTCTTTTCCGTTAAAATCTATAAAGAGGGTGGGCTACTGGGGAGGAGCTATCACGAAGGCGTCGGGAATTAGTTACTCCATTTCTTCAAATATTAGAGAATGAAATCTGGGAGAGGGTCGATTATTTTGAGAACTTCGGGACGTGAGTACGTTTAGAGAATTACTTTAGAGAGCGATGCTCCTCTTTTATTTGTTAGGCGATTCGTGTCTACCTTGGCGAAAGCTAAATCAAAAAAAATAAAAGAACTCAGGTGATACTGCTTGTTTGCACCAGGATAATGGTTAATTAAAACAATCTTCTAGGTTCTACCGACAATCTACCAATATTCTAGGTTCTAAACAGTCTGGTGGAATTTCGGGAAGTAGAAGGAATGCTGATCGCGAAAATAATCAAGGCTTGATGCTCACGTGGCTGCTTACTTAGATAACAAGCATCAAGAATAAAATGCGACCTAAAACACTTCCCTGCGGCACTGCTGACGTTACGGCTGCATCTTAACAATGGAAGACTTTTTATTTACGGTTAGAATGAAAATCCGTGCTTCTTCGATCTGGAAACTTGAACCCACCTCGTACTCAATCCTCACCCTTATCCTATCCCTTTCATTGTTGGAGGCAAAGAGAACGTAGCTACTACTAATATCTAACCTTGAAAAACATAGTTTAAAACTTTACTCAGTACCCATTATTGGCACGACGCGTATAGTTGTGTATGCGTGTAAGTTTACCTGAGTTTACGTATGTGCAAAAATCCATTTATATATTTTCATGTAACCACCTCAATTATCATTCCCAAGAATGTAATGCGGGGCACTATAAAGAATATGAGTCCTGGCACCTACGGGTCGCGGCCCAAGCGGCCGTGTGTCGCGCCCGGCAGTAGGCTTCCGCGGTCGTCATCCCACAAAACCCTTGCGGGGGAGAAAAAGTACCAGCAGAACAGAATACGCAGGATAAGAAGGCGAAAGTAGTTAGAATAGGAACATGGAACGTCAGGACAATGTTGAGGACAGGCAAATTAGAGGATATTAAGGGAGAGGTGGAAAGAGGTAATATAGATGTTTTAGGCCTCTGCGAGGTGAGATGGAAGGATAGCGGGGATTACTGGAGTGACAATTATAGAGTGATATACAGCGGCGGGGACGAGAGCCAGCGAGGGGTTGCCTTCATATTAAATAAAGGGCTAGGAAGAAGCGTAGTCAAAATAGCACAAGCAACTGATTGAATATTACTCGTAGAGATTAAAGCAGAACCGACGAACTTGGTCATTTTACAGGTATACTTGCCACCGAGTGACCACAAGGAGGAAGAGGTCGACAGGATGTACGATGAGTTAGAGGATATAATGGCGTGTGTGCCTGCAGGGGAACATCTGATAGTGATGGGGGATTGGAATGCGACGGTAGGCGAAGGAAGAGATGGTGGTGAGGTGGGGGACTATGTGTTAGGCGCGAGGAATGAACGCGGGGAGAAAGCAATTGAATTCTGCAAAAGACAGGGGTTAGTCATCACCAACACATGGTTTAGACACCACAAAAGGCGTAGGTATACATGGAAAATGCCAGGTGACTCAGAAAGGTATCAATTAGATTAAATTTTGGTTAGGTACAGGTTTAGGAATAGTGTAATAAATTCGCACAGTTTCCCAGGAGCGGATGCGGAGTATGACCACAATTAAGTTGTTATTAAATGCAACGTCCGTTTCAAGAAGATAAGGCAAGAGCGGCGGGTTAGGAAATGGAATGTAGAAGCATTAAATGGATTGACGAGGAAGGAGTATCAGCAGGCTGTAGAGAAAATGATGGATGATGGTAAAGAACTGAGTACTATCGAAGAAAAATGGGAATGTATCAAGCAAGGGATATCGGAAGCCGCAAAAGACATGGATGAGAGAAGAAGATGGAAGAATGTAAGCACAGAGTTAGGCAAAATGAAGTTTAAAGAGTTAAACAATAAATTGAGAAGGTCCACAAATAAAGAAAAAGAAAAATGGTGGAAAACGCAATGCGAGGATATGGAAAGTTTACAGAAGAAGGGTGAAATTGGTGCTCTATACAGCAAGGTTAAATTATTATCGGGAAGTAAAAAGGCAAGATCTGTGCTAACAGTAAAAGATAAGTGGGGTAAGATAATAGTTGAACAAGGAATTATCCAAGAGAAGATCGGAAGATTTTGTGAGACCGGTGTTAGTTCCTATTCCAAAAAAAGGTAAAGGCTTCGTCATGTGAGGATTACAGAACAATAAGTTTGATATCCCACGCAGCTAATGTTATTCTCAGGATCATCAACAAAAGGTTAGAGAGTAAGGCAAATGATTACTTAGGAGATGATCAGTTTGGATTTAGAAAGGAGAGAGGTACGCGTGATGCCATTGCAGTAATGAGATCACTAATTGAGAGGAATATAGAATACAACCAGGACGTTTTTGCCTGTTTTGTAGATTTCGAAAAAGCGTTTGATAGAGTGAATTGGGAAAAATTAATGCGTGTATTGCAGAGAATAGGAATGGATTGGAGGGACTGGAGACTGATCCGCAACCTGTACATGTCTCAGACTGCTCAGGTGCGAGTGGGGAACGCAGAGTCCAAATGGGCAGTGTTAGGAAGAGGGGTAAGGCAGGGTTGCCCATTGTCACCGGTGCTGTTCAGCGTATATGTGGAGGAAATGATTAAAGAGGCATGGGAAGAACTGGAGGTAGGAATGAAAGTCGGAGGGGAATTCGTAAAATCGGTTAGGTTTGCTGATGACCAAGCATTAGTTGCTCAGTCAGCCAAGGGGTTGGAAGCATTGTTGAGTGAATTGGAGGTTCAGTGCGATAAATATGGGATGAGAATCAATATTAATAAAACAAAGGTTATGCGATTTTCCAGAAAGAAAAAGGCTAAGCTAAATATTAAAATAGGCGGGGAAAAAATAGAGCACGTAGAACAGTTTACATATCTCGGAAGTGTTTTGGACCAATACGGTCAAAGTGGTAGGGACGTAAGGAGAAGAATTGCGCCAGTAAAGGAGGCTTACTCAAGGAGGAGGTAGTTGATGACGGGGACGTTGAGTAGGGATGTTAAGACAAGACTCGTAAAAACTCTGATATGGAGCGTAGCCATGTACGGCGCGGAAACGTGGTCACTGAAGCAGGAGGATAGACGTAGATTGGAGGCTTTTGAAATGTGGGTGTGAAGAAGAATGGAGAAGGTGACAGGGACCGAAAGGAAAACAAATGAGGAAGTACTGGAGATGGTTGGTGAGGAGAGGTGTTTTTTGAGAGAAATCCTATGGAGGCAGGAAAAATGGATGAAAGGCGTATTGAGTGGTGGTGGAATGTTGAAGAAGGTAATAGAGGGGAGAATGTTGGGCAAGCGAAGAAAGGGCAGGAACAAGATAAGGATGTTGGACAGGATGAAGGAGGAAAGAAGTACACAGAGATGAAGAGGGATCTGATGTAGATTAGGTTGCTGGATTGGGTTTTATTTGGAGTTACAAAATATTTTTTTGATAGTTGTGTCCATCGAAATACCTACCTTTACCGGTAGATTACCTAATAATAATAATATTTTCATGCAAGTGAATATTCATGCCTAAATGGATGGTGTTTTGCACCTCAACGCGGCCGCCTGCGGTGTTCCGTGCCGATAGCTGCAGCCGTTGCTGCTGGGCTTTCCGTCAGATGTTCGTTGCTTGTCACGTGAAACTGAATTTATGATCTATGTGTACAACTACGCCGTTTTTTGTGTTCGTAAAAGCTTCTTTTGAAAAATCTGTTTTTTATTCAGACTCGAGAAGGTGTTGTTTATTATTCCTTCTCCAAATGAGCTGTGTGTCCCGAGAGTTAAGGTTTTTTTTCATTCATTCATTTTTCGGATTCGTAAATGCTGATTCAATCCTGTGTTTTTTTGCGGCCTTTCTATCTGGACATCGGGACGTGCGGGAAATGGCTTGGACTCGGTTACGTGCAAATGATCAGCAATCTTGAGGAAGTCGGTTGCGAACGGCGACCGTTGTCTCGTGTTCATTTTATTCTTTTCTCGCCGTTTCCCGATGAGGGAATTAAGTTGTAAAAAAATTAGCATGTGCTTGATACTCTTCATGTCGTACTGGGAGCAACGGTGGTTTTTTTCAAAACTTCTTTGCAATTTGCCTTGTCGCGGTGGAGCAGTGAGATTCTAGCAAACAGACATGCTACAGTTTAATACATTTTTGGTGAAACTAAATAATTAAAATGCTTGAACAATTTTTGTAAACGTCTAATACGTGCATTGCGGTAGCTTTATGTGCCTAAGATGCTTTACTGCCTAAAACATGCGAGGCGTGCTACTGTCAGTGAAAGTAATGAAAGAATTTGCCAAAATAATGGCCACATACTGAGGCTTATTGACGCAAAAAACTGCCTTAGGGTCGATTTTTGTTTTTATGTGGGTCCCTTTTACCTCTCGTGAAAAATTGATTTTCTGTCATAAATCCTAAATATTTTTTGGGTGGAATTGCCGTGTACAGAGCTCCCTCTTGCCGTGATAGTTCTTAAAGAGTAATCGCGTGAGGAAATGGAAGGTTCACTCGGGGAAATACTCCCGTGCTTACATTCATTCCCTTACAAGTCTCCCCCATCCTTTCCCCCTAGTTTACTCTCTCGTTCCTCGTTTTACCTTTGGTCGCAAATATCTCGCAATACGTGCGTACGTCGCGTCGGATTATTCCCCGTCGTAACGTTGAATAATGCAAAGCGATGAAGGCTTTTGGTTTCCCCGTCGGAGGATTCTCTCATCTCTTTCCCCCCCTTCTCTCTGTTGGAAGACGGTCATTTACTTAATTACCCCGGCACATGTTAGCTCGGCCACTTAGTCCGCTTATAAGGGAAAGGCAAAGCAATGAAGTCGGATGAAGTAATCGGTCGCCCTCTTCCGAGGCGACGCTCTTTTTTGGGAAGAGAAGGGACGACGTCGTCCCATGCGTCTTCGCCCGAGTATTTCATTTCTCCTATTCTCATTAGTCCTGTTGATTTATCCTCCGCGATCACCACCGCCCTTGCCGTGGACGTGTAGGAGAGATGGTGACTTATCACGAGGGGCAATGAGGTTGCACTCGGCTCTGTGGCGTCCCAATCAGAAAGCGACCATTGTGCAAACCCTTAATGTACGCGTTGCCCTGCAAGATGCCCTCGAGGAGTGTGCCAGAGGGTGGGCCCATCACCCCAGGCATGAAACATCAATTTGTTTCTATAACTTCAGTTACTAATGCAAACGTTTAAAAAATATAAACATGGAAATAACTTTTACAGCAGCATGCATATTTTACGGTACAAAAATTTTAAACACATCGTATTTTAAATAAATATGAGTTCTTAACTAGCCGATGGTAAATTGCTCTGTAAATAGGACAAATGTGCTCAATGCAAACACACTAGTAAAAATACTGTAATGCGTTTGAAGCCTATACTTACTTGGTACCCTGAATACAGCTGCTAGGGTATGTGGTATGATGATTTAAATACAGTAACACGGCATTAAATAGTGTCTCTTGCTTTCATTTGAAGTAACATGAGGTGCTTTAAATAATTTATGTAATGAAAGTAATTTTTGCAACAGCCCACGTGCTCTACGATATGTAAGTTTAAAATACTTATACACATTCGCAAGGTGAGCTGATGGTAAGAAGAAGAATAGAAGGTAAAACAATAGGAAAAATAATGTTAACACTTGGATCATTTAAATATCTGTTTTCTCATTTTTTAGCAGTTATTGTGACACCTTATCGTTTGCGGAAAAATTTACATGATTTTAAATCAATTTGATTTTGCAGTCGGCTTCTTTTTATCTTATGGCCTCTCCAAAGGGCGTACGACGAGGGTGCTAATGTATATTGATCGGTTTTTATTATTATTATTAAAATGTACATGTGCAAATAGACAAATGTCAGGTGGCACACAAGTCCCAAGTGTTACAATAAACTTGCCTTGGAAAAATAACATGGTTTCTGAAATACAATCAACATCACAAAAGATAATAAAAAAAATCAGTCAGAAAAAAGAAAAAAATACACTTTAAGGAAATTTCCAAACACCAATCTGTAGTACATAAAAAAAGAAAATCCCCATTTCATTAATATTTGTTTCCCAATCAACAAGAAAAGAGAATTAAGCTGTTACATTTAATTTCATACAACACATCAATCAAATGATTACTGAAGTTGTTTACATCTTTTCTTAAAGTTTGGACTCTGTTAGGAAAGGGCTTAAAAATTTTTGCAGGTAAATTGTTCCAATCAACAATTGTTTCATTTAGAAAAGAAAAATTTTTTTATTCGTTCTTTGTGCCCGGCATTTTACCTTAAATTTGTGGTCATTTCTCCCTATAAAATTCGGGTTCCCCGCCTCTTTCCTTAGATCTGCCCAAGCCTTCTCCCCATTCAGAATGCGGAACATTCCACAAAGTCTGCTTACTTTCCTTCTAGTTTGTAAAGGTTCCCAGCCCAGCGTTTATAGCACGTCAGACACACTTTCCATCCTCCTATGCTTCCCCAGTACATATCGGGCAGCCTTTCTTTGCACCTTTTCTAGTTTTTTGATTTGTTCTTCTTCATGAGGGTCCCATACATATTGAACACAGTCGACAAAAGATGTATTTGTTTCCAATTCATTCAATAGCGATGTCAATCCGTAATTTAACCCTCTCTCAGCGAGTGTTTTCCTCATCTTCTCGTGGGCCTGTTGGAGAAAACAATTCCCATGTGCCTCCGTCTGAACTCGGGAGTATTCAGAGATGTGTTCCGTTCGCTTAAGAACCTCTTAAAGATGTTTTGCGAATGACCACGCCACCGAACGACTGCGTGGCAATATTAAAATTGCATTTATTGGTCCATGTGCGACTTACGAAAACATCCAAAAGCATGTTGCTAAACGTTCCTGAGAGGGAGACATTCCCGTCGAGAGGAGTGCCTTCTTAGGCGTGGCAGATACGTCTCCGCAGGTTGTATATTGATGCAGGGGGAGAGTAATTTTGAAGAATTTTAATCATTTGTACAAGTGCGACGAATAAATCGTATTTTCCCAGAGAATGCGCATTAATTTTACGGTGGACCTTGTTTATAGAGAGTATGTATGACGCAATTTTTCTATATCATCTGCCTCTGAAGATATATTTTCCTTATATGGTTGGTTTCCAGGCGGATGCTATCGATGATGTTCGAACAGCTGTCGACTGTGAATCGATCAGAGGTCAGGGGAATCTTATTACGAGTAGGTGTACCGATTGTCAGTGACCGTTACGCATTTGCTGTCATAAAGAAACCGGCGGCAAGCAAGAGATTATCCTTGTCAAGAGGCCGTCATAATTCATTTAGTTTTTACTGGAGAGTATTATTAACTAGTAAATCTCTCATATTTCATGCTCTGTGATTTTGAAAGCAATGTCTGGGCGTTGGAAAATAATTCCTCGTTAGGACTGTATCAATTATTTGAAAGAATTTCAGTTATGAGTAAGCCTTTGTTTGAATATTTTTAAGTCCTATGGCGCCATTAGCAGGATCTGTTGTCCTTACGCTTGCCGGAAAGGAAGGGATTAAGAAGCAACGAAAACATAATTTTCGAATCCGGGTGCCCTGCTGACGTTGTGGATATGGAAATATTTTTACTCACCCTGCCAACGGCTAAATCTTTTCGCGTGGATAGTGTAGTGCCGAAAGGGCTTAAGCGACGTCTTCGTCCTCTTGAAGACATTTGGGGATTATTGGAGTGATACGAGTCCCCAGCTAATTAGCTTCCAGATGTTACTCACTTGGATAAAACCTGAAAAGTGAACGAGTAAAAGGAAGGGGGAGAGAGGGCGGGAGGCTGGACCGTGAAGAATGATTTTGGATATGGTTAATTTGGATGAACATTAACAGATTAGATTCAAGTTAACGTTCGAATCTACGATATTACGACGGTATTTTTCAACGACCTGAAACTTGATGGCCACGCTACCAATTAGCTAGTGGTGTCGGTAATTAAAAGATGAGCGACCCAAGTGAAATGATTAATCCGTGCCGCCTGCTTCGAAGCACGTGCTTGTCTGTAAGGATTACGACCTAACAAATAAAAGATACATTTTATCTTCAAATTTATTTTTTATTGTGCAGCATAGTCTCCTAATAAGTCGATACACCTTTTCAAGCGATGCTCTTTTAACTTTTTTAACACTTCCAAATAGTGTTTGACGTCTCTCTCTCTCTCCATAAAATAGGCTTCTATTTTCAATCCATCGTGTGAGATCATGTTTTCATCATTAAAGACGAGAATGCCGTCGGCAGAATCATGGTCTTCACTTTGCGACAGAGTATTGCATTTTGATTGCACGTAGTTGAAATTTCATATTAACCTCTTGCTACAATTTTCTGCATAGTCCTTTACAATTTTTAAATCCATAAGATCATTTTTATTTTTTGTCTCATTTTTAACTTTTAGTCCGCTCTTTAAAGAGCACAGGATTTCCATGTGTAGCTTTTTGATCCATCAATCTTTTTTGACCTTCGTTGTCTTGATTGTATTATTTTTTTGTCATTACTATCTCATGGTACCCTGCAAGCTACCGCTAGGGTGTGTGGCATGGGGTGATTGCACACCATCTATTCTGCACTCTCTCATTTTATTTAGATAATCTCTCCAACCGTTGTACGATGGGGCTAATTATTCATTTTCAACATCACTGCTAAAGAGACCTCCTTCCAATTCATATGAAAGAGATTTAATCTGTAATTTAAACTTTAACCCCATTAAATGATCCCCAGCCTAGCTCCTCTAATATTTTGGATACGCTACTAAGTTTATCATAACAACGTTTCACAAATCTAGCTCTTTTTATGCTGCACGCGATCCAATTCGGTATATTAATCTAACTTCGTGAGTATCTCATGTACTACTAGAATCATAGTCTATAAATGAGGCCTAACCAACGAAGGATAACATTTCTCTTTGAACTTTTCATTAATTCTACCCAGTACTCTTCTAATTAATCCTGATGTTTTGGTTAGCTTGTCCACATGTTCCCTGTATCTGTGTTTCACCCAGAAAACTTCGGAGAGCCTTGCCTTTGGAAAAACATGGGTGGAACTTGGCAATCGGATTCCCATGCAAGTTATCCGTGATGGCGATGTGCACGCTGAAACACGAGCAATTGAAATTGTTAATCTTTTAAATGATAATGATCCTGCCTTTATGCATGGCCCAGGCGAATGGCCCCAATCTTCTCGCCCGCTTACAAGATGGGCGATGGGACCAAGGTAAGGACAGTCGATGAGAGTTTCAGTGTTTCCCCGGCGTGTCGCTTTGAATGGAGGAAAATGTCCTTGGAGTCTGTGCATCGGCCGTTTTATCTTTTAAGTCCCACGGCGATTCTTTGCCGCGGTCGCGATCCTTTCAGAGACGACGAATGCGTATTACTGGCCGAAAATTCCTCCCGCGGCTGTTCGCAGTGGAGTTACCTACGCGCGGGGAGAACCTACGTTTCAAAAATATAGTAAGTTTTAAGCTCAATCTGGCAAGACTGTGGGACACAACGCTTCCGAGATTTTGTCTCCAACGAAAAGCACTTAAAAATGAAGGAAGTCCTTTACTTAACTTGGTTGCGTTCTCTTAGTATTGCCGTCTCACAGCGGGAACTATTTTCAGGGCAAGGGCAGCGTGATTGCGGTTTGAGCGTGGTGTAATCACTCTTAGGGGCAAACAGAGTGTCCCACCTCTTCGGACGCAAGTGATGACTCTTTAATTATCATGGCCGTTCATAGGCGGAGTGATAATGGAGCGTGTAGAAATCCGGCGCATAAGGAGAAAGGAAAAGAATTCCCAAGGCGTTTAGATCCGTTAATTGTTTGAGAAGACATTACGCTTGAGGATGAGTAAATATATACCCTTTGATGAAATTAACATGTTTAATGCAAACATTGTCCCTGGAAGGAAAACGTTGATGGATTTCAGAAGCCGGATTTTCTTTGGTGTGTGAAATAAGAGAGAAGGGCAGAGATGCGCAAACCTGCCTTCTTAGTGGAGTCAGACAGCAGCCAGCGAGCAGGTTGATGGCATGGATTGCGGCGGCATTTTTTGTTCTACGCGTTACTGCGACTTTGGAATAAAGTGTAAATACAAGGTGTTAAATGTAAATGGGTTGGCCTATAAGTTTCCAGCACCGTCATCCACAAAATCGAGTTCACCGCATCTGTATCCTCCTGTGATAAACCTAGTTTGAAATTCATCTAAGGAACGGAAACCATCTTTCCAAAACCCTACTTAGAACAGATAGATTGAAGATGGATCAGGTAGATGGATTGGTAGAGGGATCAGAATAACGTCCAATCCCAATAGCGGGGGGGGATATTTTGGATAAAAAGTAGTCTGGTATATAATCACACCCACCACACACCCTAGCGGTGGCCTGCAGGGTTCTATCGCTATGCGTTCAACTATGTAATAATAATAATTTAAATAGGATACTCTGTAGAGGTATCTAGGGTCCTACTGGGGTGCCAAGGGGAGTGGTGTTCCCTCGGATGGGTGCGTGGATCCATGGTCGTCCCTCATTTTAAGAGTAGCCTAATGCTGGCGCCGTGTTTCCCCCTCCGCCGTTCCCCCGTTCCCTGTACATCTTCAGCCTCACACAATATACCCGCACCTATCCCCAATTTCGCAAATGACCTTAGCTGACTCCTCCCTAGTAACTTGCCCTAGAAGATATTTTTAATGGATTCGCTCTTTTTCCTGTAAAATTTTACTTTCTTGTTCCTACATACTTTCAAATGCATTTGCGGATAGATTTTACCGTCGAGCTTTCACTGCGATTCCCTCGATCTGCGATTTTCATTGAATTAATTCCGTATTACCATATCCTCCATGCCTTGTTTCAATAATATCATCTTCGTTTGTTTTACATGCTAAAAGGGAAGGTTTTTCATTATTATTATGCCTTTAACAACAACTCGTCTCCCCTTTGTATTTTTTAGTTTTCCTGCAGGCCACCGCTAGGGTGTGTGGCAGGGAGTGGTTACATATCGGACTACGAGGTGTGTTCAAAAAATAACGAGAATATTTTCATTTCGCGGGGTTGGAGAGTCCGATTGTCAATTTTTTTTATTGTGTTGGTATACATGTCCCTGAAGTATGATAAAACCTTCAGCTGTTTTCATTGTGGACTTAGTCTATGACAGCCACTAAGGTTAGACGTGTTTTTATGAGCTCGGCGATTTTCGTTTGTAAAAGGAAATGGATCAAATAATTTGTATCAAATTTTGCGTAAAAAATTAAATAAAGTGTATCCAAGTGTGTGAAATGTTAACAAAGGCGTATGGTGAGTCTGCTATGAGTAAATCAAGAGTTTACGAGTGGTATAAGCGTTTCCAGGAAGACCGTGAAAACCTTGAAGATGGCGAACGCCCTGGACGCCCCAGCACATCAACAATCGATGAAAACGTGGAAAAAGTGAAAGAAATGGTTATGAACGATCGCCGAATCACAATTAGAGAGGTCACTGATGATGATCTTGGCATATAGATTGGATCATGTCATGTCATTTTTCCAATTTTTCGGATGTGAAACGTGTGGCAGGAAAATTCGTTCCAAAATGGCTTTTGCACCACGATAATGCACAAACTCACACTTCATTGCTTGTTCGTGAATTTTTGGCCAAAAACAATACTGTAACGATGCTGCAGCCTCCATATTCACCAGATATGTCTCCGTGTGACTTTTTCCTATTTCCAAAAATTAAGAGAACCTTGGAGGGCCGTCGTTTTACAGCCGTAGATGACATTACAAGCGCATCGCTGAAAGAACTAAAGGCTATCTCAAAGATCGAGTTTGAGAAGTGTTTCGGGGATTGGAAGAAGCGCTGGCGCTAGTGCATAATCTTCAATGGGGACTACTCTGAAGGTGACAGCATCAAGGCATAAGAATAAAAAAATATTATTATCCGAACAATTAAAATCTCGTTATTATTTGAACACACCTCGTACTTTTGACCCAAAATATTTTTACCCCTACCGCGGTCGGACAATTTTATTCTGATCCCTTATTGCTCGTTGGAAAAATGGCGTCTTAAATATATCTGTTCTACCCTTAATCTCCCTCTAATTTTATTGGCATGATCTCTCCTGCCGTAGTACGATGGAGGTAATATTATTCATTTTCAACATCACTGCTAAATAGACGCCCTTCCGATTCATATGTAAGATATTTAATCTGTTTTTTAACCTCCGCCCCATTGAGTGATTTCCAGCGTAGTTAATCTAATATTTTTGATAAGGTACTTTGTTTACGCTAATTTTCGCTCCGTTAATCCTTAATATCACATTTTTTTACTTTTTAATGAGTTTTAACGCACGCGTTCCAGTCTCTTTTGTGCAAGTCCTTTCAGTTATCGAGGTACCCTTATTTTCCTTTTTTTTTAATTCGTTTCAGTTTTCCAAACCCATTTCTGTCATCAGCCTTTCCTTCTTTAATCCTCTATAGCTTCCCGATAATCCAGCTTCCGCATTCAAATGCACTCCCTCCCCTCATTATTTCTCGTTAATGATTTCCTCTTGTATAAACTGATACGATTCTTGGTCAGTCAACTGCGCCGAGCAGAGCGAATCCATCCTCCTCTCTCTCATTGTGCTCTTCGCTTGCGGCGCCTAATGAGCCTCACTATGGATGAATAAGTACACATCATAAACTAAGTGTTCAGCGAATTATCTCGCGCAAAAGGGGGAGTTGGTAATGGAAATTTTGGTCAGTGTTGGGAAATTCTTACCGTCACTTTGTCTTTTTATGCGAATTTCTTTTGCAGGACATTGATATTGCGGCTACGCAATTTCCCCACTAGTCCCGTACATAAATTTGACATAACTAATCGAGTTAACACCTCTGTCTTACTTTTTCATTTCATTCATGAAACCTTTCAAAAGGAAATTTTCCATGAGGACAACCGATAGAACTTCAATCAGTCGAGGCATCCGAGGCTCTTAGCGTCGAGAATACGGCGAAATACGTCGCCAAATAATATCAGCTGTGGCGCCATAGTTTTGAAAATTGAACTTACATGTATATGCTTCCCAAAATTTCGGTTACTTTGTATCATTTATGGAATCAGATGTGTTTCTTCATTAATTAAGCCTTTATTTTTTACTTTGTTATAACTGCTCCCACTCGTATCCATGGCAAAGTCGTCAGCATGAATGTAATATTCCAAGTAAGCAAGATGACGTCTTTCGGAAAGGACATTTTCTCTGCGTAATAATCTAATTATCGAGAGATGTGACATTAAAATTATAAAAAATCACGCAAAATTTGGTTTCTTCTTTAATTTGTTTATAATTAGAGCTATTTTCTCTTTTTTTAACTTGGTAATGAATGCTCCCAGTGGCATTCATGGCTACGATATCAACAGACATGGAATTCAAAGTAAGCAAAATAGAGAGTTTTAGTTTCAGGCAATTGCTTGTACTCCTTTTGGCTCGTATTGCTAGTCTTGATTGGGTGAAATTGCGGAACAAGATTTAAGGATTCGGAGTTTAACAAAAAAAATGAATCGCTGTCTTCATATGCCGTCAAACAATGTCAGCTCTACTAATTAAACAGACATTTGTGACGATGAGAATCTTGAATCAATTTCTGGATAATGATTTTCAATCGCAGATGCATAGTAGGTCAATCGCGAGGCGGCGTTTTCTGACTCGGAATTCAAAAGCGCCTCGGGTTCATCATTGGTTGGCGTTCGTTTTTTAAGGGAAGGGACGCTGGCGATGCCGTCTCCTCCCCCTCCCGTGTTTGTTGATACGTACTCGGCCGAGCAACGAGGAGTGCGCGTCCCTCCTCCGAGAGTGAGAATCCCTCCGAAGCAGACCGCGCCTTATTCCCCCGCCCCCTTCTTCTTCTCGTGGGGCGAACGGACTCCGTCCCCGCTCGTTTGCTCACCACTCAGACCCGTAGGCGGAATTAACATACGGGACGCAGTATTATTTTTCGAGAGGGCCTTTATTGGAAGAACGTGGGCTGTGTGCTCCGCGCGCCTCCCAGAAAGCGACGCCAAATGCCAAACTCCGGTTTGCACAGTTGGCGCCGTCCGCTCGAAGAGGGAGGGAGTGGGGACAGTTTTCTCTCGGACATCATCCCCATGCCGTGCTGCCGGGACTGAATGGGGTGGGAGCGACCCCCTTCTGTTTACCCGCCCCTTTATTTCTCGGAATCTCCTTTCTCCCTCTCTCTCTCGATTTTTTTCCCACCAGAGGTCATGACGGTCGTGCTCGTCCTCGTCAACGAAGGCAGAATGATGGGGGAGGGAAGGGGAGGGGGGGCGAAGGGGGTCACGTGATCGACCATTTGTGCCATTCCTCAATGAAAATGTTCATTTCCCCCCACAATGCTATTTTATTCTTTTTTCCTCGTGGGATGGTTTCAGCATCCCCTCCACCAACCCCTTTGCCCTTCCCGCTGTATTTACACCCTGGCAGCGGTAACAACAGGCGTCCTTTCAGAAGGGCCAGCGCTCGCGCGGAATACGTGATGGGGAGTCGCAAGGGGGTGGAGTGGGGTGGGGAGGGCGACGTGAGAAACAAATGAAGAACGAGGGAGAGAGGAGAAAGGGAGGAAGAAAGGGAAGAAAAACTGAAATTCTTCCTAACGACCTTATAAGCGATGCCTTTCGGTGTTTACGAATTTCGGGATTTACACGGAGGAGAGATTTCAATTAAGGAGGAGGAGAGGGGAGGCTGTGGGGAGGAGGGGTGGCGAACGAGGAAATGGGACGGCAGAAGGAAAAAAATTCCAATCTCTCCGGAACTCTTCTCCCGGCAGTGTTATTTTTTTACCCCCAGCTTCCCATCGCCTCTTTCCCATCCTACCCCCCTGCTTGGGATTCCAGGAGACACAGGGGCAGAAAAGAAGGAAGTACATGGGAGGAGCGGCCCATCACCCTTAAACAAAAGTGGTTTTATCCCTGGGACGTCATCACATATTATATATATATATATTTATTTATTTATACATAGACATATATGTGTACATATATCTTGAAGGAAATTCTCAAGGATGTGATTAATAATTCAAATGGAGAAGCGAGAAAGCGCTACAGAACAAAAGCACAGAAAAACACGTAGAAATGAAAATCACATGTATTCCAAAATTTCAGTGGCCCAACCAAATTCCTCAGGAGAGCGAAAGAACTAATATAAGTATTTTTATACATTTTTTCGTTCCTTCTTTCCCGAAATGTGTGCATGAATTAGTTCCTTCTTTCTCTTGAGGAATTTGGTTTGGAATTAATTTATAAAAAAAATTATATTTTATACATATATATATATATATAAAACAAAATGTATACATATATACAAACATATATGTTTCTATGAAAATATCATTAGGTAATCTACCCGTTAAGGTAGGTTTTTGGATGGACACGACTATCAAATAAATAATTTGTTGCTTAAAACATATATATATAATATGTATAGACTCAGTCTGACCTGAAGAAGGCCTCGGTGTAGGCCGATAGCTCAAACAATCTACAGTGTGAGTGCCCTTTTACGTGTTATCTGTTTTATTCTGTGTTATATTGTGCCGTCCAAATGTTATATTGCTCTCGTGAGTACTTCCGCATCATATATATATATATATATATATATATATATATATATATATATATGTGTGTGTGTGTGTGTGTGTGTGTGTGTGTGTGTGTGTGTGTGTGTGTGTGTGTGTGTGTGTGTGTGAGTGGTGTGCGTGTGAGCTTTATCGGCGATGGGCGCGCAGGATGCCGCTTCCTCAGAGGAATATTAAGGAGGGATGGGATGATGAAGATGGAAGGAAAGGGGAGGGGGAGTGAGTGGGCGAGATGGTGCTCTGCATTCGTTTAAGATGGGGGAGCGACACTCTGGTAATTGCCGTTTGGGCTCTTTTAAAGGCGTCGATGGAGAAGGGCCATACGGGCGGGCGGAAATGGAGCCCCGCTTTAGCTTTCTTGGGGCGGGAGGGGGAGCGGAGGTTTGGTCTTGGCTAGCGGTGTCAGTATCCCTCTGCCTCGTGTGAGTGCGAGGGTGCACTTGCTCGCTTCGGCTTTCCCACCATCCTTCTCCACCCCCTTCCCCTCTCTATCAATTCAACCCTCTCCGGCACCGTTGTCAAGCGCGCCCGTCTCCGGGGGTGATCCTCAAGAGCGAGGTGAGGACGAGTGCTCCGACCAATTGAGCGGCCGGTTTACTTATGTGCCGGAGAGAGAAACGAATGTCGCTGCTTTCACGGGAGATGCGGTTACTTTTAAGTGCACGCCGGAGAAATGAATATGAGAGGTAATAGCTTTAAAAAAAAGGTCGGGCCAAGTGTAATGGTAGGATGACGACGAGACAACACCATTTGTTGCGGGAAATGAGGTTAAATTGTGACATTAAATTCTTAGATAAGTATTTGTATTCTGATGTCGTTGGTAATATTTTTATTCTGTAAATTCTCCCTTATTCGCGAATTTATTTCGCCTTCCAAACGTCTTGGTAGTCATGGTTGTGGCAATATTTTTATAGGCTTCTGTGCATAATGTTTTCTTTAAAATGAAATCGGTATGCAAATAGAAAAGGCAGTAAACCTTAAATATGAAATACAGTAATTCCCGCCCGTACGCCCGCCGCGCCGGGAACACCAAAATGGAATGTGTTGACTCGATTAAGTACTTTAAGGCGTTACCCTCACTCACGACCTCTCCTGGGTGAAACACAGAAATGGGGATCGTGTGGATAAGCTAACATAAAATTGGGATTTAGTAAAAGAGTGCATGGTAAATGCGATGAAAAGGTCAAATAGAAATGTTACCTTTCGCTAGTTAAGCCTAATTTAGAAGCTGCAAAAATATGGGATCCTTATGAAGTTGGATTAATTGCCGAATCGGATCGCGTACAGCGAGGAGGAGCTAGATTTGAAAACGTTGTTATGATAAACTTGGTAGCGTATCCAAAATATTAGAGCAGCAATTCTGGGAATCACTCAGTCGAGCGAAGGTTAACTTACAGATTAAATCTATCGCATACCTTTTCAGGATGTCTTTTTAACAGTGATAATGTCGAAACTGTATTATTAGCCTCCTCTTACTACGATAGGAGAGATCCTTTCAATAAAACTAAAGAGATTGAGTGAAGAACAGATAAATTTAAGATGCCATTTTTGCCACGAACGATAGGGAAACAGAATAACATTGTCCGACCGCGTTAGGGTCATATTCGGGGTCAAAATTAGTCTGGTGTGTTATATTCACCCCCTGCCGCATGCGCTAGCGATGGCTTGCAGGGTACTAAATGATAAAAATACAGGGCTGGCGGCGGCAGCATTTCAAGCTTGTTACATAACCTCCACGTTGGAAAATTTACTGTTGGGGATATTATTGAAAGATATAACCGCGTGCTCTGTTGGAGAGTTTTTTGACCAAAGTGGAACTCTTCCACTCATAACACATTGATGCTCATTCCCTTCTTTCGTGGTAGCCAGGTGATCCATTTGGGGACGTCCATCCTTCTTCAGTCCGCATTTTCCATCGAAACGCTCGAACGTGAGCGTCAAAAGTGGAATAGTAGTAGTTCTGGAACCCAAACGCCCAAGATCCCGCGAGGGGCAATCCTCGCGGCTCAAAAGAGGATGCTCACGGAACTCGTGCACTCGATCTCCGGAGGATGTCCGCTGCTGGCCGCGTGGTTCCCTCCCTCTCTCTTTCCTCCCCCTCGGGAAGCTTGGGCCCTCTTCACCCGCCCCGCCCCCGGGTGAGTAGGAGGGGTGAAGAGAGGGTGCCTCAGCCGCCGGGAGTCTGGGAGGGAGGGAGAATGGAGAGGACTCTTTCGGCGGGACGAAAAAAACACAGTAGTCCCCCTCTCGCCTCTCGGAATTTGCCCTCAGCGGGTCAAGTGTAATGAAAATATTTGATGTTCATTAATTATTTAAGGAGGGAGAGGATAAAATGAAGGAGATGGGCGCTCGGTGACGGAAGTAATGATTCAGAGAGGAGGACGGCAGCATCTTCTCTCTCCGTCGCCAGGCCTTATGGATGCGGCGAGGCCGTCGAGTGTCTCCAGCAAGGGTTTGCTGTCGCGGCTCCAGCTAGTGGCGGCGGAATCAAAGGATAATTACTACTTTCTCCGCATGTCGAACGGGAGCGCTTTGGTCGCCCACTGTGTGGTCACATTTTTTCGGACGAATCGAGAAATGGGACAAAGTTGGGATTTACTTTCAGGTTATTCGGATGTTCTTCGGAGAAGTAATGGTGGTGGCAAGGGCCGAGGGAATGAATCTTTTGGAAAAAGTCGTGGAGTCGACTCGGGAGTGTAGATGGGGAACTGGATGAGAACGGCGTGCGCATGCGCAGTCGCGACATCAGATGGTTCGCATTTGCCGCGGTCCAATGCGCGCGCCAATGTCACCTGATAACCGTTTATTTGAGATGGTCCTTGGAAGGAGACGTTGATCTGGGATAAAAGGGAGAAAATTCGGGGATGGGAATCCACAAAAATGAGTGATGGTCCCCCGTTGTGCGAAATCCGTTGTGGTCGAAAATGTCCACTCCAGGCATCCGGCTAACTCATTCGCGACGTGTTATTGTGCCGTATTCGGCCTTCAGGCAAATTCCGAAAATATTATGAGAAAGAAATATTCGTTAGTGAAAAATAAATGTTTTTCCAGGGCAAAAAGAATTGAAAGCACTTGAAGGTGTAGTTATGAATTTTTGAGATAAGTATTTCGGGGGAAACTTCCTTCTTTTCTCCGTTCCAAGTATTTTAAAGGTAGTGGGCACATAAGTGGCGCATTAGGAGACTAAGTACAGTACCTGTAAGTTACCGAAAGAAGAATGGAGCCAGAAGAAGAGGATTGATGACGGATACACGGAATAGAAATGTGAAGAAATGATTAGTGAAAAATTTAATGTGTAGTGCTTTGTGGATGTGAGATCTGGTCTTGGAGGCAAGAGAGAGATTGAGCGTAGGTTTTGTTGAGGTTTTTGAGAGGTTGTAGTGACGGATAATGGAGGAAATGAGTTGGACAGGGGGGAAGAGAAACTACGAGGTTTGAAATAGCTTAGTGTTTTATGTTGCATTATTTAGTACCCTGCAAGCCACCGCTAGGGTGTGTGACAGGGAGTGAATTCACAGACTAATTTTGACCCGGTACTGCGGTCGGACAATCTTATTCTGATCCCTTATCGTTAGTGGAAAGATGATATCTTAAATCTATCCGTTCTTAATCTCTCTAATTTAATTAGCATGGTCTCTCCTATCGTAGTACGATGGGGGTAATAATACATTTTCAACATATCAGTGCTAAAGAGACGTTCCCAGCCTAGCTCCTCTAATAATTTGGATATACTACCAAGTTTAGCATGACAACGTTTTATAAATCTAGCTCCTCTACGCTGCACGCGATTTCGGGTGTTAGTTGGCTCAATAGACAGCATTAGGGCAGGCAGAAGTTGTAAATAATGTAGGGCCAAGAAAGGTGAAGCTCTCGTAATACTGATAAATAGTCGGTAGGAGATAACCGAAACGTACCTTTAAAATAGATAGAATCGGAGCCCCACATAACTTTATGAAAGTGAAGACCGAGGTTGGGAGGATAGGCATAAATGTCGACGTGAATGTGTGGGCATGAGTACCGTTAGGAGTGAATGATTAGAATGGGAAAGATGAGGTGAGTGGGTTAAGAAATATTTTGATTGGAGTCGCCGGTAACACAGGAGCGTGGAAGAAGTGTGCTAGGCCAGTTGCAACGTTTCTACATCCACATAAATACCCTGCGAGCCACCAAAAAAGGTGTGTGGCAGAGGGTGTAGCACCATGAGGGAAGGGTAAGGGAGTACAAACATTCTGGTCCCTTATCGTTCTTGGAATAAATGACATTTTAAACCTGTCAGTCTTGCAGTCTATCTCTCTAGTCTTATATTCGTGATCCCTTCGACCGTAATACGTTGGGGTTCGTTTTATATCCTTGATGTCATCGGAAAAGGGCCCTACTTTAAATGTTTTTAATAATTTTAATCTATATTGTAAACGCCGCTGTGTAAGAGAATCCCAACCTAAATTGTCTAGCAAAGGCGTTGGTCATAACAATTTTGGACAAATCCAGCCCCCCTCCGCTGAACTGGATCTGACGTCTAGGGAAAAGATCGCCAAAAAGATATGCGACAGAGAAGAAGAAGGCGCGAACCGAAAAAGTTGTGGATGGATTAAGCCAAAGAGTCTCTTAAGGCAAAGTACGAGTATTCTATACAAGTCTCAGACGGAACAGAAAAGCTTCTATGTATGTGCTTGTATTCTATGCTTCTGTGAATATGAATTGGTTGGAAGAAATATGGATAGCGTATGAAAAAAATTAGTCAACGGAAGAAGTCTAAGGGTATACCTTTTCGATATCGATCGTCTCACGGCTCTTCTGTTAATCGGTTATCTAAAACCGATCACTGAAGTATTTAACTTCGAGAAGTGTACGTATCGGAAATCGTCCAGAAATAATTGCTACCGGGTGAGATCGACTGGGGAGGAGTAAGTACTCTTTAAAACCTACTACTTTGTTCTTTTTTCTTTTTAAAGATTTACTTCACCTAGGCTGACAGTGAGTAATTTTTGCAGGAAATGGAATTCCAATCCCTCGATCTTTGAGCACAATGGATAAATATTTATCAAATTAGTCGCAGGCCTCCAAAACATACTGAGCCATCTATTTATTTCTTGCATTTTTGAAATACTTCGTGGCAGAAGATCGACTTATGTCCACGTTGATGATCGCATTATTTTCAATCCCAATGTCAAGAACGCCGCAAAATGTCGATAATACCTTAAGTAAATATCGATGCGTGCTCGACGATTCGAATTGTCGCCCAGCCCGAGGGTGGAGATGGTTAATCGAGGTAGCAAAAGAGTGCAAGAGAAGCAGTAAGCAGATGGAAGCAAGGCGTCATAACCTGACCCGTGATTTTTCAAGTGTGTCCATCTCCAAAGGGGAGTTACCGTAACTGTGCTGCAAACTTGTGCCTAATCGTCAAGATGCGTCCAGTCTCAATTTTGAGCGGGTCGTCATCGATCGGACGCGCTTCTTCCCAGTCATGCCTTGCCATCAATCCGCCGGTCAAAGTCCACGTGGAAGACCCAAGCGTCCTTGGGTGTCGAAACGTGGTTTCCTTCTTATTTGGGTCACAGCCGTGGAGAGAATTTCAATTTCCATGTATTCATCTCACTCACATCCAATCGATGGAATGATTTACGTGGGCAACTTTGTCGTTTAGTTCTTTTTATTATCGACGTTGTGTTATTTGAATCGTAATTGAAATGGAGATTGACTCCGCAGTAAACGTTCCCAATTTCGGCGCGAAGGCACAGGAATATAGATGGAGAGGAGTGAGCGAACGAGGTGGAACAAATCCCCCGGGTTTTCTTAATCGAGCGAAGCACTCTCCACGCATGCTAATTCATGGTTCATTCTCGCGTGAGCATTCGATGATAAATTTTCATGTCAAGAGGGTGCCGCTTACTGTCTTTGATTATCATCCCGAAGTACTCGCTGGACCACTTTTGAGAAGATTCCTCCGTCATCACTAAATGATGATTTGATGGTGAGTTATGGATTTATTCAGGATACGGATTGAAATTGAATCTTTTCGTGCCCTTTTTTGTTATCTATCACGGTATGGATGGACTTTTTCGTGGTTTCGTCGGAGCTGCATACGCAGATGGGGTCAGGGCTGTCGGGGTCCTTTTTCTGATCTGTTCTCAATGTCTCATATCAATCGCATTCCCTTTAACTACAAGTGTACAAAAGTATCGAGAAACTATTCGAAAAATATATATATATCATACATTGATACATTGTTTCAAAATTCTTCATTAAGTACATCCCTTGAGAGCGTCGACACACACTTTTGCCCTCGCGGCTTTTTCACGACTCGAAGGCTCCCTAAGGAAGGCGGATTGCGGATAAGGGTACGCGTGCAAGTTCCATTGACGGCACTTAGGGTTCCACTTGGTGACGTCCTTTTAGGAAGGATTTTACTTTTCACAGGAAATGCAGGTGAGGGAAAAATTGTTACCGGTACTTTTTATACATGCCTTTTACGTCCTCTGTGCGCCCACTTCACCAAGGTTAAGAAGTAATAATTTCCGTTAATCTGCTTTTATTTTCGCTTCAAATTAGAAGTGGCAGGCGACATGCAGTAATGGCCTTTCGCATGGAGAGAAGTGAGTATCTCGCTGGTGAGAATGGGCGTTTGGGGTTATTTTTAGTTTTTGTGGTTGGGCGTAGTCGAGGCGGTCCATAAATCTCTTGCGTATTCGACGGATAACTTACCTAGTTGGAAAGTTTCCCTAGAAGAGGCCCGAGAGTGGAAATGTTTTGAGAGACTCTGATTCCCATTAAGCCCGTAATGGATAATAGTATTGCAGTCTGCTAACTGATTACTGGTGCAATTAACCTGAACTAACTGGACTGCCAAGGCAGCCGACAGTTATTATTGGTTACGCTTGCAGTGGGAGTTGGAAAAATGAGACGATTAAATTTGCATTTATTTCAGAAGATAACGTAAACGTGTATAATGTGCGAGAATGAGACGTACTTTAGAAATTTACGAGAATAAATCATTTGATGGTTACGAAAGCAATGACATTTTCCCCAAAAAATTCGTTGCTTCAGACAACGAAAGAAAAATCTTCGATTCTTTACGTGTGTGCCGAAAGAAAGGGTTTAGTTTTTTATGCGTAGGATCAGTAATTTCAGAACAACAAGCTCAAAGAAACTGCGGGCGGTGCTGAGAGGCAGTGAATTCTAAACGGAGTCATCTGCTTACCATGCAACAATTTCGAAGTGCAATAATCTGGATGATTTGAACACTTTGAAATTGTTGCAATTCAGATGAATTTCGCGAGTTTAAAAATGTGTTCTTTTTGTGCTTTCATTATGAATGCATAAATAAGCGTGTTAACAGCGTGGGTCTCTAAACATTTCTACGCATATGAATTTTTCCGATGTCCACAAGAGTTTTTTTTTAATGAACATATAACTTTCCTTTGGATTAAGTTCTGTTCAAAATAAAACATTTTCACTTATCCAATATTATAGGTGCACTTTCAAAATGAAGTGTAATTAAAGCGATATAAAAACTTCTTTCGAGTCTTTTAATCGTTTGAACACGTCTCCACTGTTCAGTGTACATGAAAATACTTCCATGGATATCTAATACCATCTTTACTTCCGTCCTTTTATCGCTTTCTTGTCTCTTGCTGCGATTCGCTATACTTCGGGTACAGCATGAAGGCATCAATTGATTCTCTCCTACGTCTCCGCATTCCCTAAAGCCTTAAAAACTTTTTCATATTTCATTTTTTTCCCTGCCTGCACTTTATGTTTCCACCTGACATCCAATCTTTGTTTTTTTAACTCGAAATTTCCGTTGGTTCCCAAAAAGACGTTTATGGCATGACAGCCGTGCAATCATTCTCCGTGCATTCATTTCTTTTAGATAATTCCACATTCGCTTTCGTGTCACGTGGCCTCGGAACCCCCTTTCCGTTGTTATGATTCACGATTCACCCTTTTATTTTTTTCCCTGAGTCGTAGTGACACGAGGAGCCTACATCTACATCTACATAAGTACCCTGCGAGCCACCAAAAAGGTGTGTGGCAGGGGGTGTAGCACCATGAGGGAAGGGTAAGGGTTGAGGGGGTTGGGAGTTAGGTGAGGAAAGGTGGGGGGAACCTGTAGGGAATATATATATATATATATACACACATACATATATATACATACATACATACACACATGTATACACATCCTCGCGAAGTCCCTAACCTGTACGTTAATACTTATTGTAATGAACTAAGTCCTGGGGAATTTCGACTACGAGCATTCTGGTCCCTTATCGTTCTTGGAAAAAATGACATTTTAAACCTGTCAGTCTTGCAGTCTATCTCTCTAGTCTTATATTCGTGATCCCTTCGACCGTAATACGTTGGGGTTCGTATTATATCCTTGATGTCATCGGAAAAGGGCCCATCTTTAAATGTTTTTAATAAGTTTAATCTATATTGGAAACGCCGCTGTGTAAGAGAATCCCAACCTAAATTGTCTAGCAAAGTGGATACGCTGCTGAGTTGGTCATAACAATGTTTGACAAATCTAGCCCCCCTCCGCTGAACTCGATCTAATTCCGAAACCAAATTTATATTATGAGGATCCCATATACTGGCAGCATACTCTAGGTGGGGCCTGAACAAGGCAAGGAAACATCGTTCTTTCACCTTTTCGTCGCATTTACCTAGCACTCTTTTGACAAATCCCAATTTTTTATTAGCACGACCGCATATTTCTCGTATGTGTTTTCCCCAGGACAGATCGTATACAGAGCCTATACAGGGTTCGTCCGGAAAATAGGAGTACTGAGCTCAGGAAAAAAATGTATTACACTTTTACATATCTTGAGCTAATATTCCTCAAAATAGGACCCTCGTGAGTCGATACACTTGTTCCAGCGGCGTTCCCATTCCTGGAACGCTCCCGCGAAGGCATCATCGGGAACCTCTCGAAGACACGTCGTCACGGCCTCTTTGACGGCGTCCAAAGTCCCGTATCGCGTTCCTTTCAAACTCCTCTTTATCTTCGGGAGCAGAAACGTTCTCTAAAAAATGTGGATCATTTTTGCAGTGATCCGCAAGTTGTGTCGCGATTTCCAAACGATTGAGTCTTTGACCATCACTGAGCACTTTCGGCACCAACTTTGGACAAATTTTTCGCATCTGTAATTGGTCCCTAATAATCTCGCGCACTATTGTCTTTGGCACATTACACTGCTCTGCTATCATTCGAACACTATGACGACGATTAGAGTTCAGTACATCGCGAACTTTTCACACATTTTCGTCGGTGAGTGTCGTTGATGGGCCGTGGTTCGTTCAGGCCGTGGTTCGTCGTCGACCTCTTCTCTGCCCTCCACGAACATCTTGTGCCACCAAAAGATCATGTTTCTGGACATGGCTGACTCCCGTTATGCCTGGTTAATCATACCTCCAGTTTCGGTAGATGATTTCCCAAGCTTTACCTTTACTTTAACTGGGCGCGCCTGGAGCGGCGGGAAAAAATCAGTACATTTATCTTCCGGACGAACAATGTATTCCATCATTACTGGTTCGGCCACAAGTGAAGAAATTTAATTAGGTGGTAACTTTCACGAAAGTGGAACGGCTTATGCAGGCACCAGTATTCCCCCAGTCATTCATGACTCCTAATTTGAAAATTTATTTATAAGTGTTTTTGCAAACGAAGCGAGTGTTATTAATAGGCGGAATAAATTCGTGTGGGGGTAGCATATTCGGCACTGGGATGAGTCTTTCGAATTATATATAAAAAATAATATATATATATATATATATATATCAGTTATTATCGGGAAGTAAGAAGGCAAGATTTGTGCTAACAGTTAAAGATAAGTGGGGTAAGATAATAGTTGAACCAGGAAAAATCTAAGAGAGATGGCAGGAACATATAGAAACACTGTATGGTAAAGATCTTAGGCCGACAAGGTTAGACATAGAAAAGGAACATGACGTAGAAGAAGATAGCTTGGGTCCAGGCATACTCGACGATAAAATAGAAAGGGCATTAAAGGAGATGAAAGGAAATAAGGCCTTGGGGGTCGACAAAATACTGTAGAACTGTTGAAATGTTTAGGAAAATGTGGGAAGAAGGCCCTATATGGACTGATTCGTAGTATCTATGAATAAGGAATCTGGCCGGAAGATTTTTTGAGATCGGTGTTAGTTCCTATTCCAAAAAAGGCAAAGGCTATATCATGTGAGGATTACAGAGCAATAAGTTTGACATCCCACGCAGCTAAAGTTATTCTCAGGATCATCAACAAAAGGAATGAGAGTAAGGCAAATGAATACTTAGGGGATGATGAGTTTGGGTTCAGGAAAGGAAGAGGTACGCGTGATGCCATTGCAGTAATGAGATCACTAGTCGAGAGGAATATAGAATACAATCAGGACGTATTTATCTGTTTCGTAGAGGAATGATGATATGTAGAAGAAATGATTAAAGGGCATGGAAAGAACTGGAGGTAGGAATGAGAGTCGGAGGGGAATTCGTAAAATCGGGTAGGTTTGCTGATGACCAAGCATTAGTTGCTCAGTCAGCCAAGGGGATGCAAGCGTTGCTGAGTGGATTGTAGGTTCAGTGCGATAAATATGGGATGAGAATCAATATTAATAAAACAAAGGTTATGCGATATCCCAGAAAGAAAATGGCTAAGCTAAATATTAATATAGTATAGGCGGGGAAAAAATAGAGCAGGTAGCACAGTTTACATATTTCGGAAGTGTTTTGGACCAATACGGTGAAAGTGGTATGGACGTAAGGAGAAAAATTGCGCTAGGCAAGGAGGCTTTCTCAAGGAGGATGTTTAGACAAGACTCGTAAAAACTCTGATATGGATCGTAGCTATCTATAGTATGTACGGTGCGGAAACGTAGTCACCGAAGCAGGAGGATAGACGTAGATTGGAGGCTTTTGAAATGTGGTAATGGAGAAGAATGGAGAAGGTGAAATAGACCGTAAGGAAAACAAATGAGGAAGTACTGGAGATGGTGGATGAGGAGAGGGGTTTGTTGAGAGAAATCCTATGGAAGCAGGAAGAATGGATGAAAGGCGTGTTGAGGGGCAGTGGAATGTTGAAGAAGGTAACAGAGGGGAGGATGTTGGGCAAGCGAGGAAAGGGCAGGAACAGGATAGGGATGTTGGACGGGATGAAGAGAGGAAAGAAGTACACAGAAATGAAGGGGGACTTGATGTAGATCAGGTTGCTGGATTGGGTTTTATTTGGAGTTACACAATATTTATTTGATAGTTGTGTCCATCCAAAAAAACCTACCTTAACTGGTAGATTGCCTAATAATATATATATATATATATATATACATACATAAATATAATTTTTTGTATGTGTGTGCATACGCTTATGCACATTGGGCGTTTAGTCATTTGGTGATTACTGTGCATTACCGCGATTGTTACGAACCCGGAATTGTGACAAGCTTTGGCGTGTAATTTTATCCAACACGTCATCTGCCTATTCATTTACCTTTTTCAATGCCCCCGTGGAAATATTCATGTATGTAAATTGGTGCCCGCAAGTGGCTGTTTTAAATTGGTACGTATTCTAAAAATCATCTCGCCGACCTACGGCCGCAGTGGAAGCCTCCGAACATAACGGAACAAATCGGGAAAAGTGCTAAAGCTAGCCAAAGAGAGAGGGGGGGGATGATGACTTAATCAGCGGGAAGGGGGCCCGCCTTAAATTAAGCCCCCCCCCCCCCATCGACCCTGTGTTCGCTGACGCATTCACGTGGCATGATAATCCCGCGCTCGTCGACTTTTTTTTCCGCGTTTGTGTGTTTATTTTTTTGCAGTGCGCTCGGGGGTGCAGGAGGCGAGGAGGCGGGGGAGGGGGTTAGAGGCAGACATGGCCGGACTACGTCCCATTCGTGATGAACCAACGTGCATTTCACGCGACGTAGTAATTAATGCCTTTATAAAATGTGAGAGAGAGAGAGAGAGAGAGAACGAATGCATTCCGTAAACACTGTCGATTGTTATCCTTTTATACAAATAATGGAGAAAAATGATTAAACATATTCATTCCGATAAAGACTTCGAGGTTAATTTCTTTCCGTAATGGGATCCACTCATCTCTTGAAACCCTCTCCTCCTCCATTCCTTCTCGGGGCGTCGGTTAAACGTTAGCTTGGCGTCCGGACCGGGGATTCGTCACGGTGGCGCGAAAGGCTTGAACGTTTTTATTCGGTTGGGTGGTGAACGCGAGGGGAGTGTGAAAAATATCACGTTTTTATTCGAATCTGGGGTGAGTGGAGGGTGTGCGTGGGGGGGGGGGAGGGAAGGGGTTGGTAGAGTCCATGCGGATGTATGGGGGACCCTATTGCTCTGTTTGATTGTGGCGTGATTTTTCCATCATCCAAGGTTTCCAATAATAATATTATTCGAAGCAATAACGGTAATGACCTCTTAAAATGGGGTTGGCGGAGGGGTGTCTGTCGTGACTCCCTCCGCGAATGGGGGTCGTTACTTCCTGCCCTGGTCGTATTCCGCCCGTGGCGCGGTCTTTTGTGTTGCATGAACCCGATGCATTACGTCCCTCCCGTTTCACTATCGCGAGATGATCTCCTCGATTTCGACTGAGGCTGCTTTTTGTTTGGGCTCGCTTCGACGCTGACGCTCGTCATGGTGTCGATTGTTGCTTCCCCCACCACCCCACCCCTATTCGTCCCTTACGAGGATGTGTCGAGTGGCGTCGTTTCCCATTTCGCCGCGGGGTTGTGCAAGGGGGTGGGGCGGAGGGGGTCGCGCTTCGGGGCAGCGAAGGATTTTTGATGTGACGTTGATGTAGCGAACATTAACGCCGATACGAGGGAATACTTCCTCGGACCGAGTGAATGAATCGCTCACTGTGTTAATAATTCAACAGCAGTCCTTCGCGAGCTGCGTGGATTAATTCCATGACTTCACCACCCCTCGATCGGCGAGGGTCAAGGCGCGTTGGGAGGGACAAAACCTCGCTTCTTTCTTTTTTTATTCCCATCGATCCCCCGATAGGCGTGTTCATATTCCTGCCCCGGCGTCAGAATGGTTGGTTTGTGCCTCCTATCCCCTGGCATGCCGCGTCGTGAGCTGTTAGTTCGCTATCTTTTTATCGTCCCTCCTTGTGTTGTAGTTTGTTGCGCCGGTTTTCTCAGGGCATAAATCTGTTTCAAGATGTTGAGGATGATGCATAGCTCATTGTACGGAGCATATGTTTCGCAAGATTTAGTGGACCGCCCCACGTACGGTTGGCAATTAGATTACGGCGAACCACACGATTTGAACTAGATATGCATCAAGAAGAGATTACTTTTTACCCACCCATTAGGAACGATAGTATTTTTGTTTTATTCACTTCGGGATAATATGGCGTGTGTGTTAATGTTACGCAATCTAACGAAGTTCCCTCATTGCGATTAGGGGGATTCCTGAAGGAGAATCCCGGTGGTATACAAAAATTTCACTCCACGTTTTAACCCCTTTTATAAAATTTAATATCACATCGTAATGACTTGTCTTGCAGGGAAAGTAGGCCCACGGTTTCAGAGAGTGTGTGTGCATTTCCTGTGATTAGAATGCTCTTGCGTGTGTCAATTGCGCTTAGTTTCAACGGAAAAGAGATTTAAGATACCTCGAAATACCCGAAAAAGATTAAAGACAAACACGCTTAGCCCTGTCCACTGTTTATGGTGACAAGATACTTTTTGAATGATCTGGCGGCGATTATTAGAAACTTGAATGAGCAGAAATTTTATATATTTTTTTAGGAGTTTCCATTCTTTCGAACGAGGATTGCGCAGTGTACAGATGAGACTAGATGCATATTTTTAAGGAATTAAAGTTGATCGCTAGCTGGTTAAGAACTTTTTCCGTTTTGTTATAATCTTTTCAATCTCTAAACTTCACAAAGCATGGCGTATTGGCAACCTGTTTGGTATAATTTTATTTTCCATCAAACTCTTTAAAAGTTCGAGTCGGTGCAGGGACTTCGTAATGCAATACGTTCTAGGCATGGAACGTTTTGGTGAAATCTCAGAGTCTTCGTCATACTTTGTATGTTTAATCTTCCCATGACAATTCTATTCCCGAGAAAATTCCAACAAAAGTATTTAGGCTTAAAAAAAGTTGGGTTGCATTTGGATTTCGTGTCATTGCATCGCTTTACCGAAAAATACCTCATCTTTATCGGGAATAAAATATGAAAAGAGGAGTTTATTCAGATCCTTAGTATTGCTAAATGGTAAAACAATACAACGGTTGCGTATGCTTGTGATTTAGTTCATCCTAGTATAAAGGAAAAATGGATGAAGGGCGTATTGATCGGCAGTGGGATGTTGAATAATACTGTAATAGAGGGGAGAATGTTAAGCAAACGAGGAAAGGGCAGGAACAGGTTAGGGATGTTGGATGGGATGAAGGGAGGAAAGAAGTACACAGAGACGAAGAGGGACCTGATGTAGAGTAGGTTGCTGGATTGGGTTTTGTTTGGAGTTACAAAATATTTATTTGATAGTTGCGTCCATCCAAATCTTAACCGGGAGATTACTAAATAAATAATAATATGGCAATGAAACGAAGATCGTGACCGTATGTAGATGTCGTTGCGTCTAGAATCCAGTGCATACAAATATCCAGCCTTTGAAAAATCTGATCCAGTTGAACCCCTCCCTGGAAGTAAACGCTCATCCTTTCGCAAAGACACCCAGAAAAGGCTACGAGAGACGGGAAAAAAGAACTTCATTAACTGTATTGAGCCCAGGGTGACATTATATCCCCCCCCCCCGCCCTTCGCTCCCCGAACCACTCCCTACCAGCCATTGAAGTCGCCGTTCAAATTCCCTGGAGGGACCGTTATTGTCACGAGGTTAACCAGTGAAAAGGATTTTTTCCACTTTAATCTCCCTGAAAGGATCTTTCCCCACCCTACACGTCAGAATAGGGCCACCGCAAAGCACCGCCATCTTTCCGCTAAAGGATAGAAACCCGGCGTTCGCGAAATGCCGTCGTTTAGCTCGAGGGTTTGTTGTGTTCTCCCTTGTCTGGCCCGATAACAAATGTCAGGGTCTTTTCAAATGGTTGGCTTGATCGTTGAGGCTCTCTCTCTCCGTCGACGGAAAGACCCTGTCAGGATCTTTTATCTAAAAACCCTTAATGCGCGATGGCGGCGAGTGAGCTGTTATGTTTAAATTCTCGACTTTGGAGCACCCCTTTAGGGGGTGCAGTCCCGAGGGGATTAAAGGAAGGGCAACAAGGGAGGGGCATAAAGACGGAAATGCCTGTGGCTCTGAAGGCACGGCCCTCAACTCATCGTCAATGGCACGCCTCCGCATCGGTCCTGTGGGCTGGGCACCTCCTTCGGCCCAGGACAGTTTCTCGACCGGGGAGAGAGCTCACGCCCCACCCCCCGGCTTGCACAAAGGCCCTCCGAGTCGGTCTCTCTCCGCTTTATTGTATTTCCACCTCCCGCCACCCTTTAATCCTTTCCTCCCCCCTCCCCACATGCTGACTCGCTCTATCGATTAGGTTAAGCGCGCCAAAAAGGGATTCTCGCTTAAATTCTCCGATCCCGGATTTTCGTCTGTCGTGCCTTCGTCAATTGATTAGGGAACCGTTTATCCGGACGGTTGGGACGTCCTAGAGCATGGGAATTAAAGGGTGGGAGGAGAATTCGGGAGCGGTGGGACCACCGATGGTATAATGGTCACCGATGCATTCCCTCGCATCGATTGGAAATGGGACTCTCGGAATCGGTCGTGCCACACACTGATCATGCACTCATCGTTGGGAGCAAGTCCGTCGCTTGAATTTAGTGCCTTGGCTTTTTATGGAACATCACCGTGGAGTTGGAGCAAACCAAAAATAAACAAGGATACTGTATTGAGCGTATGCGAATAGCCTTGGGAAGTCATCTGTTCTGAATCAACGCATTCCTTAAATTTCAAAGAAAAACAAGTGTTTTTGGCTGACATTCTGACTGTGAGACCTTGCATATTAAAATCACCAGTATATATATATATATATATATATATATCTAATAGATATATTTTAAAAGGACGTTTTTGCCTGTTTTGTAGATTTCGAAAAAGCGTTTGATAGAGTGAATTGGGAAAAATTAATGCGTGTATTGCAGAAAATAGGGATGGATTGGAGGGACAGGAGACTGATCCGCAACCTGTACATGTCTCAGACTGCTCAGGTGCGAGTGGGGAACGGAGAGTCCGGATGGGCAGTGTTAGGAAGAGGTGTAAGGCAGGGTTGCCCATTGTCACCGGTACTGTTCAACGTATATGTAGAGGAAATGATTAAAGAGGCATGGGAAGAACTGGAGGTAGGAATGAAAGTCGGAGGGGAATTCGTAAAATCGGTTAGGTTTGCTGATGACCAAGCATTAGTTGCTCAGTCAGCCAATGGGTTGCAAGCATTGTTGAGTGAATTGGAGGTTCAGTGCGATAAATATGGGATGAGAATAAATATTAATAAAACAAAGGTTATGCGATTTTCCAGAAAGAAAAAGGTTAAGCTAAATATTAAAATAGGAGGGGAAAAAATAGAGCAGGTAGAACAGTTTACATATCTCGGAAGTGTTTTGGACCAACACGGTCAAAGTGGTAGGGACGTAAGGAGAAGAATTGCGCTAGGCAAGGAGGCTTTCTCAAGGAGGAGGGAGTTGATGACGGGGACGTTGAGTAGGGATGTTAAGACAAGACTTGTAAAAACTCTGATATGGAGCGTAGCTATGTACGGCGCGGAAACGTGGTCGCTGAAGCAGGAGGATAGACGTAGATTGGAGGCTTTTGAAATGTGGGTGTGGAGAAGAATGGAAAAGGTGAAATGGACCGAAAGGAAAACAAATGAGGAAGTACTAGAGATGGTGGGTGAGGAGAGGGGTTTGTTGAGAGAAATCCTATGGAGGCAGGAAAAATGGATGAAGGGCGTATTGAGCGGTAGTGGAATGTTGAAGAGGGTAATAGAGGGAAGAATGTTGGGCAAGCGAGGTAAGGGTAGGAACAGGATAGGGATGTTGGACGAGATGAAGGGAGGAAAGAAGTACACCGAGATGAAGAGGGACCTGATATAGATTAGTTTGCTAGGTGGGGAGTCACAAAATGTTTATTTGATAGTTGGGTCCATCCAAAAACCTACCTTAACCGGTAGATTACCTTAAAAAAAATATATTTTAAACCCGACAATGGATCTTCATAAGATATTCTTTCACCAAAATTTTCCCCCCGACTAAAGAGTGGAATTTTTTTGGCACCTTATGAAAAACATTCTCAACTCGTCTTTCGTCTCTAAGGCAAGGTCGTTCTCCATCAGCAGTGGGTATCTTTCTAAGGAAATATCATATGTTAGTATACCTAATCCCAAGACGGGAAAATGATTATTCGTGACACAATCCTCCCTAACCTATTGTGTTGCTGGCGACCATGGTTGAAAAAACAACGGAAGAAAATCCAAGGTGAAATATGAGAAGTTAGTACAGGGACATGGGAAGGAATGACTAGTTACATTCGTGTTCAGTCGCTATTCGCCTCTATATCTTCTGTGTTCTCACTACGGCGATTACTACATCGTTGTTGTCGACTGATGAAAGTTTTTGAGAGCTTTCAGATATGTAGCTATTAATTATTCCTAGAGTATGAATTTTAAGCCAGCTTCGAGCAAATATAATTTCCACTTGCGACTTAGATCAACAAAATAGACATCTTCGGGCGAATTCTACATCGTCTTATGGAGACGGGGTTTGCATATGAAATTCTGGAATAAATGAATGAGTTCTTCATCAGCAAATATATATATATATATATATATATATAAACATATATTATTATTATTAGTATTATTATTAGGTATTCTACCGGTAAAAGTAGGTTTTTAGATGGACACAACTATCAAATAAACATTTTGTAACTCAAACAAAACAAAATCCAGCAACCTACTCTACATCAGGTCCCTCTTCATCTCTGTGTACTTCTCTCCTCCCTTCATACCATCCAACATCCCTATCCTGTTCCTGAACTTTCCTCGTTTGCCTAACATTCTCTGGTCTGATATTATTATTATTTTGCAACAAATATCGATCGACAGTTGTAAAATTATTATTCGACAACCCACTATCGATCAATGATGCCCTTCATCCATTTTTCATGCCTCCATAGGATTTCTCCCAACAAATCCCTCTCCATGGTGTCCATCATTTGGTCTTAGGGATGATAATTGAGATTGTTTCCCGTTGCCTTCCTCAATAGTGTTTTTAAAGAGACACTATCACTTAATGGCCGCCCCACTGGGGTTAGACACCTTTGCAACCGCCTCACCGAGGAACAGACTCTACGTGGACCACCTTTCATCTGGTTCCTAACCTTCGGCCTACCAGGAGCTATTATTATTACTCCCGCCAGTACACCTCTAGGAGTGGTCGTAACGCACTAGCCACCATGTGAAGTGTATTCCATGGGAGAAATTTATATGCATAAATTCATAACACACATTCATATATATATTTGTATAAATATTTAAAAAAAATTATGCATATATATTCATTCAAACATATAAATAGGTATAAGGAAACAGGATAGGAAAACACATAAAAGGCGAACACAGGACATGTATCGCAGATCTCAGGGTAAATTAAGTATCCTTGGTGGTGTACCTGTACTGGTAGCACGTCCGCCCGGCAAGCGGAAGGTCCGGTGTTCAAATCCGGGTTAAGGAATTATTTTTACTTTCGTCATCTGCTCAAAAACCGCCTTCCCCACATGTCCTGTGTTCGCCTTTTATGTGTTATCCTATCCCCTTTCCTTATACCTATTTCTATGTTTGAATGAAAATTTGTGCGCCGTAAGGAGGGATTTCGTATTTGTATATATATATATATATATATATATATATATATATATATATATATATATATATATATATATATATATATATATATATATATTTTATTAGGTAATCTACCGGTTAAGGTAGGTTTTTGGATGGACAAAACTATCAAATAAACATTTTGTGACTCCCCACCTAGCAAACTAATCTATGTCAGGTCCCTCTTCATCTCGGTGTACTTCTTTCCTCCCTTCATCCCGTCCAACATCCCTATCCTGTTCCTACCCTTACCTCGCTTGCCCAACATTCTCCCCTCTATTACCCTCTTCAACATTCCACTACCGCTCAATACGCCTTTCATCCATTTTTCTTGCCTCCAGAGGATTTCTCTCAACAAACCCCTCTCCTCCCCCACCATTTCTAGTACTTCCTCATTTGTTTTCCTTTCGGTCCATTTCACCTTCTCCATTCTTCTCCACACCCACATTTCAAAAGCCTCCAATCTACGTCTATCCTCCTGCTTCAGCGACCACGTTTCCGCGCCGTACATAGCTACGCTCCATATCAAAGTTTTTACCAGTCTTGTCTTAACATCCCTACTCAACGTCCCCGTCATCAACTCCCTCCTCCTTGAGAAAGCCTCCTTGCCTAGCGCAATTCTTCTCCTTACGTCCCTACCACTTTGACCGTGTTGGTCCAACACACTTCCGAGATATGTAAACTGTTCTACCTGCTCTATTTTTTCCCCGCCTATTTTAATATATAGCTTAGCCTTTTTCTTTCTGGAAAATCGCATAACCTTTGTTTTATTAATATTTATTCTCATCCCATATTTATCGCACTGAACCTCCAATTCACTCAACAATGCTTGCAACCCCTTGGCTGACTGAGCAACTAATGCTTGGTCATCAGCAAACCTAACCGATTTTACGAATTCCCCTCCGACTTTCATTCCTACCTCCAGTTCTTCCCATGCCTCTTTAATCATTTCCTCTACATATACGTTGAACAGTACCGGTGACAATGGGCAACCCTGCCTTACACCTCTTCCTAACACTGCCCATCCGGACTCTCCGTTCCCCACTCGCACCTGAGCAGTCTGAAACATGTACAGGTTGCGGATCAGTCTCCTGTCCCTCCAATCCATTCCTATTTTCTGCAATACACGCATTAATTTTTCCCAATTCACTCTATCAAACGCTTTTTCGAAATCTACAAAACAGGCAAAAACGTCCTGATTGTATTCTATATTCCTCTCGACTAGTGATCTCATTACTGCAATGGCATCACGCGTACCTCTTCCTTTCCTGAACCCAAACTGATCATCCCCTAAGTAATCATTTACCTTACTCTCTATCCTTTTGTTGATGATCCTGAGAATAACTTTAGCTGCGTGGGATATCAAACTTATTGTTCTGTAATCCTCACATGACGAGGCCTTTGCCTTTTTTGGAATAGGAACTAACACCGATCTCACAAAATCTTCCGGCCAGATTCCTTCCTCATAATTACTACGAATCAGTCCATATATGGCCTTCTTCCCACCTTTCCGTGACCATTTCAACATTTCTACAGGAATATTTTCCACCCCCACTGCCTTATTTGCTTTCATCTCCTTTAATGCCCTTTCTATTTCATCGTCGAGTATGCCTGGACCTAAGCTATCTTCTTCTACGTCATGTTCCTTTTCTATGTCTAACCTTGTCGGCCTAAGTTCTTTACCATACAGTGTTTCTGTATATTCCTTCCATCTCTCTTGGATTTTTCCTGGTTCAACTATTATCTTACCCCATTTATCTTTAACTGTTAGCACAGATCTTGCCTTCTTACTTCCCGATAATAACTTAACCTTGCTGTATAGAGCACCAATTTCACCCTTCTTCTGTAAACTTTCCATACCCTCGCATTGCGTTTTCCACCATTCTTCTTTTGCTTTATTTGTGGCCCTTCTCAATTTATTGTTTAACTCTTTGTACTTCATTTTGCCTAACTCTGTGTTTACATTTTTCCATCTTCTTCTCTCATCCATCTTTGCAATCATCTCATCCGTTACCCATGGTTTCCTTATCCTTTTCCCGTTAACGGTTCCTATAGTGTCTTTAGCGGCTTCCAGTATCCCTTCCTTGATACATTCCCATTTTTCTTCGATAGTACTCAGTTCTTTACCGTCATCCATCATTTTCTCTACAGCCTCCTGATACTCCTTCCTCGTTAATTCATTTACTGCTTCTAAATTCCATTTTTTAACCCGCCGACCTTGCCTTATCTTCTTGAAACGAACATTACATTTCATAACAACTAAATTGTGGTCAGAGTCCGCATCCGCTCCTGGGAAACTGTGCGAATTTATCACACTGTTCCTAAACCTGTGCCTAACCATAATATAATCTAACTGATACCTTTCTGAGTCACCTGGCATTTTCCATGTATACCTACGCCTTTTGTGGTGTCTAAACCATGTGTTAGTGATGACTAACCCCTGTCTCCTGCAGAATTCAATTGCTTTCTCCCCGCGTTCATTCCTCGTGTCTTACCCATAGTCCCCCACCTCACCCCCATCTCTTCCTTCGCCTACCGTCGCATTCCAATCCCCCATCACTATCAAATGTTTCCCTGCAGGAACACTCGCGATTATATCCTCTAACTCATCATACATCCTATCGACTTCTTCCTCCTTGTGGTTGCTCGGTGGCATGTATACCTGAATAATGACCTAGTTCGTCGGCTCTGCTTTAATCTCTACGAGTAAAATTCTATCTGTCGCTTGCTCTATGTTGACTACGCTTCTTCCTACCCCTTTATTTAAAATTACGGCAACCCCTCGTTGGCTCTCGTCCCCGCCGCTGTATATATATATATATATATATATATATATATATATATATATATATATATATATATATGTATATATGTATATATATATGTATATATGTATATATGTATATATATATATATATATATATATATATATATATATATATATATATATGCGGGTCGCGGTGGTCTAGCGGGTAGAGCGTTGGACTGCTGACCGGAGGGTCCCGGGTTCGATTCCCGGGAAAGGCACTTTGGGCACCTGCAGCTCCACCCAAGCTAGTTGATTTTTCGGGTACCAGGTCTTCCTGGGAAACCATAACCGGCACAGGGAAAGGAACTGGCCCCCCTACCCTGATGTGTGAACATTCACACGCCGTATAGGGCTTGGTACATGGGTGAGCTCTACCATCACCTACTAAACCGACCTTCGGGTTGATTACTGTGTTTATGGTTTATATATATATATATTTCACACACACACACACACACACATATATATATATATATATATATATATATATATATATATATATATATATATATATTAATATATATAGGTGGTGCACCACCTACTTCCCTGGCATCCAGTCCCTTAAATTCATCCTCATAGACCTGTACCCCATCCTCAAAAATCACAACGTTTCGTCCAACCTTCTTCCTAAATGCCCTTCTGTTACCTTCAAACGGCCCGCCAACCTATCAGATCTCCTCAAATCCACCAAGCCTCTTTCCAAATCCCCTCCCACTCCGAATCACACCCACTCCGTGCTTGCGAGCTAGATGCAAAACTTGTCCTATTTTCACCCTGTGTAAAGCCTATCAACATCCGGGTCTCAATGTCGTTCACTAAATGGGGGGGTGGGGCTGAGATGGATGGAGGTGGATTTGTTTCTTGCGAGGTGGTGGGACAATTTATTCATCCGCATACATTCTGTCATCCCACTCCTGGGTTTTGACTTGTCAAGCCCTTATGATGACTTGGTGAGTTGATGCCTTGGTCATGGGTGTTTTGGGATCTGTGGATGAATTGTTAGTTTTCTGTGTCGCTTGTTACTATTTCCGCATCCTCCTTATTCCTTCTCCGCTCCCCTCTGGCCTCCCTTTCCCCCTCCATAACCTCCTTCTTCACCCCTCTCCCACCACCTGTTCCCCGCTCCACTTTCTCCCCCTCCATATACCCCTCCTTCACCCCTCCCCCACTACCTGTTTTTTCCCCTCTCCCTCGTCCCATACTCTCTCTGTACCGCGTACCCTTTTCCTTAGTCATATCTTATCTTCCGAAGAAGACGGAGCTCAAGTCCGTCGAAATTATCAAGATAATATTGTGAGTGTTCTTTTTATGTGTTCTCGTGCTGTGTGTTACTGTCTAAGTTTTTTATTCAACACTTCCGTGTTACTTCGAAGAAATCATCTTATATATATATGTATATATATATATATATATATGTATATATATGTATATATATGTATATATATATGTATATATATATGTATATGTGGGTTGGTCCAGGGGGTAGAGCGTTGGACTACTGACCTGAGGGTCCCGGGTTTGATTCCCGGGCAAGGCACTCTGGGCACCTGCAGCTCCATCCAAGCTAGCTGATTTTTAGGGTACCAAATTTTCCTGGGAAACCATAACCGGCGCAGGGAAAGGAACTGGCCCCCTACCCTGACGTGTGAATATTCACACGCCGTCGGCCTTGGTACATGGGTGAGTTCTACCATCACCTACTAAACCGACCTTCGGGTTGATTACTGTGTTTATGGTTTTATATAAAGAAGTATATATATATATATATATATATATATATATATATATATATTCACTGATAGTCACAACAAACACAGAAACCAAAACACACAAAAGAGGGACTCACTGGTTCTCGAATTTTCGGTGGTCCAACCACCTTTGTTCCAACCACCTGTTCCTAATTCCTCTTGAGAAAGGTGGTCGGACCACCGAAAATTCGCGAACCAGTGTCCCTCTTTTGTGTGTTTTGGTTTCTGTGTTTGTTGTGACTATCAGTGAATTTACATTACACGTTTGTGGGTTTTCCAAAAAAGTATATATATATATATATATATATATATATATATATATATATATATATATATGAAGACGGAGCTCAATTCCGTCGAAATTATCAAGAAATAATGTGAGTGTTCCTTTTATATAACGAATATATGTAAATATATACACACACGCGTGTATGCTAGAAGGACTCCAAAAGTTCGGTCTCTGCCCACGCACATCCTCCATATTTCTTTTTCCGGATGTCGTGGCTTTAGTCATTGTTTATGGCCTGTGTGATCTCTCCGTTTATTGTGGCCTTATAAACCGTCATAAATAATGAAATCATGATTTCCTCTCCTCATCCCTCTCCTCCTGCCTAATCTACTGATTATACAAATCGGATAACTTATCTCTGTGCGCTAATTCACGGTTAAGAAAGTCCATTTGTTCTTCGGGACAAATGATCGCACTTGGCTTCATGTGCGCCTTTTTGGGCCATTTGACGCCGTCTGCTTTAATGGCCGCCCCTGATAACGGGATGAACCATTCTCTATTGAATGTTTAATCCGTCTTTTTATAGTGCTAGTGTTCTTAAAAGAGATGAGAAAATTGTTTGTAAGTCATACATGCACATGCGTGTTCATCCATGAAAGATGTGAGGTAATTTGTTCATATATGATGCCCGCACTTGTGGCAGTGTGGCAGGCACTTTTCGGATTTGTAAAGAGTGAGTTGTTCGCCTGCAATAGAAATATTCAGGATATTCCTACGGATTGGCTAGATGTAAAAGTTAAATATTAGCATTTTCTCTTAGACCCGAATCGCGCAGTTCATTTATTGGACCATAATGTGGTTGAGTGTCTAAAATTGATTAAATTGCTATTTGCCAGTTAATTATTACGACCGTTGATTATAGCAGCATTTGTTAACAACAGCAAACAATCGCGAAGGTCGGTCGGTGTATTTTTTTAAATGATATTCAGGCACCTTCCCCCATGGCTCACCAAAAGAAACGTTACCTTCGCTATCTCTCTTCCGTCCTGCTTGGGGAAATAAATTTATCTATTCGAAATCACATGAGAATGACCAAAAGTCACGCCTTCACCATTGCGTCCACGTCGCAATGTGGTTTATTATTGAGAATAAAATGCGTGTGAGTGTTGGGGGGGGGGGGGTTTGCATCTTTTCATGGTTGCTCTCGCCCGACAGCCAGTCGATGGACCGGCTGGCCGTCTTCCTTCTCCCCCTCCCCCCGCCCCCCCTCGCCTCATTTCGAGGGGAGTGGTCTCTCTGCCCGAGGTATCGTTTTAATATCGAATGTCGCGGCCGTATTCAATCCTTGATAACTTTCACCTTTCAGCTTTCCTTACACACGTCTGGACTAACCTTTTGCCGAAATCCCTCAATCGGCAGCATCACTCTCCGCCACCTCCGGTTGACACTCTTTTCCGCACGCGTTGTAAGTTGGACCAGGCGGCTGGCGAAGGGACTGTTGGTGTAGGTGGGCGGGGAGGTGAGCAGGAGGAGGGGGCTTTGGGCGGGAGGAGGAGTAAGAGAGAGAGAGAATTGGTAGCTCCACGGTCGATAGATGAAACCCCGCTGCAGCGTCTGTCGAGAGAGTTATTGATGATGCAGTGTGAAATCCGCGAGATCCGCGGAACCCATTCTCTCCCACTTCCATCGAGTCTCCCCTCATCCGAAACACGGGTTAAAGAAATCAACGCGCCTCCTGCCGCTCAATTGAATCGTTAAATTATTTTTTCACGTAAAAGCTTCAATGGGACGTTATACAGGTATACTGAATAATCTCAGTGGCGTTGGCTCAAATAAATCCTTTCCCCCACGATTGCTAATTAAAAAATGGCATTCTACAGTGTTCGCCCTTCTGAAGCAATTTCAACTTTCTCCTCGCCCCTCATAGCTTCAGCATATCCACGAGCGAAGGAGAATGCAATCGAAGAACTGGTCTCGTCTCCGAAGGTTCTTTAACGAGAATGATATCATCGTCATCAACATCACACAAAGGTTATGCAGAAAGCAACTTACGTTTTGGAATAAAATATGATTTTAGCGGCAAGGCAAAGTTTAACATAAAAATCTGAAGGCACATTCTTAAACTATTTTTTCTATAGTCACCATTCCAATTGAAGATTTTTTAATAACGATACACAAGATTTTCAATTCCGCCTCTGAATAAATCCGCCGCCTTAAATTTTAACCACTTGCTTACACCAATTTTGCAATTCTGTGTCATTGTCAAAGCGCTGCGTTGCTAGGCACTTCTAGGGAATTTTTGCGTTGATTTTCACCGTCAATTCATCTGTCATCATGAGGCTAGGCCGAAGACCACTGCGGTGTCCTCTTGGTGAACGTTGGTGCTGTGGCCATTGTATTTAGACTGAGAATGCACCACTGCCTCACTCTGCCTTCACTCATTGCTATTCCGTCTCCGTACACACTTCATAAGGTTACCTAGAATATTTCAATTGGGTAGTGTCAGTTTCTTGCCCGTAAAAAAACTTAATCACAGGTCGAACACTTAATCACAATTCGCGTCGTGATTTTCCACTACAGTGCATTTGCTATTTTAACAGTTCGCAGAGTGAGCAAAGTATTGAGAAATGACAGTCTGTCTGCACACACTCTGCCACAGCAGGCTGCGTGCACTGAGTTTATGGACGCCTCATCTTCACCACCACCTCGGTCGGCTAGACCGAAACGTATGTTACTTTCAGGTGGACCCTCGTATTATAATCTAAGTCCAAGTTGGCAATATGCGCTCCTAAGGTATCGTCTTAAAGGAGCGGTGATATGTTGTCTCTCAATCCTTGACTTGGGAGAGTGGTAGGTCTAGGAGTGGGAGGGATGCAAAATTTCATTGGCAAGTTCATCTTTGCAACGGACACATTTCAAAATTTTCAACTGCTCCAAAGCATCGAACCTTTGACTTTTATTTTCAAAATGAATAATTGTAGTCATAAATTCACCTTCGATGAGGTGCTTTGCAAAGAGGGATGTTATGTTCTTATTTTTTACACATGTTTGGTGTTCTTTAATTCTTTCTTTAAATTTACGTCCTGTTTGCCCAATATACTTTGTGTTACATTCTGAGCACTTTAGCTTGTACACTCCACTCCTCTCGCTTTTGGGGACTTTGTCTTTGTCGTGAGTGATCAGGTTTTTAAGGCATGAACCACTGTAAAAGGCACACATATTTTTTTTTCTTTAGGTAAACTTTTCATTACTCTTTGAGAAATAGTCCCTAGGTGGAGTTTTCTTCGTCGTTTGGCAGCGGGATCTTTTAAATGTTCGGGGTTGTAAATGTGGCTTAAGGCTATTTTTGTAAGTTTCTTCCGGTAAAGTTTATTAATTAGATCTTCTTAATAGCCATTTTTACTGCTAACGATTTAATTTCAGTAAGTTCCTTATTTAAATTGAATTTTGACATAGGGATAGCGGTTGAACGGTGGGTCATTGCATGAAATTCCGAAAGCTTTTGGGCGAAACAATGCCTAGAAGAGGAAATAATTAATTGGTCCGTATACATTTCCTTCCGAAAAATGGAGTACTGTAACCCGTCTTTGTCTTTACAAATGGATAGGTCAAGGAAATTTAGGGAACCTTTTTCCTCTTTTTCACACGTGAATTGTACATTACAATTGACAGAATTTAAATGTGCTAGAAACTGATCTAGTTGCCTATCGGAACCTGTCCACCCACAGAAGACATCGTCTAATATCTATACCAGCAAAATACATTATTAATGAGAGGGTGAGCTGAGGAGAACTAAACTTTTTCCAAATTGTCCATATAAATATCGGCCAGAAGTGGGGACAAGCCATGGCTAAACCATTGGGTTGTTGGAAATATGTACCATTAAAAATAAAATAGTTTTGGGAAACACACGTCCTTACTAATAAACAGAGTTCACTTATATAATTAACACTGGGATGGATTTCCGGATGAGGATGTTTTCGGCGAGGTTCACAGCTTGCTTGGGGGGCACATTGGTGAAAAGGTTACGTACATCGAAGGAGACAAGCATGCACTTTTTCGGGAGGACCTTTTTCATTAGTTTGTTGACAAGGTCCAAGGAATTCACTACACCATATTCCGTGGAAAATTTTGAAACCTCCCTGAAGAGTACATGAAGCCTTTTCGATAGTATGTGGTTGGGAGCTGACATATTTGAAAATACTGGTCTGATCGGAATCCCATTTTTTTGAACTTTAGGTAAGCCGAAAAACCGTGGTGCTGAGGGATTCATTTGCACTAGTTTGCACACTTCACAACTTTTAAATAACGCATCACTGGATTTAATCACTTTCTTAATTTCTCGTGGAAACTTGGAGGTTGGATCTAAACGACGTACTTCAATAACATTTTCTCTGATGAAGTCTTCGCATTTCGTGATGTGGGTGTTCCGTTCTAATACCACCACTACGCTGCCTTTATCCTCCTTTTTGATTGATCAAATTTTTATCCGTCGCTGAATGTATAATGGACTTCAAGGCCTCGTACTCTGTAGAATACTTTTTCTTTTTTACTTCCGGTTGTGAGATTTTAAGGAGCTCCTGGTAAACAACTTGCTTAACTGCGATATTTTCTTTCTGAAGGGCAACTTCAAGGTCAACCGCCAGGTTTTTAATGTCTTTAACAGAAGTAGGAATTTTAGGTCCTTCTCTTGCAAAGAAATCTCACAATTAGATTAAAGGAATGTCCGGAAAGGGTAACAATTCGCGGCCCAAACTTATGGTCACACTTAGAACTTGTTGGTTTTGAACTGAACTCCTTATTTTTCCGTAGTAACTCAAGCTCACGGTTGATTTTCGCTCTTTTTTGAAAGGAAAGCTCACTGCATATCTGGCAAACATCATTATCAAAGTTTAGCCACTCGATCCAATGAAGTTGGATCTGGCTTCTGGTTCTGATAACTTTTCCGTCTAATACTTGTCTAGGTCGATGTAATTTATCCTTTGGTTTATGGTTTCCTATCTTCCCTCGTATGATTCTTCCCTTTACAAATTCCCTCCGTCTCCAATCCATCCGGTTCTTATTTTCCATTTATAGTGCTTGATTCCGTGCTATTTTGCCTTTTTCAGTGTAATCTCCCGTCCCTCCCTTTCCATCCGGCCATTTGATCTCCAGCATCTGCCCCCAGGACCAAATACGAAGCCACCCCCCTTCTCCTCCTCATTTCATCTGCTTCTCTCCGATCGTCCGTAATGTGATGCATACGGTCGCGATTCCTACACGGACGTTTCATGCTCGTCCTCCTCAATCCTTATTTCTTTGAGCTTAGTAGTTGTAGTTCTCTTCATCAGAAGAAGCATTTTCCCCTGAAATTTCCGTCTAGTCATTTCTTTTCAGCCCTTTGAGTTTCGTCCAACTTGTGATGGTTGAGCGGTTGCTGAATGATTCCAGTATTTCTGATTCCTATCTCGCGTAGCGGTCTATTTGCTTGCCATCAACTTCACTCTTCCGCATTCTAGGGTTTTTTTAAGGTTCCATTCTGTGGATTTTCATGGAAAATAAGCTTCAAGTAATTAATTCATGATGTTCCCAAGGGATCCACTCAATTCCTTGCCTCTTGAGAAGCAGATTGTCCTTAAAACTTCTTTCTCGTTCACCTTAATTCATATGGTGCTGTCCTATCGTTCCCCTTCCAAATAAATGCTTAATGGCGTTGGCGAGAGCTCTCTCGCTCTCCCAAAACCAGATTGTTCCACTGATGCTCGGATAAGAGACGAGCTGGGATGCTGGGAGAGTGGGATCCTTGTTATTCTAACACCTTTATTAATTATAAGCTAATGCATCTAGTTCTTTTTTCTAAAACACTTCGTAGTCCTGCCGCACACACTAGAGGTGGCTTTTAGGGTTTCATGTAAACGTGGTATGTAGAAGTTTTCATAGATATCTAATCGAGGCGCATAGAGTGACTAGGTCATCCGTCGGATGAGACGCTAAATTGTGTGATCCCTTGGCGCCTTTCCGTAGAAGAGTACTCTAATTCCGACACCGGGTTTCTCTCCACCCTTTTTCATCCGTTTCTTGAATACCTCACCTCTGGGATATCACCCACGTATTTCTAATGGCACAAATGACCTCTGATGTCGGTCGTCTCCCCTAATAAGTACCGCTTATACGAGCAGACTCCGTGTGGGTGCGTGTTACAAGGACTTGTAAAATGGCTCGTAGTTTGAGAAAGAAGGCCGCGGCAGGCCTCTCAGTTTATCGAAAGTCGAGGGTGTTCGCATCCCAACCGAGGGATTGACCTCCCGACCCTTGGCTATCGTCGTTGTCTTCGAGTGGAAATTTATGTGTGGAGTGAGTCTTGATCGTATTAATGGAAAACTGTGTAATAGAGTAAGATATTCCTTTTCCCCATCGTGCATAGCAGTCTCCACCTTTCCCCAAGTTTTCGGGTTTTCCCTCGGAACTCCTTTCTCTCTCTCGAGTAATTCAACTCGAAATCCATTCACGTTCCCTATGGCCCCCTCGGAGGTGAGGGGGCGCGGGGCGGGGGGCCGGCGGCCGGCGGCGGAAGACGCCGGCGGCATGTAAAAATAGACGTCTTTTTCCTTGTTACATATATTTTCAAGTATATATGATTATTTCCATTCCTTGCATAGCGCCCTCTCGTTCCAATTCCATCGCCGTTGCTCGTTCTCATGTGGACTGCGTCGAAAGCTTTGTCACCGCTCGAAGTAGTGGCCTCTCATCCTCGGCGAGGACGAGGTCTCCGGAAGTGCGAGATGAGGATGGGGGTCAAAGAAGGAGGTCAAAGTAAAACACATGTCCTACAGACACGTTGAATATAGAGAGTAAATAAATAAAGGGTGCCCTTTCTGTATGCACAGAGACCATGGTTGGAGTGACGGGGGGAGGCATGGCAAGTCATCCACCTCCCCAACACCTTCCTAAATCTCCCCGCCCCCACCCCCTCTTCCCAACTCCCCCCTCTCCCCAGCATGGAACGCGTTTTATTTCCCTATCTTATATTTCTATTTTTATATGTTTATTATATATATATATATATATATATATATATATATATATATATATATATATATATATATATCTCCACAGAGGGTAATAGAGGAGAGAATGTTAGGCAAACGAGGAAAGGGCAGGAACAGGATAGGGATGTTGGACGGGATGAAGGGAGGAAGTAAGTAAACAGAGAAGAAGAGGGACCTGATGTAGAGTATGTTGCTGGATTTTGCTTTGTTTGGAGTTACAAAATGTTTATTTGATAGTTGTGTCCATCCAAAATCCTACCTTAACCGGTAGATTACCTAATAATATATGTATAGGTATATGTATACATGAGTCGCGGGAGTCCAGGGGAAGAGCGTCGTACTACCGAGAGGAGGTTCGATTCTCGGGCAAGCCTCTCTGGGCACCCTCAACTCCACCCAAGCTATGTGAATTTTCGGGTATCAGATCTTCCTGGAAAACCATACATCTTCATAATGCCCCGCAAGCCGCCGAAAGGGCGTGTGGCAGGGGTACTATAACTGGCACAAGGAAAGGAACGAACCCTTCCCCCCTATTACCCTGCTAATGCGTGAGTTTCATACTCCGTCGAACTTAATGCTGGGTGAACTACCCACCAAACCGACGTTAACGTTGGTCATTGCATTTTTGGTTTACGTAGAGACAGATGTTTCGGCATATGTACATATGTATTTATTTATTTAGTTATTTAATTATACTATATATGTTTATATACACGCACGCTTTTAGTAGAAGGAAATACATGAGTTAATATACACGTAATTTAGGTAACATACCTGGTCTGAACCCGGGACTCTGACCGAGGGCTCTGCCTAATGATCCATTCTAATTACAATTACATATCCGCGCAAATACTCAAAGAGAGAGTATTGAGCACCACCGCTGTGCTTCCATGCATCGAATGTTATTAGGCATCCGACGCTCTCTTCCGGTGCTGTACATTTTCCACGTGTCTGTACGACGAAGGTTCGGGAGTGCCGTTTGATAAGCTCGGTAGGCTGCTCCACAATGTGCAAACCGGCCAATCCCCCTCTCAATTCTGTTCAAGCTTCGCCATACGTTCGCGATTTCTTCGACTCACTTTTCAAATCCGCGGCACTTAATATCCATTGTTTCCTATTAAATCAGAACGCGGAGTAGACAGAGTGAGGTTCGCGTGACGTTATCCGAAGTGCTTGAAATCCGACGAAACGGCGGTAGGTTGCTTAATTGTTTCTCATGATTTACGAAATGGCGGATCAAGGGATCGAGTGCCTCCGATTCCGTCCAGTCGTGCTGCCCTCGATTACGGTCTCAATCGACCGGTGAAGTGATTCCTTCCTTAGCGGTGAAGCCCTCTGCTCCCGCATTCCGTTCCCTCAAATCACATCCCCGGATTCCCTCCTGCATGTTAATCCCAGCCCGACATTTTCCCTCCCTTATCAGCACAGAAATCTTTCGATTTCCTCGCCAGAAGATATATGGGTGTGAATGCGGGCCGTTAGCCTGGATTCGGTTCATCATTCGAACGCGATAGTACACGATCGGTTTTAAATACGGAAGTGCTCCCAGCTTCCCGCCTTGGGACGGGCATTACGAGAGTGTTACTCGTGTCAATCGCCTGATCTAGTAAATCCTACTGCAATACTCTTGGGCATACGTTCTTCTATCTTTGCTCACTCTGCGAACTGTAAAAATAGACTACACTGCAATAGAAATACACAACGCGAGTTGTGAAGTGTCCGATCTGTGATTAAGTTTTTACTGGCAAAAAACTAACTCAAGCCATTTGTAATTCATGGCCAACTTAGTAAAGTGTGTGCGGATATGGAATATTAATGAACGAAGGCGGAGTGAGGGAGTGGTGAATTCTCGGTTTAAATAAAATGACCACAGCACCAGTGCTCACAACGAGGACACCGCAATGGTCATCGGCCTAGCCTTTTGGTGACAGATGAAGTGATAGGAGTCATTTGAACTGAAATCAACGGGGAAATTTGTGAAAATCGCCGATTCGCGATTACGAATCTCTCGAATCGACGAATTTTTTTAAAATTATTAATTTTGCCTTTTGCGTGTCATTGAGGTATACGTGGTTCACTGTTTCTCAAACACACCCCCAAGTGACCTAGTGTGTGTTCCCTATTTCTCCCCATACTTGTAACCTTGTTTTATTTCCCCCCTTACCACATAACGCCAACCAAGCTTACGGTCTCGGCTATCTCGTTTTCATTCACGAATCTCTCGCTAGAAGGGGATTACGACAGAGCGCCTTGACAGCGATGCAGAATTGCATGCTGGTGTACACTTAACTAAAATACATCAATTCGAATGGCGATTATTGTAGGAAAATAGTGTAAGAAAATGCCTTTCAAATGTCTATGGTAAAAATTTGTTTTGTCACTAGGTTCATAATTTATTTTAAAACGTAAGTTACCTTCTAGAGAGCTCTCGTACTAATGAGCACTTTGCCTATAAGGCCACTTGAATCAGCACCATTAAAACCCCATTAAAAGGAATCTTAAAATACGTACTTTTGTGAAACTTTCGGGGTAAGGATTCCCCTTCATCAGCATATGAAGCTTACACTCTATAGGTGTGTGCATTTATATATATATATATATATATATATATATATATATATATATATATATGTGTGTGTGTGTATATAAACACAACCATATATATGTGTGTACCATAAACACAGTAATCAACCCGAAGGTCGGTTTAGTAGGTGATGGTAGAGCTCACCCATGTACCAAGCCCGACGGCGTGTGAATATTCACACATCAGGGTAGGGGGGCCAGTTCCTTTCCCTGTGCCGGTTATGGTTTCCCAGGAAGATCTGGTACCCGAAAAATCAACTAGCTTGGGTGGAGCTGCAGATGCCCAAAGTGCCTTGCCCGGGAATCGAACTCGGGACTCTCCGGTCAGCAGTCCAGCGCTCTACCCGCTAGACCACCGCGACCCGCATATATATATATATATATATATATATATATATATATATATATCATTATATATATATATATGTATATATATATCATTATATATATATGTGTATATATATATATTGGTATATATATGTATATATATAATTTTTTTAGGTAATATACCGGTTAAGGTAGGTTTTTGGATGGACACAACTATCAAATAAACATTTTGTGACTCCCCACCTAGCAAACTAATCTATATCAGGTCCCTCTTCATCTCGGTGTACTTCTTTCCTCCCTTCATCCCGTCCAACATCCCTATCCTGTTCCTACCCTTACCTCGCTTGCCCAACATTCTCCCCTCTATTACCCTCTTCAACATTCCACTACCGCTCAATATGCCTTTTATCCATTTTTCCTGCCTCCATAGGATTTCTCTCAACAAACCCCTCTCCTCACCCACCATCTCTAGTACTTCCTCATTTGTTTTCCTTTCGGTCCATTTCACCTTCTCCATTCTTCTCCACACCCACATTTCAAAAGCCTCCAATCTACGTCTATCCTCCTGCTTCAGCGACCACGTTTCCGCGCCGTGCATAGCAGACTATATCTCCATATCAGAGTTTTTACGAGTCTTGTCTTAACATCCCTACTCAACGTCCCCGTCATCAACTCCCTCCTCCTTGAGAAAGCCTCCTTGCCTAGCGCAATTTTTCTCCTTACGTCCCTACCACTTTGACCATATTGGTCCAAAACACTTCCGAGATATGTAAACTGTTCTACCTGCTCTATTTTTTCCCCGCCTATTTTAATATTTAGCTTTGCCTTTTTCTTTCTGGAAAATCTGTGTAATATATAATATATATATATATATATATTATATAAATGTGTATATATAATATATATATATATATATAAACACATATTTTTACGTACATATATATATATTTATATTTAATTAGTTCATTCGTAAAGGGGGGCCTGAAATGCCACTTTTGTTTGTTAATATAAATGCTCTTTGCTTGTCATTGAGGTGGCGTGATTTGAGAAAAGGTGTGGAATTGAGACTTGGTTAAGTAGCGGTTAACTTTGGGCAACAAATGAGTGTTTATTTTCCGTCCACCATCGGAGGAATGCCCTCAGGGGCCTTACGCATCGCCGCACCCAAAGTCGCCTCCGCCACGATCCTCTCCCCCCAACGTTTGCTTCTCTATTTCGGCCCTTTCGTTTTTTCATGCTTACCTGAAGGGGTTTTGTGTGTATGGAAGCTCTTGAATAGCCTCGATCGTTATCGATCGATACCGCTTTCCGTCCGACTCTGTTTACGTTCGCACGGAGCGGAGGGAGCGGCGGTCGGATGGTGGGGGCGGGAGGAAGAAGGTCGGAAGTCTTTAAGTTGGCACCCAAAATAGCCCGAGTGCTGCGGAACCAGGGGGGTGGGGGAGGTGAGGCCCTAATATGAATAGCCGAGGGGGTGCACGATAAAAAAAGCAAGAAGCGGTTCCCTCTCCCTCCGCCCCCCTCTCGCCTTCCCCCCTCGCCCCCCCTCCGCCCTCAATTTCCACTTTTACGCGGCTTTCGTGCTCCTCATCCCGACAACGCCCAGAGTCTCTTGTGTCTGTTACTCCCTCGCTGGTCGTGCGTGCTCTTGGTGCCGTTGGTCGGCGAGCCCTACCCCGGCCCCCCCTCAAAACAGAACGCCCGCGGCCCTTTCGATGTTATGAACCTCACTCGCGAGACAGACTTGGTAGGAGCGGGTCGAGAAATGCATTGCTCTCCCGGTTGCTGCTCGAGGAAGCCTCTTTGTGGGACGCCTCCATGCGCGAACGGCAATATTCTCAATCTTTAAGCCTCCAAAGGTAGTTGAGAAATCTGGATGAATGTTAAACTAACCGCACTGTTTGGAGACTCACTCGGCGATATAGAATCCTAATGCTTGGGGAGGAGCCAGTATTCCCAATTAATATGTGATTTATTTTTTATGCTACTGTCATGTCCAAAAATCATTCTCCGAATGCGGTAGCGTACCCAACACGCCCCCCCCTGGATACTCCCGCCCCCTCGCGCCACTTTAAGCGAAGTGGAAGCAAACGGAACGATGTGGAAGTCCTGGGGATCGACGCAACATGTAATGGAAAAGTGGACATTTCGGTGAACGTGGTTGATTCGCATGCAAAGACGTCTCTGCGGTATTTTTAATAGTAATTACGGGGACAGCGGAGTCATTTCCCGCCCCGTCGGTGGTAGCTGGGTAAATCGGCGGAGAGTCGGGTTTTCTTTATGGAGCGGAGAATGGTTTGAAGAAAGAAACCCGCCGTTGACATCAATTAGCCTGGTCTTTTAAACGAAAGCCACCAAAAGGCTTAACGTCCCAATGTCCTCGCGTGGATCGCATGCCTCCACAATTGGTATTCCGCGGTATAATGTGGAGAGCGGAGTGTAGTATGATGGGATTAACGTCATACGGGGAAAATACTTCCAGCGTCAGATTTGAAGCCAGGACCACGTCGTGAGAGGATGCATGGCATACAAGCCGCTGAAAGTCCTTGTACATCGGTCACGGAAGAGTGATAATTTTTGCCGACAACGTATCGTGATTACGTCTGATTCGTTAGAGTTTAACTCCGTTTTGTATCCGTGAATACTTTGACGCCGCACCGAATGTACTCGCATTGCTTGGACTTGCCCACGCCGTGGCCTTACCTCCGTCAGGGAGTCCTCTTTTTGCTCGGCTTTGGCACGATAGGAGGCGAATAGTGTCTCTCGGTAACGTCCCTTTCCTCTCTTTGTGTTCCCCAAGAAGGAAAGGGCAAGTGTTGGAGGGAGAATGGTTTTCTTTCATCCGTCGTGGAAAATAAAAGTGTGTCGGCATTTTCCTCTTCCTTCCTTCCCCATCCCTCCCCCCAATCCTCCCTCCCTTCTGCCCACTTTCCACATCTCATTCCCTCCTCACCCCTTTCCTCCCTCCCTCGCCTCCTCCCCGCACCACCTAATGATGATGTCCTACATGAATCCGCGACATCTCTCCCGCCAGGTGGGGTCGGGTTCCCCCGCTAACACACCTCCCCCACTCCCTACTAAGGGCTCGGTTGCCCAGGAAGACCCCACCTGCCAACGGATATGGCCCCTTCTTGAACGAGAGCTCTCCTCACACCCAATCCACCACCGGCATCACCACCGAAGACTTCCCGTGCTTATAAATAGATACCTCCGCATAAAAATTTTCCTTCCCCGACCTTTTGAGGCGTTTACTCAAGAATGCTTGCGGCGAGAGATGCTCCTTCCCTCCCTTACAACCCTCACCCCCCCTCCCTTACAACCCCACCCCCCACCCTTACAACCCCACCCCCCTCCCTTACAACACCACCCCTCCCTCCCTTACAACCCCACCCCCTCCCTCCCTTACAACCCCACCCCCTCCCTCTCTTACAACCCCACCCCCCTTCCTTACAACACCACCCCTCCCTCCCTTACAACCCCACCCCCCTCCCTTACAACCCCACCCCCCTCCCTTACAACACCACCCCTCCCTCCCTTACAACCCCACCCCCTCCCTCCCTTACAACCCCACCCCCTCCCTCCCTTCCAATCCACACACCATCCCTACCTTCCAAACCACACCCCCTTACTCCCTCCATTTTTCTACAAGCGCACAATATTTCTACGCCTTTTCCTCCGGAGGCGACGTCATATTATTTCGCTCCTTTTTCATTTAAAATGTTCTCTCTTCTCCACCCTTGGTGTCGAAGTAGCGGTCTCTCGGGCGGGGTAAGTGGTTGAGGGATTGGGAGGGGGTTGAAAGGGAGAGACGCGTGAGTGGTGGAGTAAGAGGGAACTGAAAAATTTATGTTAGATTATCGTGAAAGTGAAACGCATCCTTGTGCGGGAATTCGGTGAATACCTTTGCTCCATTTTTCTTTTCTGAAAACCCTCTGCACTCCCCTTTCCTCGTCTTCTTTGCTTTGGTTCGCGAGGATGCGGGGCTGATTGCTGCCCTCCCTCGCGCGAGCGACACACTGGGTTCAGTTTAAAGTACTACAGGACGTGATGATGAAAAATTAATATACGTTAAAATAGGAGGGCAAAACCTGGAGCAGGTGGAATTTGGAAGTTTACGTATCTCGGAAGTGTTTTGGACCAACACGGTCAAAGTGGTAGGGACGTAAGGAGAATAATTGCGCTAGGCAAGGAGGCTTTCTCAAGGAGGAGGGAGTTGATGACGGGGACGTTGAGTAGGGATGTTAAGACAAGACTCGTAAAAACTCTGATATGGAGCGTAGCTATGTACGGCGCGGAAACGTGGTCGCTGAAGCAGGAGGATAGACGTAGATTTGAGGCTTTTGAAATGTGGGTGTGGAGAAGAATGGAGAAGGTGAAATGGACCGAAAGGAAAACAAATAAGGAAGGTGAAAGGGGAGGAGAGGGGATTGTTGGGAGCAATCATAAGGAGGGGGGAGAAATATGGATGAAAGGCGTATTGAGCGGTAGTGGAATGTTGAAGAAGGTAATAGAGAGGAGAATGTTAGGCAAACGTGGAAGGGGTTGGAATAGAATAGAGATAGGTTGACCGGGATTCAGGGAGGAAAGAAGTACACAGAGATGAAGAGGGGCTTGTTGTAGATTAGGTTGCTGGATTGTGTTGTGTTAGTAGAGACAAGATACATATTTGATAGTTGTGTCCACTCAAAACCTACCTCAACTGGTAATAATTACTAATTGTAATTTATAATTGTTAGGCATGTTAACGAAATAATATGACGTAATAATTCCAATTCTATTGGGTAAAATAATACTAGTAACTCCATGGATGCAGAATGTTTACGGATATAACCACATGAAAAAATATAATAAACTTTCTCAGTGTAATTTTTAAATGAAGCTTGATGTATAAAATATTATTTTTTGTGGAAAAATAAGATGCCCACGCAATTGGAAATTAAGTGTCATACTCTAGTAATCATCTTTTCTTTTTTATGGATATGCTGTTTTTTTTCTTTGAGTGTTTTGAGTCATTGACTGAAATTGGATTGGAAAAATAAAAAATAAGGCGGTACCATTTGATTGGAGCACTTATAGCATTATCAGGTTTGTCTTGTCAAAATTTCGTATGTCTATCAAATAACACCTTAAAAATCGGTAAATTTTCAACGTTTTCGAGAAACATGTAAAAATACTGTTAAAATAATATTTTCGTGTAGCACATGTTCAGTTACTTAATACCCTTTTTTCTCGAATTATTTATTTCTCTGGAATGCGTCCTGGAGATTTGTTGATATACTTTGTTCTCCATAGCAATTACGGAGTGCTCGACTCTAAAATATGCTCGTCCACGACTAAGGAGTAATTGTTGAAGCTTTTATGACTTTCGATTGCGCATTATATCTCCTGTCCTAGGGTTAGTGATTATCAAGATATGGAAAACGGCACGAATGAGATGTTGGAAGTGCCGTCATTAGAAGGTAAGGGTTGGTGGGAGGGGTCATTGGAATGTCTCCTCGCAGCAACTTATTAAATTTATCATTCCCGATTTATCTCGGCCCAAACGGAGCTTTCAAGCCATCAAAGTCACGCTGACCGAGTGCGACCTCGGCCCATTTCCTCCTCCTACCCCACTATTTTCAATATTTCTTTTTTTTAGGCTTAAGATAAATTAATTTTGGATTGCGAAGATGAGTTTTCCGTAGACGGAAACTTCTTGTTACCCCTTTCATCCGCTGCGGAGGATAGGGGGTAGCGAACAACCCTCCCCTCACCCCCACTCTGGGAAACTAACTCTGGGACATTTGCAGAGGAGTAGTCTTTAGGATTGCTGCCAAAGATTATCGAGAGAGGAGAAGTACGAAGGTATTAAAAGTCGCGGAAAAAATAAATTAAATTTTTTTGCTGTCTGTCGCCTACTTCCTTCCCCCTCTCGAGATTCTGCTAATGGACCTTTTAGTACTTAATTCACCGGTATTCGTGTCCTATAATTTATGGCAGTGTGGGGAGTCCTTCGTTTTTAAAACCTCGTTATCTGGCCTCTCTCCTCCCATGCCGACTATCAAATTAATTACTACCAGGCGTTAAAGACCAAAAACGAGAGAGACGTTTTAATTTATCCAGAAGAGCGGAATATCCTGTCGCAGCCAGGCAACCGCCGCCAATGTCTTCTTCCCTTTCTCCCCCCCCAATCCTCTCGCAGGGTGGGGGGGGGGGGGGGCAAGTCAACCTCTGGGACCTTACACAACCAGCTGAGGTGGAGAAAAAACTTTTTTTTCCCTGCATTTTTTTATTTGGCCATTTGCGAGAATTATCTGTTCGACTTTGCACCTGTTTTGCTTATCGTGCTTAGAGGAATTTAATTTGGTCTTCGATTTCCTGTATTTTTACTTACCGCTAGGTTCAGAGTTACAGGGTTGGTGACAATCCTTCCTCTTTCATAAGTAACGCGAAAAACGACCTCCGCTCGGTAAACTTAAGATTTAAAAGTTGTTGAAATGATTAGTGGGTATGTCGAAAATCTTGGTCCATTCACTTTAACAAGGGTGTTTTTTACCTGTCAAACAGGTGAGGGGATCGCACCAGCTTATCATAGGGCGATGGACACTGCAATTTAATGTAGATAAGACTTTAATTCGTTACGAATCCACCCTGCCATTCCTAAAGAGCATATCAATGATATGCAACCCATATTATTACGATGTATCAAGTTTCACCGTCCAAAATTTATCAAAAAATATTCCCTATCTCATGAACTCAGCACACAAGAACCCGGACCGGGGAAATAGTGATTTTGGTCTATTTTTCCTTTATATAATAATATTTTATGCCACTGAATTCTTTTAATAATACATGAGCCACGCTGTAAGCGTTAATTATGCAAATATACAATATTTAATTTAGTTTTAATCAAGTTATGGTCGACATTAAGTTAAAAAAGAGTACTTCAAAGTATTTTTTAAAAATTTCAGTTCCGTTCCAGTGCGTGTGAGGACCTATTTATAACCTACTACATCAACTTAATTCTCTGCAAGCCGCCGCAAGGGCGTGTGACGGGGGTGTTAGGGCACCACCCGTAATTAAGAAATGAAACCGTATGCCAAAGCACAAATGTATACTGTCAGCAAACAAAGCATGGTATGCATTGATTCCGATCAGTGACCCTTGATTCTCTGCGGCGAATTCAAAGGATCTGACCGCGGAAATGGCATTCCAATAGCAAGGGTGGAGTAAATCCAATAGTTGTGCAAAAGAAACGCGAGGTTTCACAGTTCAGAAGTCTTTCCCCTACGAATCCGGGTCTCTCTGGTTTTCGGCCGAATGCGAATTCATCCATGTTAGACAAAAACGCCTCGGTAGTTAACGGATAAAGGACTCGGTCGGACGAAGGATTTGGGTTCGGCCTTGACCACGCACTTTCAGTATTTTCCACAAAGCACTTTGTACAGAGAAATTGACAAAGGGCGGGTCAGGGTAGAACTTCGGGCGCTTGGCCACAATGTGAAACGGAATCAGAGAGAATAACACTGAATGCATTAGGACTTAAATTTTAAATGTTTTATTTATATTAAAAATAATACCGTTTTTTGCTATTTGATAGTTTCAAATATTTTGTTGGATCCAAAGATGATCACAGTAGCGGAGACGAAAGGAGAGGAATTGCGTAATGCAAAGAATTTTCACAAGGAGGAGGGAATTGATGACGGAGGCGTGGACGAAGAAAGTTAGGAAAAGATGCGTAAAAACTGATATGAAACGTGGTTTTGTTCTGGGCCGAAATTTGGTCGTTGAAGGAGGGGGATAGGTGGCGTAGTTTGCGGGCTTTTGAAATGTGGGGATGGAGAAGGATGGAGAAGGTGAGGTGAAGAGTAAGGAAAAGAAGCGAGTAAGGTCTGTTGAAAGGCGAAGAGTGGTGAGAAATTCTAAAGGAGAAATCCTAAGGAGGCAGTAGAAAGATGGATGAAGGGCGTATTGATCGTAGGTGGGATGCTCAATACTGTAATAGAGGGGAGAATGTTAGGCAAACGAGCAAAGGGCAGGAACAGGATAACGATGTTGTACGGGATGAAGGGAGGAAAGAAGAAAAGAAAATTGATAAGGGTTGGCTGTAGTTTTGGAGGTAAGGTTATGTCCTGTTAGTCGAGGATCGGCAGTGGAGCGGTACAAGATTATCAGAGTATAAAAATCATTCGCCTTGACTGGGATTCGAACCCGGATCCCTCTCTGTCCGGGCGAATACTTTAGCCAGTTCAGCTACCTCCTCTCACACTCCGAAATTTTGGGGGAATCGAAGGAACAAGATTATATTACGAAATACCGTGCCAACATACAATGCCATCACACAAGTATTTGTAGTCGTGCGCGTTGCGCCACAGTTCACGACGCTAAAGCCAACTTTTAACTCTAGGAGGCATGTGTTTAGGAGAAAAGGTTGAGTGGTATTTGATCTTTGTCCGTTTAAAATATACCTTAATGGATCGTGTTTACCATTAAAATTAGAAAGTTACCCACTCACCATTAATAGCTTCTTATTCAAAATAATTACAAGTGAAATGAATGTATTCACCACTTGAATTGTTAGTCCGTCGGTTCCTCCGGTGGTCGCATTTAGCACCGCCATTCTGGGGGCCTCCGAGGGGCTGCTTTGTGGCGGGAGGGTGAAAGGGGAGTAATGTGCGTGGGCAGTAATAGGGGTGGGACCGTGACTTGGTTGTTGCCCCGAAGCGTGTATCGCCCGAAGATCTCGGGTCTTGAGGACTGAGTGGAGCCGTGATTTGTTTTTCAACCCCTCCGCACACACACCCCCTCACACCCTCGCTTGTAATTCCTGCGACGGGCTGGGCGAACGGGCGGCGTGTCCGAGTGCTCCGGGGACGGAGAGACAAAAGGAGACTTGACCTATTAATCACCGGCACCGAATGAATGGATACCCGGGAGATGGGTTTCTCTCCCTCTCTCCGCGATGTTGTCCAGTCCGTGTGTTTGGATGATACTCCCGAGAAAACCATTAAAAAAAACCCGCGTTGAATGTAACAGAGGCCCGTGTATCCCCGACCATTAGTCTCCCTTCCCTAGTTTTCTATCGTCGTTCGAAATGTTTCCCGTTCGCATTAATGTCCCCGGTCGAAAAAAAGAGGAACTGCCCACGCGCGTCACGCGCAGTGGGACAGCACTGACCATGCACTGGCGCTTGCGCCTTTGCCAGGAGGACCTCGAAAGGCAATTAGAGGGAATCGCCGGTTGATAACTGTGTTATGCGTTTGCGCACGCCCTACTAAAGAAAAGCTCTCTCTCGTTGAGTGCGACTGAATTAACTCACTCGGTCGCTTTGCTCGTCCCCGGACAAGTGGCTTATCGTGAGGTGATGCAGTCACCCATCTTTCTTGAATTATTCACCGATCTTTAATTGCATCATTCCGGAGATGAGCTCCCCTTCCGTCGAAGAGGAGGAAGGATCTTTCTCCGTCTCGAAAGCAGAGGGAGGCTCGCGGGCAGCGGTCCACCATGCGTTGTCCTCATCATCTGGATTTTAAATTATATTTTGCTCTCTTTACTATATACACGTATAAGGTCCGTCGCCCTCTGGTGACCCAGGAATAAAGTAGGCTCGGGCATAAACTATTTCAAACACTCCTGCCATTTCATCTAAATCCACAACGTCCGCCGCAACAATCCGAACCTATCGGATCCGATAAAAAAAAACTAAAAATAAAACCCAGCTTGATTTGTGGAAAACAGAAATAGGAGAACATCTAAAAGTATACACTCAAAATTACAAACAAAGATAAGTTTTGGAGAAAACTCAAGAGTGACAATGTTGTGACATTTTCGTTAGATGAACGTATCATATAGGCAGGGAATCGTGAAGTACATTAATATATATTATTATTATTAGGTAATCTACCAGTTAAGGTAGGTTTTTGGATGGACCCAGCTATCAAATAAACATTCATCATTATTTTCTTGGGAATAATAATTGAGGTTGTTTCCTGTTGCCTTCCTCAATAGTGTTTTTAACGTGAGACCGTCACTTAATGGCCGCCCCACTGGGGTCAGACGCCTTTGCAGCCGTTTCACTGAGGAACAGACGCTGCGTGGACTACCTTTCGTCTGGCTTCGACCTATCTGACATGGGTGACCCTACCAGGAGCAATTATTATTACTCCCGCCAGCACAGCTCTAGGGGTCATCGGAACGCACGAGCCCTTCCACCACGACATGGTTGTAGTCCATGGGAGGGTATAAATATAAATAAAATATATTTATATTTATGTAAAATCACGGTAGTCCAGGGATAGAGCGTTGGACTACTGACCGGAGGGTCCCGGGTTCGATTCCCGGGCAAGGCACTCTGGGCACCTGCAGCTCCACCCAAGCTCTATGATTTTTTGGGTACCAGATCTTTCTGGGAAACCATAACCGGCACAGGGAAAGGAACTGCCCCCCCCGACCCTGATGTGTGAATATTCACACGCCGTCGGGCTTGGTACATGGGTGAGCTCTACCAAACCGACCTTCGGGTTGATTACTGTGTTTATAGTTTTTTTTATATATGTTGGTATGTGTGTGTGCGATACGATCGTACATCAATGTATTGAAAGCAAAAGTGTATTTGGGCGATAGTTTATCAACTCAATTTTATATCTATTATTCATTTATATAAACTTTTCCTACCCGTTGCTTCCTTTCTGTGTGTATCGATGACGGCACCCTTGTTAGCATAAGAAATGCCCACCATTTCTGAAGACTTTTAATTATAAATGTAAATGAAGAATTGGCCCCGTTTTTTATAGTTCTTTTGTAGAATAAGTAACGCTGCGGGGGTGGAGGTCTTTGACCTTCTATGTTAATCTAATGGTAATTCCAACCTGGTTGTAATTAATTTGATCATGCCCCTTGATCAACCGGAAAATAACTGTCGATGTGCATGTTAATGTTCAACCTTCTCATCCCGTTTTATATTATACACCCATTTACGATATTATTTTCCAGTTTTTTGTTTGCTGTCGTTCATTGGCACCTCTTCTTTTGAAGCACCACCCGGGGTTTCGTGGCCTTTGCAGAGCACCATTAGTCTTATAGTACATAAGAGTAACATATTACTGCATCGTGGTCAGTTGACTGGCGACCTTTTTACCGAATCTATAAAAAATATAATTCGGGAGGAATGTTTCGCTTAGCCCATGTCCTTCTTGTTATCAATTCCGCAACGCTTTTGACCCTTCGGAAAAAATTCATATGAATATCTGTCACGGAAAACTCTTTGGTAATTGATTGCTTCTTATGTATTTAATTTGTTAGAGGTCAACCGATCGACCTCGGGGGGGGGGGGGCGTGGCGAATTGGAGAAAGCGTCGCTGTGAGAAAAGGAGAAGAGAGGGAGGGATATTTTTTCTGAATCCGCTTGATGTTTGATGAATGTCTCCGAAGGCCCTTTTGAGTGTGTGATGTGAGACGAAGGAGGGAATCTCTCTCTAAAAACCCTACCCCTGAATTTTTTGACACCGAGATCTCATGGGAACCGCGCCCCGAAATTTCTCGTCGTTTACTTCCTCATGTTCCCGGGTCCTGTTTTATTTTTGATGTCGCAATCTCGCATCGATTCCCCTCCCCACTCCCTCTCACCTGTTTAATTCCGAACAGTTTTTAAGACGTTGTATGCCTATCTACAAGACGTGCTTTCCCACGCACGGCAAGACGTCGAGGCTCTTAACGTCCAACTTGACTTCTTTCATTCTTCTTTGAGACTCTCTCTCTCCCTCTATGGTAAATGTAGATGTTCTTCTTGGTTCTTTTCGACATCAGTTTTGACTTAAGCCCCGTGTCGTCCCAAACAAACTCCGTGGCGAACTTCGGTTTTGTTTCAACGCGCATTGGCTCTCTGCAATTCAAAGATCTTCCGTTCACCTGCAGATAGCCGCCTTCCTTTCTATATCCGTGCCGTCGTATCGCCATCTGCCTACCGCCTCTAAACCCGGAAAGTTGTTTTCCTTGTTTATTTTATTAGCAGATAAAACTTGACGCGGCCCTCTCTCTCTCCAGTGTCCAGAGGGAGACATAAATGTGTGTGTGTGTGCGTATATGTGTGTGGATATATAAAAACTCGGATAGAAACATACAATATAGTGTCTTTCTTCAAACTTAAGTCAGTCAACTTTCTAAGAAAATTTTTATAAAGGAAAGTTTTACGGATGGGTACGAAGCGGGGTATCGCTAGTCACAAAATGCTTCATTTGCAGCTCACACGTATTCCGAATTTTCGGTGGCCAATCTGCTTCCCTCTAGGGGATGAAGGAACTGTGACAGTTCCTTCATCCCCCAGATAATTCCTCTTGAGAAAGGTGGTTGCACCACCGAAAATTCGAGAACCAGTGAGTCCCTCATTTATATGTTTTAGTTTCTGTGTTTGTTATGACAATTAGTGAATTTACATTATATATATATATATATATATATATATATATATATATATATATATATAGTTATATTCACATAGAAATAGAGATAAGGAAATGGGAAAGGAACACACATAACTATTAGGCAATCTAGAATACAGATAAATTATTAGGTAATCTACCGGTTAAGGTAGGTTTTTGGATGGACACAACTATCAAATAAACATTTTGTCACTCCAAACAAAACCCAATCCAGCAACCTCATCTACATCACATCCCTCTTCATCTCTGTGCACTTCTTTCCTCCCTTCATCCCGTCCAACATCCCTAGCCTGTTCCTGCCCTTTCCTCGCTTGCCCAACATTCTCCCCTCTATTACCTTTTTCAACATTCCACTACCGCTCAATAGGCCTTTCATCCATTTCTCCTGCATCCATGGGATTTCCCTCAACAAACCCCTCTCCTCACCCACCATCTCCAGTACTTCCTCATTTGTTTTCCTTTCGGTCCATTTCACCTTCTCCATTCTTCTCCACAACCACATTTCAAAAGCCTCCAATCTACAGACGTAGATTGGAGGCTATCCTCCTGCTTCAGTGATCACGTTTCCGCGCCGTACATAGCTACGCTCCATATCAGAGTTTTTACGAGTCTTGTCTTAACATCCCTACTCAACGTCCCCGTCATAAACTCCCTCCTCCTTGAGAAAGCCTCTTTACCTAGCGCAATTCTTCTCCTTACATCCCTACCACTTTGACCGTATTGGTCCAAAACACTTCCGAGATATGTAAACTGTTCTCCCTGCTCTATTTTTTCCCCGCCTATATTAATATTTAGCTTAGCCTTTTTCTTTCTAGAAAGTCGCATAACCTTTGTTTTATTAATATTGATTATCATCCCATATTTATCGCACTGAACCTCCATTCACTCAACATTGCTTGCAACCCCTTGGCTAACTGAGCAACTACTGCTTGGTCATCAGCAAACCTAACCGATTTTACGAATTCCCCTCCGACTTTCATTCCTACCTCCGGTTCATCCCATGCCTCTTTAATCATTTCCTCTACGTATACGTTGAACAGCACCGGTGACAATGGGCAGCCCTGCCTTACACCTCTTCCTAACACTGCCCATCCGGACTCTCCGTTCCCCACTCTGTTTCCCGACACACATAAATGTTATCCGAAAAAACACAACTTGGGTGGAGCTTAGGCTTCCCGGAGAGGAATCCGAATCCTCCGGTAAGTAGTCTAATGCTCTAACCATATTATTTTTAGGTAATCTACCGGTTAAGGTAGGTTTCTGGATGGACACAACTATCAAATAAACCCAATCCAGCAACCTAATCTACAACAGGTCCCCTGGCATGGGTCCTACCAGGAGAAATTATTATTACTCCCGCCAGCACAGCTCTAGGGGGTCATCGGAACACACATGTCCTTCCAGCACGACAAGGTTGTAGTCCATAGGAGGTTCCACGCATTTATATATATATATTGAAAAATAAAAATATATATACTACCTTGAACAAAAAGTTCCCGGAATAACCACCGTGTGGCGCTCCCATCGTTCCGATTTGAGTTCTGTTTTTTTTGTTAAATTGGTACATCTGTTGTTGATATTCCCTTTAAATCATAGTGTCATAACTTGACATTTGCAAAAGTTACGTAGCCAAGAGTACATCTATCTCTGTGTGTTTGGCGATTTTTTACAATTGCAGAAATGGATTTAAATTTGCAACAACGAACTTGTATTAAATTTTGCGTAAAAAACGGATTTAGTGGCGCACGGACGTTGGAAATGTTGGAAAAGTGTTTCGGCAACGATTCTCTAAAAAAAAACGGTCGTTTACCAGTGGTACGAGCGGTTCAGAAGTGGTCGTGAGTCAATCGAAGATGATGAACGCAGTGGCAGACCATCGACATCGAAAGTCGGTGAAAAAATTGATAAAGTAAAAGAAATGTTGGTCAATAACCGCAAATTAACCATCAGAGAAATAGCGGAGGACTTGAACATTGCCTATGGATCCGCCCAAGACATTGTGGTTAATGATTTGGGTTTCCGTCGTGTAGCAGCAAAGTTGGTGCCAAAAGACCTCAATTTCATGCAAAAAAGAGACCGTGTTGACGTCGCAAAAGACATGATTTGCGAGGCTTAATCCGATCCCACATTCATCAAAAGGATCATTACTGGAGACGAGACGTGGGTTTATGAGTACGACACGCAATCCAGACATCAGGCAAGTGAATGGCGTTCACCAAATGAGCCGAGACCAAAAAAACCACGTCGTTTTCAGTCAAAAAAGAAGGCAATGCTGACGGTTTTCATGGATTACAACGGTGTAGTGCATCATGAATTTTTACCAGAAGGCCAGACAGTAAACAAAGAGTATTATTTGGGCGTTATGAGACGTTTGCGTGAAGCAATTCGCCGAAAGAGACCAGAAATCGTCGCACAGTGCGTCGAGACCGTCGCACAGTGCTATCATTATTCGTAATTTTTTGACGAAAAATGCAACAAATACTATCCAACAGCCACCGAATTCACCTGATTTGGCTCCCTGTGACTTCTTCCTGTTCAATCGAGTTAAAAAACCATTACGGGGAACGCGTTTTAGCAGCCGAGAGGAAGTAATGGAAAAATCGCAGGAAGCACTGATGGACATACCGAAAACCGAAAATAAAAAATGTTTCGAGGATTGGATCAAGCGCTGGCATAAGTGTGTTGCAGTCGATGGGGATTACTTTGAAGGGGACAATATAGATTTAGATGAATAAACTTGTGTTTTTAATTTTCTGAATAAATTCCGGGAACTTTTTGATCAAGGTAGTATGTTATATATTTCTCTTTGGCGCTTTATAAGATCGCAGATTTCAGTGTAAAGTACATTTTCTCGACAGCTCAAGTTGTTAGAGATCCGCCTGGCAAGTGGAGAGAACCGATGTTCAAGTCCCGGTCGAAGAAAATATTTTTACATTTGTGATCTGCTCAAATCCGCCTTCCCCACTAGCAGACACAAACACAGAAGCAGAAACACATAAAAGAGGGATTCACTTGGTCTCGAATTTCCGGTGGCACAACCACCTTTCTCAGGAAGAAGTAGCAACAGAACTGTGGCAAAGGAGGGCCCGAAAGCACTGGATGGAAGGAGAAGGGGAGAAAGGTATGCGAGGGTGGTGTCCGTGGAGGTGTTTCGAGGGCTAGCGTTAGGCGCGGGATTTTTAAAAAAGTTGGAGAAAATATGGAAGGTGTTGGGGGCGTAGGGGGGAAGACATTATGTGTATAAAGGGGCAATTAGTGTCTAATATTAATACCTGGACGATTCCAGGAATCCAGGAGTCATATGAAAGCTTGCTCTAGTGCTTTGAGTTTCAGTGAAGGGTCTGAGGGTGGGAGGGATACTAAGATGGATACTTTAAAGCATTGGTCAAAGACAGTGTCGTGTTAGGAGGCTTGTTTGGGGATTGGGAGCATACAAATCAGGGAGGAAGTGTTACATGAGGCCCGATGATCATTGATTTTAATATTGTGGTACACTTTCCAATATAAAAGGCAGGGCAAATTTGGCACTTGAGAAGGTTCACAACATTGCTGGAGGTACATGAGGAGTACGGAATTGGTGGGAGAGAGTTAAAGAGCGGGTGGGAGAGGGATGGGATTCTGGTTTGGAAAATAGGACATGTTTTGCATCTAGGTTTATTGCAGGACCTCGGAGGGGTTTTGGTACGGGCGAGGATTTAAGAAGTGGATTGGTAGATATTAGAAGATCTGATAGATTGGCGGGGCGTTTGAAAGTGACACAGGGGCATTTAGGGAAAAGGTTGGCGGTGGAATTGTGGTTTTTGAGGATAGGGTAGGAGTCTTTTAGGATAGATCGCAGAGATTCTAGGCCAGGGAGATATAAAAAAAACATAAATACAGTAATCAACCCGAAGGTCGGTTTAGTAGGTGATGGTAGAGCTCACCCATGTACCAAACCCGACGGTGTGTGAAATTCACACATCAGGGTAGGGGGGCCAGTTCCTTTCCCTGTGCCGGTTATGGTTTCCCAGGAAAATCTGGTACCCGAAAAATCAACTAGCTTGGGTGGAGCTGCAGGTGCCCAAAGTGCGTTACCCGGGAATCGAACCCGGGACTCTCCGGTCAGTAGTACAACGCTCTACCCACTAGACCACCGCGATCCGCAGGGAGATATGTGGTTCAAATTGAAAGAGGGTAGTTTTTCGCCTTGGTGGAAGGTCTGGGAGAGTATGTATGTCTTCGGATCCTCTTGTTCAGGAGGGATTCAAGATAACCTCGTTTGTGGAAGGAATGTTGTAAATTTGAGAGGAAATTGTCTAGGGAGTCAGGGTCATTGCAAATTCTGTGTCCCCTTATGGACAGGGAATGGAGCGTTTGGTGTGATATGGGTGACAACTGTACAAATGTACGTACTGTTGTTTATTTGGGGGTTTTATATTTACAGATGTGTGAAATGTTTGGTCTACTAATGATATATTTTCATCTTGGAAGGTGATTTGGGAGGAGGAAAACGTAGACGTGAAGGAGATAGAGGACGACGCATTGAGGTTGACTCTGAAAGTTTTCAGGGAATCAGGACCATGTGGCCAGAGAAGGAAAATATTATCAATATATGTGAGCCACAACAGCGGTTTCAGAGGTTGTTTTTACAGGAATTTATTCTCCGCGAGACCAAGAAAGAGGTTTGCATCGGACTGGCTGAATATGCTACCCATGGCACAACCCTTTATTTGCAGGAAGAATTTATCGTTAAAGGAGAAGGAATTGCGGGTGAGGATGAACTCGGAATGGCTGAGGAGAAAATCTGTGCTGAGAATGTGTGGCTCTGGGGGTTGGGAGAGGTAGTGTTGGAGGGCGGAGAGATCTTCTGAGTGGGGAATAGATGTTTACAGGGATGTGCCATCTATAGTGGCCATAGTAATCTCGGCATTTGGTGGGAGGGAGGTAGATTTTAACCTAATCAGGAAATGGTAGGAATCTTTAGTAAAAGACGCTAGGGCCTGGACAATTGGAATATGTGTTTGTGTGTTCGTGTTTGTGGGTGTGTTTGTGTCTGTGTGTGTTTGTGCCTGTGATTGTTTGTGTGTTTGTGTTTGTGTGTAAATATATGAGCACACGCATGAATTAAATTTTGGAGGTGGAAGTTTTATGACTCTTTCACTCATTTTTTACGACAGCGTCTAAGATTCGAAAGTGTTCCATGAGGTGATTTTCCTCATGGCTGCCATTGAGAGCGTAAACTGTCTCGGTTGTTAAGGGAGAGGATTCTCGTCGAATATTTAGCCAATGACCGTCCTTAAATTTAGAAGTGGCCACTACTAAGCTCTCATGTTCCTCATCAGAGGGAATACCACTCAGAAAACTTCTCCGTCTAGACATGTATGACACGCACACACGTGGTGGCTCTCTGCACTGCACATCTCGTATTCCTGTTTAAAAACTCCTGATGTTCTTATGTATAAATATTTTACCTCTTGACGCTTCCGAGACGAGGACTTTCTGGCAAGCCCTCTTAATTGTGCCCGTATTTCTTTGGACGACGAAAAATTCTTTTAATCTCTCCCTTCCCCCACCGCCCCTCTCCCTCCGCCCCCACAACCCTCATATCTTCCGGTAGGCTGTTTAATTTTTTCCTCATCCTGATTTGCATAGCCGATAGGGTATAATACATTCTTTCCTGCGCCAAAAAATTTAGTACCTCCCTGGGCTTCTGGGAAGGGAGGGTGAGGTTTAAATGCGGCTATCCTTGCATTAAGTTTTTGATTTTCCCTGAGTATTTTCAACCAGGGTATGGTCATCATGGTAATGACACTCCCGCCGGCTCGGCGCAATCTACCGTGAAAAACCCCTTAACGACCGAAAAAGGAGGGATACTTATTCGTCTCAGCCCTGGGAAGTTTTAGAGGATACACCCGTGTTTTATTATCTTATTCTTTTTTTATCATTCCAATCCTCATAAAAAAATCTCTCTTGATCTGCTTTACTCAAACGCGGGCTTGTGAAAAGCAGCTAGTTTCTATCGAGGCATAAAAAAGGAGATCCCTGGTTGGAGGTATTTTCAAAGGAACGAGAGTCTTTTGGCGCAATGAGTGGGCTTATGGTCCATGGGAAAAGGAGAGGGAGGGAGGGAGGGAGAGGTTTTTTGGGTTTTGTTTTCTTTTTTGATGGGTTCTTTTGTGTCCATCGATGTGCACCGGAATTAGTGCAAACTCTCATTGCTGCTGTGCCTCGTAAAATTCGCCTCTCGCGATATTATCTGCGAGTGCGGATGTTTGCCGCAATATTCAGGAGTAAGGACATGATTATGGCATTTATGTATACTATGTCCTGGTCGGGGAAAAGCCATTCAAAACAAAAAGCAAACTAAACGGACCTTTTCCACGACGATCCTATTTAATTTAATTTTTCCTCTTTGTTTTTTTAAAGTGGTCCAATCAAAGACTTAATTATACTGAAGATTTTTCGTCTTAAAATTTGAAAAAAAAATTCTCCGTAAAATTAAAAAGTGCGTGAGCATTCGCTCGTGAGTGCCTGCAATCTTCAGTTTGTCAGCCGCCTGAAATTCTGAAATTACGGAGACATTAAATACTTATCCAAAAGGCTGGATATATCGAGCCACTTTAAGTTAAACAACTCATGGAAGATCTATGTACACTCAGAGACACCTACTCGTGCATAATTTTTTGAATGACTCTGTAGGTGAACTTACAAACTATTCTCATACATTCACTTACAGCATATTTGCTGAAGTTCTCCTGAAGTTTTTTTAGCCCTCTATCTAATCCCATTTCGTTTAGGGGACTGAAAAATGGTCTCCTAACCCCACACCGATACCCACTTGATGTGTTACGTGGAGAGTGCTTTAATTGTAGTACGCCGTCGGATGAAACGTTAAATTATCTGAGCCCTTGGTGACTTGCTCAAAGAGTAGGCTAATACCGGCGCCAGGTTTCTCTCCACCCTTCTCTCCCCTTTCCTTAAACATCCTGTCTCAACCATATTGCTCCCTCCTGTCCTCAATGATGTTTATGATATCTGCTGTCAGTCGCCTCCTTAAATATTCATCAGTAGTATTGCTCAAATTCTCACTTGAAGACTAAGAGGCTGGGGAAATATCATCACAGAGAAAATTAAAATACCTTCCGTTACGTATTATTTGTCATTGCCCATCTATCTTTACTTTGCGTTTTAAAATAAAATATGAACCTTGTGGCAAGACAAAATGTTATTATATGCACATGAAAGGCACAATTTTAAACTATTTTTCATGGCGACACGATGAAGAACTCTGCCGTCTTACGTTTTATCCACTTGCTTACACCAGCATGCGATTCTGCGTCACCGTCGTAGCGTTGCAGTGTTGCAAGCCACGTCCAGTGAGAGAGAGATCTGCAAATCGGCGATTTTCTTGAATTATATCGTTGATTTTAAGCCCATGTTCATCTGTCACCACAAGGCTAGGCCCACCACTGAGGTGTTCTCTTAGTGAACATTGGTGCTGTGTCCATTACTTTTAAACTGAGAATGCACCACTGCCTCACTCCGTCTTCACTCTTTACCATTCCGTCTCCGTACACACTTGGCAAAGTTGCCCATGAATTTCAATTGGCTTGTGGTATCTACGTGTGAAAACGTAATCACATATCGAACACGTCGCAACTCGCGGGATTTTCCATCGCAGCGCCCATTTTAACAACCAATTTCAAAATACTTGGAAACTAGTTGGGAACACAAGACATAGATGGCTACACCGTGAATGGCAGAAAGTTCACATAGCTGCCGCTAGAGTGAGAAGCGTTTTCAATCCTTAACGTGGCGTCTTTAGTGTACAAGAGCGGCAGCGTAAGTAATCAACCGTTTTCTTCATTTGCGTGTCTTTTAACATCGCCATCGAAATTCATCTTTCATTGTGTAAGACATGTGACAGTGGATGATGAAAATGTGCTTTCGTGGGTGAATGACGGTTCAAAGGGGATGCATTGAACTGACAACGAACCCAAGAATCCTTGGTCTAGGACCCGATCGGTTTTTCCCGTGGGCAAATATCCTCCGCATTTTTTCAAAGTATCTACATCTACAGAAATACCCTGCGAAACACCAAAAAAGGTGTGTGGTGGGGGTGTAGCACCATGAGGGAAGGGTAAGGGATGAGAAGGTTGGGAGTTATCAAATAGGTGAAGAAAGGTGTGGGGAATCTGTTCGAAAAAAATATAAATACACATATATATACAGTGGTTCGCGGTGGTCCAGTGGGTAGAGCGTTGTACTACTGACCTGAGGGTCCCGGGTTCGATTCCCGGGGGCAGCTCCACCCAAGCTAGTTGATTTTTCGGGTACCAGATCTTCCTGGGAAACCATAACCGGCACAGGGAATGGAACTGGCCCCCCTATCCTGATGTGTGAATATTCGGGCTTGGTACATGGGTTCTACCATCACCTACTAAACCGACCTTCGAGTTAATTACTGTGTTTATATATATTTATGGTTTATATATATACAACGACAGAAAAAATATATATGGATATTTAGATATATATATATAATCACATATATATTATATATATACATATATATATGTATATATATATATATATATATATATATATATATATATATATATAGTTACATGTATGTGTCATAGGATGCCGTAGAATCAGTGAGCCCATTTTATGCAAAATGTGAAAAACAATACTTTTTTCTTTTCTTCTAACTTAACTTCTAAGAAAAGAATATAAGTTTCAAATATTTTTCTATAAGCGGTTGGTTAAAAAGAGATTTGGAATAAAAAGAGACCTATCACGCCTGATACGGTGGCAAATCATGATTAATTAAAATTGGCATTTTTCCACAAAAAAAGAGATTTGGAGACTTTTAAGTCGTTAATCGTGTCTCGTACAAAGGCATTTTCTTACGTGTAATTATTGCCTTTTTTTGGTAATCCTACAAAATCCTTGTACTTCGCCCTGCCTAATCCACCGTGCATTCCAGATGTGCATTCATCCATAAATACCCTGCGAGCCACAAAAAAGGTTTGTGGCAGGACGTGTAGCATTAGGAGGAAAAGGTAAAAATGAGGGGGTTGAGTTTTTCAAATGGGTGGGGGAAAGTGAGGAGAACTTGTTGAAATTGGTGCGCTATACATACAATCTGGCCGGAAGATTTTGTGAGATCGGTGTTAGTTCCTATTCCAAAAAAGGTAAAGGCTACATCATGTGAGGAGTACAGAACAATAAGTTTGATATTTCGCGCAGCTAAAGTTATTCTCAGGATCATCAACAAAAGGATAGAGAGTAAGGCAAATGATTACTTAGGGGATGATCAGTTTGGATTTAGAAAGGAGAGAGGTACGCGTGATGCCATTGCAGTAATGAGATCACTAGTCGAGAGGAATATAGAGTACAATCAGGACGTTTTTGCCTGTTTTGTAGATTTCGAAAAAGCGTTTGATAGAGTGAATTGGGAAAAATTAATGCGTGTATTGCAGAGAATAGGAATAGATTGGAGGGACAGGAGACTGATCCTCAAACTGTACATGTCTCAGACTGCTCAGGTGCGAGTGGGGAACGGAGAGTCCGGATGGGCAGTGTTAGGAAGAGGTGTAAGGCAGGGTTGCCCACTGTCACCGGTACTGCTCAACGTATATGTGGAGGAAATAATTCAAGAGGCATGGGAAGAACTGGAGGTAGGAATGAAAGTCGGATGGGAATTCATATAATCGGTTACGTGTGCTGATGACCAAGCATTAGTTGCTCAGTCAGCCAAGGGGTTGCAAGCATTGCTGAGTGAATTGGAGGTTCAGTGCGATAAATATGGGATGAGTATCAATATTATTAAAACTAAGGTTATGCGATTTTCCAGAAAGAAAAAGGCTAAGCTAAATATTAAAATAGGCGGGGAAAAAATAAAGCAGGTAGAGCAGTTTACATATCTCGAATGTGTTTTGGACCAATACGGTCAAAGTGGTAGGGATGTAAGGAGAAGAATTGCGCTAGGTAAAGAGGCTTTCTCAAGGAGGAGGGAGTTTATGACGGAGACGTTGAGCAGGGATGTTAAGAGAAGACTCGTAAAAACACTGATATGGAACGTAGCCATGTATGGCGCGGAAACGTGGTCACTGAAGCAGGAGGGTAGACGTAGATTGGAGGCTTTTGAAATGTGGGTGTGGAGAAGAATGGAGAAGGTGAAATGGACCGAAAGGAAAACAAATGAGGAAGAACTGGAGATGGTGACTGAGGAGATGGGTTTGTTGAGAGAAATCCTATGGAGGCAGGATAAATGGATGAAAAGCGTATTGAGCGGTAGTGGAATGTTGAAGAAGGTAATAGAGGGGAGGATGTTGGGCAAACGAGGAAAGGGCAGGAACAGGATAGGGATGTTGGACGGAATGAAGGGAGGAAGTACACAAAGATGAAGAGTAGATTTTCTTAGGATTCGCAAAATATTTGATAGTTATATCCCTCCGGAAACCTACCTTAACCGGTAGAATACCTAATGAAATATATATATATATATATATATATATAATGTAAATTGAATAATAGTCATAACAAACACAGAAACTAAAACATATAAAAGAGGGACTCACTGGTTCTCGAATTTTCGGTGGTGCAACCACCTTTCTCAAGAGGAATTAGGAACAGAACTCTGAAGAGACAACAGAAGTGTTCTGTTCCTAATTCCTCTTGAGAAAGGTGGTTGCACCACCGAAAATTCGAGAACCAGTGAGTCCCTCTTTTATATGTTTTAGTTTCAGTGTCTTCTATGATTATTTAGTGAATTTACATTATTGTGCACGTTCGTGGGTTTTCCAAGAAAGTGATTATATATATATATATATATATATATATATATATATATATATATATATATATATATATATATATATATATATAACATAGAGGTGAGAACTCGCGAATCCGCATAGATCCTATATTTCCGATCCTTTAAAATTCCCACCCTTAACCGCCATCTTTAATTTCTTTCCCAACAGTCCCTAAACCTTCCGCCCCCCTTCTTGCTTCCCCAGGCTCTCTTCCCTCAAAACCTCTCAGTCTGACCTGAAGAAGGCCTCGGAGTAGGCCGAAAGCTTAAATCATCTACAGTGTGAGTGTCCTTTTACGTGTTATCTGTTTTATTCTGTGTTCTATTGTGCCGTCCAAAAGTTATATTGCTCTCGTGAGTACTTCCGCATCATCGATATATATATATATATATATATATATATATACATATATATATATATATATATATATATATATATATATAATGCAAATTCACTAATAGTCATAACAAACACAGAAACCAAAACACACAAAAGAGGGACTCACTGGTTCTCGAATTTTCGGTGGTCCAACCACCTTTCGGGTTGGACCACCGAAAGGTGGTCGGACCACCGAAAACTCGAGAACCAGTGAGTCCCTCTTTTGTGTGTTTTGGTTTCTGTGTTTGTTATGACTATTAGTGAATTTATATTATTGAACACGTTCGTGGGTTTTCCAAAAAAGTGACTATATATATATATATATATATATACATATATATATATATATATATATATATATATATATATATATTTATTTATTTATTTATATATACACATATATTATGCGCTTCTCCTTATTTATATCTGTCAAGGAAGACATGCAATAGTCACCTGGAAAAATTGATAATCTTTATAATCTCAGGTTTCGGGAAACCGCGAGGACGAAATATGCCATGAAAGATTAGAACAAATCTTTTTTTTATAATTTGTTTTGAAGTGTCGACCTTTTGTTAGCTGCTGGCATTCAACACAAAAGAACTCGGGGAAAGACCGCGAGGCGAGGCATATTCCTACCATTAATATAGCGAAAATTACTTTGTTCACCTTTTATTAAGACGCATTGCCTTTTCCCGGGCGAACCTGATGGAGACGTTAAATGAAGAATGCGCAGACGACGTTTAACTTGTGAGTTATGCCCGTACGTTGGGCAAAGGAAGCCCTGCGTTAATTTCGTGGTTTGGGGGAAAAGAGGATCGCTTTTTTTTTAATTTCACCCTCCCGCACGAACTCTTCTACTCCTACTTCTCGACCCTCACCCTGGAAAGGTTTTCAAGGTTTTAAGTTTTTATAAAGTTTTGTTGAAACCGGGCGAGGGGAATCAAAGGACCGCCCTTGTCTCGCTGGCGTAAAAGGTAAGCGTAGGAGTGAAGGAAGGCTCAAAGATGGAAGGTTGTGTTATGAATAAAAGAAAATAAGAAAATCGTAAGGGAAAAGGGTTCGGTCGCTTTATAAAAAGAAGGTGGTGGCGTCACACGGGGCTCCTTCGTCCGTAATTGGCGCATGTCGAAGGGTGGTGTTTTTTTGTCTTTTCCCCCTCCTTTTTCCTCTTCTGAAAAAAGATTTAAAAAAAAGATAGAAATGTGAAATACATAATAAATTTCTGCCCTCCCTTGATAACGAGCCCCCTCCCCTTCCGACCGGTGAAATAAGTGATTATGACGGCACCTACGCGCGTCGGCCTTTTACCATTGGCCCTCCACCTTCCTGCCCTCCCGCCCTTCCCCACTTTGACTGTTTAGGTCTTCCGCCGATTGGCACTCATGGAAAGGAAAAGAAAAAAATTCAATTTCCATGCTTGGGAATACGTCGTTTCGCGGATCTTAAGGATCAAATCGCGCAAACTGGAAAGAAAGGATAATTCCTGTGGCGGTGGGGGCATTGAATCGAGGCGACCGGGCGATTCATGTTCCCCATCTCCGATTTCCCACCCACCCTCGCGTTTACTTTTTATCATTTTGTTTTCATGAGATCCGATCGCCGGACGCGGTCTCTGTTTCGGAAACTGGAACGCCGATTAGCGTTAATCATCATCATCACTTGGGTCCTTCGAGGGTTACGAAGCAATCGCATGGCGGACGGGTGGATTTATAATATTGTTGTATATATTATTTATATCATCGTCATTACAGGCATTAATGCTGTGAATGTCCTTGCCGGGCGCCGCCCTTAAACAGGTTCGCGAGTAGGTGTAAATGGCGGATGATTCATATATCATTTCAAAATGCACTTCTCGCACTGCGTGCCATGAAGGTCTTTCATGCCTTGGCTGGGGAAATCGGTCGAGGCGTTCTTCATTCGATCGCGAGGGCGACATCAGTTTTGACGCCGACCGTTGAATGGAAGTGAATTTATTGCCGCGAAAACATTGAGAGCGAGGGTTATGCGCATTTTTTTCGATTATTTATTCTATCTTCCTGTTTCTAATAAACATTTTTCAAAGGTATTCCTGGTTACACAAGGCCTGTGTTTATTTGCCTTGATTGTGGTGACTTTATATTCCGCCTTCCCCACCAGTCCTATGTACGTGTTTTAAATATGTGTTCCCATGCCTTTTCCTTTGTCCTATTTCAATGTGAATTAAAATTTGCCCGCCATATGGCGGGATTTCGTGTTTAGATGCGTATTTAGCCAACATGGCTCATCTCTTTCTTCTGGCAATACGTGCCACGAAACGCAGTGTTTCTATCCTTTATTATGTCGTATGATTGCTTGTTACTGTCCTTCCTCTTGTGTGTGCCGTATACTACTCCTTTGGTGGGTGACACAGTTCCCTGACACCATCTCTTGGCCAAAAATCAGGGCATTTATTTGCATTAACTGCACTAAGCAGATTTCAGTGTAAATTACGTTTTCCCGATAGCTCAAGCTGCTAAAGGCATATTCACGGCCATTCCAAAGATCCGTAATTCTAGTCCTGGTCAGGGTCATTTTTTACGCTTGTGATCTGCTCGATTCTACCTTCCCCACCATTCCTGTGTCCCTTGTCTTTCATTAGTTTTCCTATCCCCTTTCCTTATATGTATTTCCTTGATAATGAATATATGTATTATTATTCCCTCCCATGGACTACAACCTTGTCATGGTGGAAGGGCTTGTGCGTTCCGATGACCCCTAGAGCTTTGCTGGCGGGAGTAATAACAATTGCTCCTAGTAGGGCCACCCATGGCAGATAGGTCGAAGGTTAGGAGCAAGACGAAAGGTAGTCCACGCAGCGTCTGTTCCTCAGTGAGGCGGCTGCAAAGGCGTCTGACCCCAGTGGGGCGGCAATTAAGTGATGGTGTCACGTTACAAACACCATTGAGGAAGGCAACGGGAAACCTCCTCAATTATCATTCCCAAGAATGTAATGATGGGCACTATAGAGAATATGAGTCCTGGCAACTACGGGACTGGGCCCAATCGGCCGTGTGTCGTGCCCAGCAGCGGGGGAGGCAAGACATCCGAGGTCGTCATCCCACGAAACCCTTACGAGGGAGAAATAACAGCAGCAAGACAGAAGACGCAGAAGAAGACGAAAGTAGTCAGAATACGGACATGGAACGTCAGGACAATGTTGAGGACAGCCAAATTAGAGAATATTAAGCGAGAGATGGAAGGAAGTAATAAAGATGTTTTAGGTCTTTTCGAGGTGAAATGGAATGATAGCAGGGATTACTGGAGTGATAATTATAGAATAATATACAGCGGTGGGGACGAGAGCAGACGAGGGGTTGCCGTAATATTAAATAAAAGGGTTGGAAGAAGCATAGTCAACGTAGAGCAAGGAACTGATGAAATCTTACTCGTAGAGATTAAAGCAGAGCCGACGAACTTGGTCATTGTTCAGGTATACAAGCCACCGAGCAACCACAAGGAGGAAGAAGTCGATAGGATGTACGATGAGTTAGAGGATATAATCTCGTGCGTTCCTGCAGGGACACGTTTGATAGTGATGGGGGATTGGAATGCGACGGTAGGCAAAGGAAGAGATTGTGGTGAGGTGGGGAACTATCGGTTAGGCACAAGGAATGAACGAGGGGAGAGGACAATTGAGTTCTGCAGGAGACAGGGGTTTGTCATCACCAACAGTAGTCCCCCACCTCACCACCCTCTCTTCCTTCGCCTACCGTCGCATTTCATTTCCATTCCCCCATCACTATCAAATATTTCTCTGCGGGAACACACGCGATTATATCCTCTAACCCATCGTACATCCTATCGACTTCTTCCTCCTTGTGGTTGCTCGGTGGCATGTATACCTGAAAAATGACCAAGTTCGTCGGATATATAAAAAATTAGTACATCTGGCAGTTCGCCGTTGACTGCCATTCTCAATCTTCAATTCACTCCTCTTTCTTCCAATGGTTAATTTATTCAGACTAAGTGTTGGAAGCGCCCGTTTTACGATGATCTCACCTGTCTTATTGTTCCATAAATCTGCACCCGACGTCCGCACCATTTGCGGCCCATTTCTGTGTGTCTTTTTGGAGCAATCCTGGCAGGATTGGGATGTGTGTGTGAGGTAGGTGTCCATTCGGATAATAGACTTTTGTCCACACGGCTCCGCGCCTGAAATCGCCTTCGAATGGTGGGCTTGCAGGTCCCGAGCCTTCGGATTCGGGTAACGTTCGGAGGTTGCTGAGAAAATGTTCATTCTCCCTTTTCGAAAGAAAATGGCGAGCTCTTTGGAAGTGCACGCATGGCATTATCTAGGCCGAAAAATCCCCCAATCACTCCTTTGTCTCGAGACGAATCGTTTTTTATTATTCGTCGTTGTTATTACGTGTTTGAATCATAGCACTCGGACTGCTTCGTAAGGACTCCTCTGCGCCATATATATTTTCTTTTTTTATTATTTTTAAATTAACCCAGATCTTTCCTGACAAGTTGATCCGTTCAGTGATCGATCGAAAAAGTTCCGACCTGACAAGATTTGGAAAGTTTTCGTACGAGGAGACTTTCCCTCGGAAGTGTTTGCTGTCGAATCAATCTCCTATCGGCCACTGGTGATCGATTAAAAAACCTTTTCCTTCTCTCTCCCTCTGCTTTCGAGATTTCCTCTTTCCTTGGCGTAAATTATTTTCCAAGGAGATCTCGAGGATGCCATTATTTTTCTCTCTTAATTATTCAGATCGGTCGGACGACGTGGATCGAATTCGGGAAATCCGTGGGAAGTTGTTTGTTTGCGTTCCGTAATCCCCCAAAAAAATCACTCTCCCTTCAGTCCGTGGGCCAACTTTGTTCCACCGCCGAAGTCTTGGAGATTTGGGAGAAACGGATGCCGGCGGGAGGAGCAGTGGTCGAACTTGGGAGAGCATGCGTGTCTCCCCGAACTGATTGTCAGTCGGCGCGACCTTTCACGAGACTGCCACTCACTCCCACCCTCTCCTCACTCTTGGACAATGTCGCTAGAGCAGATGGAAGACTTGGCGTATTTGGAATGTGGATGAGGGTATTGGTTGGATGAATACATTAGGAGAAGAAAATGGAAGAACTCCAACCCAAATTAAGGGGAATCGATAGCAGACGTTCAAAATTCGGAACTCAATTGGAAAACATTAATGCGTTACAGATACTTAAGGTGCTTTACTGTTGAGATGAAAGTTTAGATGTAAAGTTTGTTGCATCATTTTGCATTGCTTTACATAGTACCCTCCCACCGCTAGGTTGTTTGGCAGAGGGTGAATACACACACACAAATGTGACCCCATATCCTTGGTGGAAAAAAATGACTTTCAATGAAAAGTATTCCTCTTTTCGGCATTTACACCCAGTACTCTTCTAATAAATCCTATTTCCTTTGTTAGCCTGCCCACATATTCTTCCGTACTTACTTGCCGGCCCCGGTGGCGGCGGGGTAACGTCCTCGTCTACCAACTGAGAGGTCACGGGTTCGATTCCCGTCTGAGTGGATTTTTCTCCATCCAGGGCTTTGCTGTATGTAATTGTCTTCAATGTAATGTATGTAATGTAAGGGTTAGGTGGAAGAAGGGACTATTTAGTCTCAACCTCGCCCAATTAAGTCGATAAGTACTTATGCTTCACCCTGGAGAGATCCTGACTGAGGGTAACGCCAATGGTACTTGATCGAATTCACTCCTTCCATTTCGGTGTTCCCGATGCAGTAGGCGTTCGGGAGGCAATTGGTATTTTTCCAAAGATTTATGACTACGCACTTTTCTAAGTTTAATACTGATTGCCAAGTGTCAAATACCTCTCGAGTGCGTTGTACTCCCGCACATCATAGCCGCTTGACGCAATTATTTATATAGTATATGGATGGATCAAGTCTGATGAAAATGTTTTCCGTTCCCCCAAAAATTTTCCTCACTTCGATTTCCATATAATTGGTCCGCATATTACATGTCCGCGGCGGCGGTTGGGTTGGAGTCTCATGAGGTTTGCCCTTCCTCCCCCGCCCGTCGGTGACAGACATCATCGCAGCGTCGGCCGTTCCTTTTACAACGGAGAGCAGGGCGTGGACACTTGCCAGCAAAGGGAGAGAAGTGCGGCGGCAGAGGGGGGATCCGACGCCCCTGTCGCCATTAGCCACGCCGGGAGAGAGCAAATAAGTAAGGGGGAACTGGATCTAGGCTCCCGCGGCTGGAGGGTGGGAGGGTAGCGCGCGCGGCTGCCAGCGGAATTCCCGGCACAAATCATGGCAAGCAGCCTTCAAAAGAGTCCCGGTGATTCAGTGGAAATTGGTCAGGGCCGTCGCTGGGTTTTGACGCCTTCCTCTGAGAGTAAACCCATAAGTTAGTTAGTTGTCCGCGCCGGGCAAGCTAGTCCCGCGGACGGCGGCGAAACGCCTCCACCCCTGAGCTTCAATCCGATATCAAACGACCCTGTGCTTCTCGACGTCGATTTCCGACTCGTGTGATTTTTGCTGTTGTTGGACAGCGTTCGCGACCTAAGTCCACGTGGATTGTCTTCAGCCGCGGCATAAGGCGTTTATCCGCATGCAAAGTATCACATCTTGTACTGTCATGTTCTTAAGAATGTAGTCTTTAAGTGAGAGAAGATTTTGCGTAGTGTTGGAAGCGATTGTTGCGTTGGCATCGTTCGGTGGTTGGCAGCCGTCTCTGCCGTATGTAATATGTCTATATTCACATCCCTTCGCGTAGGAACGAGCAGTAAGGACAGCCAAAGCGAAGCGAAATGCGGAGACGAAGGATAAAAGTTCGAAGAAGAAAGCAAAATGAATGTTGAGGAGGGACTCTCGCTCAGACGCCGGCCCTCCATGTCTTCTCCTTTCCGGTTATTATCTCGCGTGTTTTTCTTACCACACGCCAGCACTCTAAGGCACGACGTTCAAGAGAGGCGTCTGGAAGAAGGCGGGGGCGAGTGCGTGTGTGGGTCGCCTGTATGGCCAAGGAAGTCGTAGGAAGAAGTGGCACGTGGAGGGAAGAGTTCGAATCCCATAATTGCCCGCTTCTTTTCTTGCTTACTGCATCGGAAATATTGAAATCGGGACGTGAAACGTATTCCAACGATCGTGTTTTCTTCAGCGAACCACGTAAAAGCTTTTGCGGAAAGAATTATTTGCTTATTTAGTCTAGTGTGGGGAATGTAATTCCTGGCAATAATATTTATGTATAAAAACAAATGAGAGCCTAGAAAATGAAAAATTTAGGAGAAAGATTCTGATTGGTGGCTTAAATTTCCCAGTTGTGAAACTTAAACTTATTTTATCATGTTATTAATGGGGTTTTACTGGGTTAAAATGCGGCATTATGTTTTGGTTAAGTATAATTTTTTCCCGCTCCCTTATTGTCGGCCGTTGGCCGGTTGAGTGACAACCCGAGAACCTGCATTCCAGAGTTGCCGGCTGTCAGATTAGCCGTGCCGGTGGGAAGGCACTCTCTCGAGTCAGGTGAGGCGGGTGCATCGAGTGCACGGGCGTGATCGAAGTCTTCCGCCTGAGGCCTCGCCGCTCCGTCCCACACTCCTGATATGGGAAAGCATCTGGCAGCGCAATTGAGTGGCTCGGGGCGGGAAATGGCGCCAGTCGCGTGCACGGCTCTGATTCCTCGGTTGGAAGCTGCGTAAATTTGCGAAAACTGCGTCGGTGGGCCGCCTGGGCAAAGGCGGTCATGGCGTCAAGGGCCGGCTGTGGGTCGGGCGAGATGGAGGATCCGGGCACCCCCCGTTTGCCAAGCGCGGAGGAGACGGCGCGTGGCGTCCAATCGGAAGGGCACTCTTTCAACATGTGACCTACCGGCATGTGAGTGATTTGCTGCCAATGTAGTCATCGCCGCCATCGGACACGGCATTGCATCATAAATTGCCTAGGTTAATGAAATGAGCAGCTAGGTTTGTGAAAATTTGTCAAGAACAAGGTAGCAGTATCACGACACTACTGGAAGATTTAGGACGGGAGCCACTAGTAAGTTGAAAAAAGTTTAAATTTAGTGGGTATATTTGAGCCAGTTTACTTATCATCATCGGTATTTCAATCCTAGGGTTGGTTTACTGCAATCCATATATTTTCATTCTACTCTACTTGAAACCAAGGCTGCATATTCACGGGTGGTTTCCCGTTGCCTTCTAATTCGCAGTACTGCGGCCGATACCGTGCGCTTCACTCTCGCCTCCAGCTGTGACAGTTGATGCGGGGCCGATCCACTCGCTCTGTGCCTAATGGTGAAACTGCTGCCTTTCAACATGGCACCAGTGTAGCTTTGTAGTAGTAGTCTCTCATTGCTTTCTGGGATTGCGCACTGGAGGAAGGGATGACCACACCACAACACCCCCTTCAACCACTGTTACAATGTTTCCGTTCTAGCATCCCTTCCCCCATCCGATAACCCTATAAAATTAAAAACAATGGAATTGGCATTTATATGGCTGTGTAAAGCCTATCAACATCCGGGTCTCAATGTCGTTCACTAAATGGGTGGAGGGGGCTGGGGTGGATGGAGGTGGATTTGTTTCTTGCGAGGTGGTGGAACAATTTATTCATCCGCATACATTTTGTCATCCTTGTCCAGGGTTTTGACTTGTCGAGCCCTTATTATGAATTGGTGAGTTGATGCCTTGGTCATGGGTGTTGTGGTATCTGTGGATGAATTGTTGGGAAAACACCCACGAAGAGAAGGGGGGGGGGGGGGTGAAAGCCCGCGAAAAGCCTATTGTCAGGAAAGATACAGATAAATTGTAACAATCATTTTTATATTGGTATACATGTTATTAAATTACTGAAGTTGAAATGATGAAACTAATTATGTTGACAAACATTACGAGTAATGAGAAACAGAGTTTTATATAAAAATGATGATGAAAATGCTACTGCTTGAGATTGCAAAAAAAGAGCAGAAACAGTGATCTGTGTATAGTCTGAGTGGATTGAGGGTGGGTATACCGGTTAAGTTTTGTACCTGAGGAGAATGAACTTGTGAAGTGCTCTCTTAAATGTTACTGTGGATGCAGAGTTTTTTATGCCATCTGCCTGTCTGAGGGAGACCTATTAGTAGCGGGGAAGACCGCCAGGCGACGGGTATAAAAGAAGCGAGAGCGTCTTCGGCGACGACTCGTCCTGCCGTTAAAAGGGCGTCCATCTTTCTCCGCCTTCAGACACTCCTTTGCCCCCTCCCCAATTCAACCCCACATTCGACGACGTCGATCTTTTTTCGTACACTCAAAATCGTTTAGAGTGGCGGCGGTGGGAATAATGATGGCGAGAGAGCGCTGGAAATTAATATGCCGATATTTCTCTCTCGAAGGAAATCGATCACTCTGAAGCGAGGAAGAAAAATATAACAGAAAAAAGGTTCGAAGAATATTTCGTGCGCTGTTCGAACAAGAGAAAAAAGTGAGCATCTCCGCGCGTCGCCCCCGTGTCCGTATATGTAGTTTCCCCTACCCCCTCCACCCCCATCTCCCGCCGTGTAACTGACGTGTGCCGGTGGCGTATGGCGGCGATGTCTGCCTATCGTGTCGGGGGCGATATTATTAATGAAAAAAGCCGAGGAAAAAAGTCACTTCCCGACCGCTTTAACGGACGCCCTTGGGACCTTTCATATAAGGACAAGTGGTGCTGGCCGGGACCGTCCTACGTGTCTAGTTGCGTGTGTGGGACGTCTTGTCTTAGCGGCGAGTGACTGGAGGGAGCCTTTGTGTCGGGAGAGAGCGAGGAAGTCCCTTCACCCCCCCCCCCCACTCTCCCTTTGGCGTGGTCTATGGTTCTTCTTAAAGGGTGTGTTTATCCGCCCTTGAAGTGATCCTTCTTCGAAGAACGAGAGACGGAAGGGTTCCCTGGGTGTAAAATAACCCGGTCCGGCGGCGGTAGCTGGGCGTGGAAACAAAAAAAGAAAAACCGTCCTCTCCTCGGATCCCAAAGGGATAAAACATCGCGAACATTTTCGAACGTCGACTGTTATTTTCCCTCCCCGTCCCGCGGGTTGGCGCACACCGCTTTTCCCTTTTGTTCCTCGTCCTTTCTTGGTGTCTCAACCCCACCCCCCTCCCAACGGCGAGGAAGAGACGAGAATGTGAGATCAGAGCGTCGATGAAATCTCGGGAGGAAGCCGTAAACGACGACCTTTCTCCTTTTGTTTGTTTTATTTTTGGGGATCGGGAAGGCTCTCCTTTCGCTCAGGCCATCCAAAAAATAATATAAAAAGTCCACCTCCCCCCGCCCCACAACCTTTTGTTTCCACGGCTATCGAAAGAGATAGGTGCGGATTTTTTTTATGTATCTTTTCATGAAAAAAAGCAAAACGCGTGCCTCCCCCCCCTCATTCCCTCCGCTATACCACCCAAGATGCTCCGCCCCTTTTTACGAACCGAACAGAATTAGCAATCACGGAAAATCTCCCTCTGGACCCCCCCCCGTACACCCCCCGCTCTATCCCTGTCTCATGTCTACAGCTGTTCTGTTCCTCAGTGCTGAGAAGCACCCTTTTATAATTATAGAAAAAGGAAGATCTCTCTCTCCCTCTCACTCTCTCTCTCTCTCTCTCTCTCGCCTGTCTTCGCGTTTAGCCAATGAAAACGGGCAGGAAAAGGATGCTTCAGTCGGAAGGGAGCGAGAGAAGGGTTGGAAGCACCTAACACGTGTGGGATTCGTTTTTATTTCTCAGTCGCGAGCCTTCGGCTATAATTTCCCGGCCCGATCATCGCTTTTAATTCAACGCAACCTGCCTCAAATTGTACCTTCCGGTCATTAAATCGCACGGAGCGAATTGATTCCTTTCTTTTTTTACTTTGACTCAACCATCATGCTCCCCCCTGGTTTTTCATCTGGATGGTGGGAGTGAGAGGAGCAATTTGCCGCTGCACATCCTCTCTTTGTCCCCGGAATCACTTTTAAACGAAAAAAAACCACTTCGGGTCTTGGTATCACATGCGTCGTCCTCCTCCACGCGGCCAGTTTCACGAGCGGTTTTACGTGGAAATTTTAATTTTTTTTACTTCGTACAACATCCCCACGCACGCACACACACACACTCCTTAATTCCAACGTGGTCTTCGTCGGCAGGAGGAGTAATAAAAAAATGGAGGAAATGCTATCGGCTTCCTTACGTTTCAATCCCAGAGGAGTGATGTTACTTAATTATTTCGAGTCCATTATAAGGTGTAATTTCCGTTAAGTCGCTCATTCTCTCTGCTTCCTCCTTCTTACGCCGGTGCATCATTAAGCGTTGGTGGTGTGGGGATGGTGTCGGTGGGTGGGTTGGCCTCTTTGATGACGGTGGCTTCTCCTTGGTCGTACCGTCATTACGTCCCAATCGAACGCCTTCCTTTCTCTCTCTCTCTCTCTCTCACACGCACACGTCTTTCTATTTTTACCACTCCACTCCCTCCTTCCCCATTCGAGTTTCCGCAGCTCTCTTAAAAAGGGGTTATCGAGCGAGAGAGAAAGGCGGCGTCGGCGACGGAAATTATTGGTTCGGGGCCGCAGTATGTCCCGCGGGAATGCACGCTTCGGGAGGAGCAGAAGGGCCGCACCCATCCCCCCACCCTTCTGTCCGGGAGGGCGTTTAGGGCGGTTAGTTCCTCCGGATGGGAATCGCGGCCCACGTGACCGAGACGAGGGTGGCTCCCGCGACCGCGGACAGGCCGAGTGTTCATCTCTCCGGAGACGCTGGAGCGGACTCCGGTGAAATATTGCGCCTCCTTGTGCTCTCTCCAGCGACGACCCCTATGCGGTGTTTTGTTGAGTGGAGTTAAATATGCAGAAGTCGCAGTTTTATTTCATTCCCTCGTACTGATTATTTGTGGTTTTAATTACCCTTTTGAGGTGGATTGTGTACTAATTTTCCACTCCGAGGTCCCAGGTTCGATTCACGGAGTTATGAGAGCAATTCAATTGAAGAACGCCGTCCGTCGGATGGGACGTCAGAATTGTTCGATGTCTTGGCACTTTCCGTTAAGAGTTGGCTAATGCCGACGGGTTTCTCTTGAACCCTTTTCCATTCCCGGGGCATTCTGCCCCTAACGAGTTACCCACATTTCCCTTGATGGCGTAAATGACCTTAATTATACCCCCCCCCAAAACAATAACGCAATGCTGCTTTTGGTGTGCAATTGGTACGATGGGGAAAATATAGTACTGAATGGTACGAACGAAAGATTAGGGTTTGGTACAATTTTTTAAAGCGAAGTACGAGGTCTGTCCAGGAAGTGACCTCCGTTATGCTCTAAAAATGCTGGTATACACAATGTAGTTTATTCTTTTCAACTCAAAACTATGTATCTCGACTAATTTATACATACTCCGCAAACCGTGTTAATCATTTGTCATATCTCTGAACTAGTTTTCAAAGTCCTGCATAGAATTCGGCCGCCTGAGATCTCCGCAGCCAATCGACGATGGCATCTTGAAGTTCCTCGTCGAGACGAGCACAAAACGTGGCCTAATAACTTCCCAGTCGTGTTTCCATGCAGCAGAGGTGTAGAAATCTGTGGAAAGCTTTCTAAGTGTTTCAGATATTGTACAACGCCGGTTTTCACGAACATTTTCGTCAATTTTCAGTTGCAGTTCATTGTTCACCAAAGACGAGCGGCCACTTCCGTCTTCATCATGGATATTTATCTGTTCATTCTTAAACGAGTAAAACAACAGTGACGCACAACTCTTGTCACTCATCACATTTGGTCCGTACAGAGCACAAATTTGCCAAAGATGTCAGCAGCTTAGAAGTTTTTTCATCAGTCAAAATATTTTTATCAATGGACGAACTTCTCATTTGCCGGGAATTTCAATTGTATCGTTCATTATGACTCCATATCGTAAACAAACGACCAGCAAGGCTCGACCTTCCTACCACTACAGCTCGAGGCATGCTCCCAGAATGTGTGTGGGTCACATACAGTGACCATTCGGCTCCCTCCTCTAATTCTCACGCTTCGCGAAAACGGAGGGTTACTTTTTGGAGAGGCCTCGTATTTTAACACGCGAAGGATATGTCAGTGATGTAGAGACGTAGAAAGTCACCAATGCAGAAACGACTATTTTTGGGGTATATTTTAATATTTTCATTGCCATAGTTTTCTTATCATGCCCGCATGCTCTTTTTCCCTTTCGAAGCCCACTCCTGTGTAATTAACCAGTGAACTTATTTCTATTCCTCTCTTCCGCCACTATTCCATTCGTCCGGCCCACGTTGTTGGTCGTCGGGCGCCTGCCTCGCATGGGTTGGGAACGAGTTCCTTCCATTCTCATTCTCTTTTTAGCATGATAGTTGCGTGGAGGGCGTGATTAAAAGCGGTGTTTTTCTCGCGCAAAAGGAAGGACAGTCGTTCCTTTTAAAAGCGTATTTCATTTGCGCGCCGTTTGAATAAGAGGAGAAAAAAAGAAAAGGTGTTTTAAAAAATAACGCCCATGCTCACCGTCAGTGCGAGTGAATTTTATTGATTTTCACCTCGAGGAACGTATTTATTTCCGAAGGAAATGCAAATGCAACCTTTCGATCCGTCCTCCTCTGCGAGCGCAGACCTATCAGCAGATGCGAGTTATTGATTCTTTCGCGTTAAAATGGCAGTTAGTCATTAAGATTGGGCCGCAGTGCGTATTTTACTCATCGCACGCAGCATTGCTCGCAGCACCATTACACGCAGTCCTCCTTGTACGGAGATCGTACAATTGAGGTGTTGAGCCAACTACCTTTTCTAAACGGCGCGGAAAATTAAAAGAATGAGCCACTCACTCTCTCAACCTGTTTACCATTCGTTTGAAGTCAGAATTTCATATTTTTTTCTCGTTTGTGGACTGTTCTTCGCTGGTACGTGCTCGGGTTTGCATTCTTATTACTATGTACTTATTTTTATATCAACTGTTGACGCAAGACCAACACTTAGTAGTCTCGACTGAAATTTTTATGGTATAAAATATTATTATATTTTATGAAATCAATCCTACTCTTTATTTTTCACGGATAATTTTACCCTAAACCGCCATGATTTATTGACCGCCACGCACCCATCCAGTGGGTATCTGATTGGTTTGGATGTCGAGGCAAAGAACAATATGCTACGTGTAATATTAAGCCATTGATGTCCACGTTAAATTGTTTATTCCTTCAATTCGATATCAGACGAAATTGTAGTCTACATTATACGTAATATTCATGCCGATTAAAGCGTGCATAGTAATTCGTAGACATGTAAGAATAACGCCCAATGACCTGGGACTAAAATACTCGGTGATCCCACTTATAAATACTTACGCCCATGACTCGTGATTTGAAACACTTGGACTAGCCATCTTCACGTAATGATGACACTGAACGTCAAAAGTAGTGCGAAATATATTTCGTCGAAGCGCAAAATGTTGGCGTGTAGTGATTTACCTATTACGTAATGCATAAAGTTACGCAGGCGTCGGTCAGCTTCACAATCTGCGATTTTGGTGACCTCGAGTATTGCTTAAAAGAGGAAAGGCGTGGGAGACGGTTATCTCGCGCCCCCGGACGATTAACCGCGTTGCTCCCCGATCACCCTGATACAATCAATATATTCTCCCTTTCCAAGACCTTATTGCCCGTCGCCTCGGTCCTCTCGCCTTCCCCATCCTCCATCCCTCCGTCGCCGCCAAAAAAAATCACCTCGCCCCGTCCCTAACTGTCCGTCAACCCTAACACAATGTCGCTGGCGTCCACTCCATCGACGCGACGGCACGCTGGATGCGTAGAATCCGGAGAAAACATCTCGAACGGACGGGAAATATGTGCGGTGGGGTTAGGGAAGGGAGAGAGGGCGGGCAGATTTAAACGGAAACTGAAAGACGCCATCCTTATCCGAGCAAACAAATGAAATGGCTTCGTGAATTGACGGCGGTGAGTGTCATCGAGGTTATATCTTTCACTCCGCTTTCCCACTCCACTCCGCGTCGCCGCCGACAACGCCGGTCGAGGGCGAGCCAATGAAAATATCGATAAAAGGCCACAAAAGCATCCCGTATCCAAAAGCTGCATCAATCATCTTTGAATTGCGTCCCTTCGCCAGAAGTGTTTTGCTCAGTTTTTTTATATTTTTAAGATACGCGCCGACACCCATATACATACATACATACAGAAATATATACATAAAAAAGTGTGTGTATATATATATTGTATAACTTTGACAGCGACAAACAATATGAGAACAAATAAAAGGAACACTCACCCGTCATTTCTTTTTAATGTCGACGGAATTGAGCTCCGCCTTCCTCAGAAGATTACATTTATATTCATTCACAAAGAAATAGATATAAGGGAAAAGGACGGGAACATGTGTAAAGAACGAACGCAGGAGAGGGGGAAAGGCGGAACAAGCAAAATCACGAGCGTAAAAATATTTCCTTGACCGGGATTTAAACCGGATCTTCCACTTTCCGGGCGGATGCTCTAACCGTTTGAGCTACCACCTATGGAAAAGGCCAAAACTTCCTACTTTACAGCAAAGTTTCTCTTCATCTTTGTGTGTACCCCCCCCCCCTTCATCCCGCCAAATCCCTATCTTGTTTGTGCCCTTTCCTCGTTTGCCTAACATTCTCCCCCTCAATTACAGTCTTCAGCATCCCACTGCCGATCAATACGTCATTTATCTATTTTTCCTGCCTCCATAGGATTTCTTCCAAAAATCACCTCTCCTTCCCTTTCACCCTACTTAGTACTTCATTTGTTTTCCTTTCGGTCCATTTCACCTTCTCCTTTCACCAAACCCACATTTAAAAAACCTTCAAACTATAGTTACATACATACATTTAGATACATTTATATCATCCTCCTGTAATGACCACGTTTCCTCGCCGTACATAACTACGCTCCATTTCAAAGTTTTCAAAAAATGTCTTTTCTTGACATCCTTACTCACCGTTCCTGTCATTAACCCCTCCTGTGAAAGCCTCTTTGCCTAGGTAAATTCTTCGCCTTGCGGTGTTTATATATGTTTACACACACACACACACACACACACACATATATATGTATATATGTGTGTGTGTATATATATAGATGATTTCTTCGAAGTAACACGGAAGTGTTGACTAAAAAACTTAGTCAGTAACACACAGCACGAGTCATATCTTATCTTCCGAAGAAGACGGAGCTATATATATATTAATATGTATATGATGTATGTATACCCTTTCCTTATATCGATTTTCATGTGTAAAAATATTGGTTCGCCGTATGGCGGGATTTCGTGTTTGAATGTGCATTTGGCCAATGGGGCTTGTCTCTTCTTCTGGCTATGCGTGCCATGAAACGTGCTGTTCCTATCCTCTATGATAATGTATGCTTGCTAGCTTACTGTCTTTCTTCTTGTGTGTTGTCTATTTCTCCTTTGGTGGGTGAAACAGCTCCCTGACGCCATCTCTTGGCCAATGAATCGGAGCACTTGGGCGCTTTATAAGATCGCAGATCTCAGTGTAAAGTAGATTTTCTCGATAGCTGGACGCGTCTCTGTTTACCGAGTGTCTGATTTCGCCGGCGACCGACGCGTCGACCGCCGGGATTTGGTGAGCGGCACTGCCGGACTCTCTCGGAAATCGAGGTTCCGATCGTGTTTTGTTTCGAGCGGCTGTTGACCGCCTAGTTCTTCCAGAAGGGTGAAGTTTGACTCTCGACTACTTTCCGCCGGGAAGACCGTGCCTTCGTTTTGTTTACTGGTTCATGACTGACCTTGACTCCTATCTTTGGCTCCTGTATGTTTTGCAACCGCCAGGTGCGAGTAGCGGGGAGGGAGTGTACACGAGTGATAGTTTTTTTCTCTCTTAGGAGTGGTTGTCCATTTGGCCTATTCTCCTTTCTTTTGCGCAGGCGTGCTCAATTTGGTCATTTTTCAAAATGGTCGTACGTCGCGTAAAAACGCTCGCCTTGCAACTTGACGAGAAGGCGAAACCCCCTAATCCGTTGGAGGTGCACCTCTCTTCACACTAGAGTCGCTGGGCCTCACACCTGAAGAGATAGTGGCTATCCAATTTGGATACAATCGACATTTGATATTCCTGAAGTTGGCAAACGGAGCTGCAATGACTAGGATTTTAGAGAATACACCGCGGAAACTACCGTTTCCGTCTTTAAGGGTTGAGAGATAACTATTGACGAAACCTCCGGTAGCCCGTGTAACGTCAGGATTCTTTGTCTCCCCGTGGAGACCCCGTTGGAAGATATAACAAGCGAGCTCCAAAGTTTCGGTAAAATCCATCGCTCGTGGGAGAACAGGTGGAAGGGAGAAAAGATGGCGCGGGTGCTTACTGGCACCAGGGTTGTGTGGATGACGGTCGAGAGAAATATCCCCTCAAACATCCACATCGGCGGCAACCGGGCCATCAGCATCAGCGTCGAACTTGCGCCCGCTGTAACCAAGAAGGCTGCGAGTGCAAGATTTGACCTCTGAATTAGGGAGGGAAGAGCTATGCAGGGGCAATGGTCATGGCCTCCAACCCGAACAACACCTAGGAGATGGACGAGCCCGAGGTGGCTGTGGAGGAGTGGGCGCGGTCCCTGCTTCTTATAGAGGGTGCGACCCCCGCTGATTCCGCCGAATCCCCATATCCCCCTTCACTTATAGGATAAATTTCAGAGGGAGCGAAAGTCGTCGAAGGAAGAATGCGATGCGAAAAAGAAGAGAACAGACGACACTGAACTCCTGAGTTCGAACTTTTATCTAGCTACAGTCCCTACTACCTGCTCGCCCACTCTCCCGCAACCGCCGACCCCTGTCCTTGTGACCCCGTCAAGGGAGGACGGATCATCCTTCGTCCCTCTTTTCCGCGGCCACGCCACCGATACTCCTCACTTGCGTCACGGGTTTCCAGCCCCCCGAGAACCACTGGTGACAGCGGTGGAGGATTCATCGGATTGTGAATGGCCCCCATCCCCAACGGCTGGCCCCCCGATTCCGTTATCACGGACACTCAATCAAGATGTCGGTCTTCCCAGGGAACCTCTAGAGGCAGGCCGAATCGAACTATCTTCCTTGATTACTGCCGACGGGGTCCCTTCGGCGGATGACCTCCAGTCCGCCACCCCGGCCCCTCCTGAGGGCACCTCCCTGCCCGGGACGGGCCACAGCTGTGCTCGCTGGAAGGGGGCCCCCATGGAACGCTGCCGGAAAACCCGCTCTTCGTGGAGACCACGGCTGGCTATTCCTCTTCGGACGAGGTCGGGGGGGAGGGATGTGGCGACAACTCGCGATCTCGATCGTCGACCCGTCGGACGAAGCGTCCCGGGAAACGGCGAAGTACTCGTCGCCCGGGTTCTATCCGCGACCGGAGCGACGTAAGCCACGACCAAAACTCTGGTAAGTGATGTCCGTTGCCCATAGATGCCCTATCGTTTCACCAATGAATATCATTTCGCTGAATATTGCCGGCGTTTACAGTCCCTTAAAAATTGCAGTCCTCCAACGTTTTCTCCGCGATCTCAGGGCTGATGTAATCCTCCTTCAAGAGGTAAAGGAGGACATAGTCTGGGATGCGAACACCTTTCAGGCTATCGGCAATTTCGCCGATTGTCATTCTGGCACCACCACCTTAGTCGGAAATGGCATTCCATGTTCTCTTGTTCGCCGCCACGCCTCGGGTCGAATAACGCCTGTTATCGTGAATGGGATCCGCATCACCAATATTTACGCTCCCTCTGGTGAGTGTGCGAGGGCAGAGCGCGAAACTTATTTTAATGATCTTCTTCTCCCCTACCTTTATTCCTTCTCGGGGAAGGCCATCTTTGGTGGGGATTTCAACTCCATTTACCGCCGAGAGGATAGTGCCTCGAACAGGGATAGGGTGAAATAATATCCAAGGCAGGTACTCTCACTGATGCTCGACTCCATTGGAGCGATTGACGCAGTGCGTTCTTTCTGCGCCGGTCCCGCCCCCTTCACGCGGTCAGGGCGTAACTCTCGGACGCGGATCGACTACCTTCGCCTCTCGGCATCACTTAAGAATGATGTCCAGAGACTGGACACCCTCACAGTGTCCTTCTCTGATCACTGCGCGCTGATCATGAGTGTTACGTGCCCGGATACAATCCCCGCCACGCGAGCCCCCCGCTGCGGAACCGTGTGGTGCATGGACCCCCGTGTGCTGGAGGACGCCCCTTGCCGCGACTTCATCCGAAGCCGGGTGTGCGAACTGATCGCGGTACTCCGTCCCGGTGCAGACCTCGCGGTATGGTACGGTACTACGTTTTCAAACCACAAATTGTCACACACATCAAAAGGCAAATTTTTGAGTGGCGCAGATAAAAAATTACACCATCTCCTTCTACCGCCGGGCGCTGGAGGAGCTCCTGCGTAAGGATGTTGCGCCGGAGGATTTCCACGCCCAAGTGTCGTCTCTTAAAAAAATTATAGTCAGCCACAAACTTCAAAAATACGCTCCACAAAAATAGCAAAAAGAATTAGACATAGATATAGGGGGGACCTTTACGCTATCCGAGCTTCAGCGCTCGATGAAATCCAACTCCTGCTCCGTCACAGACAGAATCCATGTCAGAGAATCTGTCGTCGGCGACACCGACCTCCTTAGGGACGCGGCCCGGCACTTTCAAAATATTTTTAACGGGTATCCACCGAGGAAGGACGGAGACACACCACCTCTTCCCCCTCTCCCGATGCTGTCCTCAACCCAAAAAGACGATCGAGGTCGAGACAAGTTCAGACGAACTGGACTGCGTCTCCTCCATGTTCCAAAAGAGCAAAGCCCCCGGCTTGGACGGCCTACCCTTGGAATAAGTAAACACTCTAATATGGAGCGTAGCTATGTACGGCAGGGAAACGTGGTCGTTGACGCATGAGGATAGACGTAGATTGGAGGTTTTTGAAATGTGGGTGTGCAGAAGAATGAAGAAGGTGAAATGAACCGAAAGAAAACACAAGTGAGGGAATTGAGCATTGAGAGAAAATCTATGGAGGCAGAAAAAATGGATGAAAGACGTATTGAGCGGTAGTGGAATGTTGAAGAAGGCAGTAGAGGGGAGAATATTGGACAAGCGAGGAAAAGGCAGGAACAGGAGAGGGATTGCCCAACATTCTCCCCTCTATTACCTTCTTCAACATTCCACTACCGTCATCCATTATTTTCTCTACAGCCTGCTGATACTCCTTCCTTGTTAATCCATTTAATGCTTCTACATTCCATTTCCCAACACGCAGCCCTTCCCTTATCTTTTTAAAACGGACTGTACATTTCATAACAACTAAATTGTGGTCAGAGTTCGCATCCACTCCCGGTAAACTGTGCGAATTTATCACACTGATCCTAAACTTGTACCTAACGACAATATAATCTAACTGATACCTTTCTGAGTCACCTGGCATTTTCCATGTATACCTACGCCTTTTGTGATGTCTAAACCATGTGTTGGTGATGACTAACCCCTGTCTCCTTCAGAATTCAATTGCTTTCTCCACACGTTCATTCCTCGTGCCTAACCCATAGTCTCCAGCCTCATCACCCTCTCTTCCTCCGCCTACTCTCGCATTCCAATCAGTATCAAACGTTTCCCTGCAGGAACACAGGCAGGTTCTATCCTCAAATGAATCGTACGTCCTATCGACTTCTTATGTATGTATATTATTATTTTAAATATATATATACATATATATTTAAATATATATACATGTATATGCTGTCCTGGGAAACCATAACCGGCACAGGGAAAGGAACTGGCACCCCTACCCTGATGTGGGAATTTCACACGCCGTCGGGCTTAGTACATGGGTTTTACCATCACCTACCAAATCGACCTTCAGGTTGATTACTGCGTTTATGATTTTGTTATATTGCTGTATGTGTATATTTTGTATAAATTTTATTTTATATAAATATAAATGGGCCGCGGTAGTCCAGTGGGTAGAGCGTTGGACTACTGACCGGAGGGTCCCGGGTTCCATTCCCGAACAAGGGGACTCATTCTCTGGGCACCTGCAGCTCCACCCAAGCTAGTTGATTTTACGGGTTCCATGTCTTCCTGGGAAACCATAGCCGACACAAGAAATGAACTAGCCCCCCTACCCTGATGTGTGAATATTCACACGCCGTCGGACTTAGTACATGGGTGAGCACTACCATCACTTACTAAACCGACCTTCGGATTGATTACTGTGTTTAAGGTAAAAAATATATATATATATCCAGATATAAATATAAATATATAAATAAATATGTACATATATATATATATAATGCGGAAGTACTCACGAGACCAATATAACTTGTCTGACCTGAAGAAGGCCTCGGAGTACGCCGAAAGCTTAAATCATCTACAGTGTGAGTGTCCTTTTACGTGTTATCTGTTTTATTCTGTGTTCTATTGTGCCGTCCAAAAGTTAAATAAATATATATATATATATACACATATATATATATATTTATATATCAGAGATGAAGCAGGACCTGTTGTAGATTAGGTTGCTGGATTGAGTTTTGTTTGGAGTTACAAAATGTTTATTTGATAGTTGTGTCCAGCCGGAAACCTACCTTAAACGGTAGATTACCTAATAATAATAAATAATGTATACATATAATTAGGTAATATACCGGTAAAGGGAGGTTTTTGATTGACACAACTATCAAATAAATATTTTGTAACTCCAAACAACACCCAATCTAGGAACCCAAGCTACATCAGGTCCCTCTTCATCTATGTGTACTTCTTTCCTCAATTCATCCTGTCCAACATCCCTATACTGTCCCTGCCCTTTCCTCTCTTGCCCAACATTCTCCCCTCTATTACCCTCTTCAACATTCCACTACACTCAATACCACTTTCATCCATTTTTCCTGCCTCCATAGGATTTCTCAGCATACCCCTCTCCTCCCCCACCATCTCTAGTACTTCCTCATTTGTTTTCCTTTCGGCCCATTTTACCATCTACATTCTTCTCCACACCCACATTTCAAAAGCCTCCAATTTACGTCTATCCTTATGCGTGAACGACCACGTTTCCGTGCCGTACTTTATATCAGACTTTTCATTTATTCAAAGGATAGGCTGTTCAAAGCCAGGTGCTCCCTTTCTCCTCGAGAAACCCTCCTTATCTAGCGCAATTCTTCTCCTTACGTTCCTACTACTTTGACCGTATTGGTCCAAAACACTTCCGAGATATGTAAACTGTTCTACCTGCTTTATTTTTTCCCCGCCTATTTTAATATTTAGCTTAGCTTTTTTCTTTCTGGAAAATCGCATAACCTTTGTTTTATTAATATTGATTCTCATCCCATATTTATCGCACTGAACCTCCAATTCACTCAACAATGCTTGCAACCCCTTGGCTGACTGAGCAACTAATGCTTGGTCATCAGCAAAACCTAACCGATTTTACGAATTCCCCTCCGACTTTCATTCCTACCTCCAGATCTTCCCATGCCTCTTTAATCATTTCCTCTACATATACGTTGAACAGTACCGTTGACAATGGCAACCCTGCCTTACACCTCTTCCTAACACTGCCTATCCGGACTCTCCGTTCCCCACTCGCACCTGAGCAGTCTGAGACATGTACAGGTTGCGGATCAGTCTCCTATCCTTCCAATCCATTCCTATTTTCTGCCATACACGCATTAATTTTTCCCAATTCACTCTATCAAACGCTTTTTCGAAATCTACAAAACAGGCAAAAACGTCCTGGTTGTATTCTATATTCCTCTCAATTATTGATCTCGTTACTGCAATGGCATCACGCGTACCTCTTCCTTTCCTAAACCCAAACTGATCATCCCCTAAGTAATCATTTGCCCTACTCTCTATCCTTTTGTTGATGATCCTGAGAATTAATTTAGCTACGTAGGATATCAAACTTATTATTCTGTAATCCTCACATGATGCGGCCTTTGCCTTTTTCGGAATAGGAATTAACACCGATCTCACAAAATCTTCCGGCCAAATTCCTCCAAATTCTTCCCAAAATTCCAAACTCGATTCTGGCTCCCCACGATTTTGTGGTTTATTTGTCACAGTGTTTTAAAATAGCAGGCTCTTGACCAACGCTTGCTTTGACCATGTTGCACTTTTAATTACAGGCCAAGAATATTTCTCTCACTATTGTCATACAAATCGAGATTTCAAAATTAATCATATTTAGTAGAATTAAAGTAGTAATTTTTGTTTACTGGCTGCGTAGATTTTCGCGGCGTTGGCTTGAAGGATTCTGCATTTTCGGGTTTTCACCGCGTTGTTGTCAGCTTTAACACAACAACGCGGTGAAAACCCGAAAATGGGGAATCCTTCATACCAGTAGCATTGTTTTAAATTTATTTTTAATTGTAAAATGTTAATGGTTAGGCAAATAATTGAATCCATTCAGTCCGCATTTTATTCTCCTCTTACAGCTTACGACCACCTTTATATATTTTATTAGGTATTCCAAGATGTCTGGAGATCCTCCCATCCTTTTCTAAGGAATGTCGATCTAATTGTTGGTGTCAGAACCGTTGAATATTTTTCTCTCCTCATCAAATCTGTCCTTGCAGCCCTAATGAGCTCCAACATCTTGAACGTTTACCTTCGCGATTCTCTTCCTCCAAATGGAAAATACAACGTGAAAAGTATTGGCCACAGAATGCCACGCCCGTCCTCGAGAAATGACGCACTTCGCCTAATGCATATGGCAAGAATCACTGTCCTGTACGAACGAATAGTTCTGCTCGGACTCCTCTCGGAATCTGATGGAATTTGGCCCAGGTCGAATGGTCCACCACAACAACTTCTATCGCTGGCCCCGATCTCAATTTAACACGCTTTCGCCGTAAGCCAATTTGCTTAATGCATGAGCTACGAAGCACTAATTTCGGGACATTTTCTGTCGTAGGCAGGCACTACTACGTACATCCCTGGACACCGTATAACCGGGGTAAAACACTGTTGAGGTGGGGGAAGGAGAGAATGCTTCAAGAAAACGACTGGAATTCACGGGCCGAAATTTCGGGACCCCCTTCGTAAATGGTGAATTAAGTCGAGACCAGAGCGTGTACCGACTCTCTCGAGGGAATTAATCGTCCACCCTATGCTATTTCAACGAAACTTGGTCGAGACTCTCGCAACCAGGGACGTTGAAGTTTCCTTGCTATTGAGTTCCTAAATCCCTCGAGTTTTGTTTGTTGGGAGTTAGTGCGAATGCGAGTGGCGACATAGAACGAGTTTCCTAGAATTCGCGTCCCTTGCTCCACTGTCCGGGGAAGACAACAGGCTATCCGAAGGAATATCCGTGAATTCCTGACACAGTAGAATATTTTGAATGATGCCTTTTGGACTTCCCAATCTGTTCTCGATTTAAAATGCTCAATTCGGCTTCTGACCGGGGAGATGGAAGTGGCGATTGGAGGTGCTTTCGGCGAGGAGAAATTGTGAAATAATGGAGAGGGGAATTATGATCGTCTGGGAAGGGTTGAGGAAAAACGGAAATGCATGAAGTTGTTCACCGTCACCGTTAAAAAAATATTCGCGCGCAGTATGATACATATATTCTTCTCTATATATATTCGCAGATATGTATATTCTTCTGGCTATGCGTGCCATGAAACGTACTGTTCCTATTCTCTATGATACTATATGCTTTCTAACCAACTGTCCCCTTTTCTTGTGTGTATTGTCTATTTCTCCTTTGGTGGGTGAAACAGCTCTCTAAAAGCCATCCTTTGGCCAATGAGTCGGAGGACTTTAATAAAAACTTCGCAGATCTCATTGTAAATTAGATTTCCTTAGTGGCGTAATTGGTAGCGAATCCGCCCCGCAAGTGGAAGGTCCGGTGTTCAAATCCCGGTTAAGGAAATATTTGTACATTGTGATCTGCTCAAAACCACCTTCACCACATGTCCTGTGTTCACCTTTTATGTGTTTTCCTATCCCCTTTCCTTATGTTTGGTTATATATATATATATATATATATATATATATATATATATATATATATAACCAAACATAAGGAAAGGGGATAGGAAAACACATAAATATATATATATATATATATATATATTCAAACAGAAATAGGTATAGATAGATAGATAGATATATAAACGTCTTTATTCTGGGCGAAATTGAGACCTTCAGGTCCCCTCAGGTATAAGGAAAGGGGATAGCAAAACACATAAAAGGCGAACACAGGACATGTGGGGAAGGCGATTTTTGAGCTGATCACGAAAGTAAAAATATTTTCTTATCCGGGATTTGAACCACGGACCTTCCACTTTCGGGCGGATGCTCTACCTCTTGAGCTAATAAGGAAACCTGGTTTACCTTGAGATCTGCGATCTTATAAAGCGCCAAAGTGCTCCGATGTTGCCCGAGAGATGGTGTTATGGAGCTGTTTCACCCACCAAAGGAGAAATAGACGGGACACAAGAAGGGGAAAGGATAGTAGAAAAGCATTCATACGATAATGCAACAATTTCAGAGAGTAAAAATCATTCGCCTTGACCGGGATTCGAACCCGGATCCCTCGATTATCGATGATGCGGAAGTACTCACGAGAGCAATATAACTTTTGGACGGCACAATAGAACACAAAATAAAACAGATAACACGTAAAAGGACACTCACACTGTAGATGATTTAAGCTTTCGGCCTACTCCGAGGCCTTCTTCAGGTCAGACTCTTAAAAAAATTTTGTAAGGAGACGTTGCCGTTTCTGTTGGAGGGAACGTAGGGCAGATGAAGCTATGGCGTTGAGTTTTGGAATTAGGTGAGGAGCAGTCATCTTAAGTCAGCAGTCTTTCTCAAGAGGAATTAGGAACAGTTCTGTTCCTAATTCCTCTTGAGAAAGGTGGTTGGACCACCGAAAATTCGAGAACCAGTGAGTTTTCCCTCTTTTGTGTGTTTTGGTTTCTGTGTTTGTTATGACTATCAGTGAATATATATATATATATATATATATATATATATATATATATATATATATATATATAACCATAAACACAGTAATCACCCCGAAGGTCAATATATTAGGTGATGGTAGAGCTCACCCATGTTCTAAGCCTGACGGCGTGTGAATATTCACACATCATGGTAGGGGATATTTGTATATACATTTACATATATATATATCTTCGGAATATAATTTAGGACTCAGTAGGAGTCCTAACTCAGTAGCAGCCCTAACCTATCTTCCGAAGAAGACGGAGTTCGAGTCCGTCGAAATTATCAAGATGTTACGTGTGAGTGTTCCTTTTATGTGTTCTCGAGCTGTGTGTTGCTGTTTAAATTATATATACATATATATGTCTAAGTTATATATATATATATATATATTTATGTTTTTATATTATATATATATTTATGTTTATATATTTATATATATACGAGGGTCATCCGGAAAGTAGTACCCGTTCGTGAAATAAAGACACAAAAGTAAATATTAACAAACATAAAAAATTTTATTTGAAAGAGGATACTTTAAACTACTTCTCAACATAATCTCCAAGCAAATTAAGGCATTTGTCATAACGTGTGACAAGTTTCTGTATTCCTGCTGCATAGTCCTTCGCCGCCAGCTCATTGAGATACAGGGTCACTCCTTCTTTAAGTTCTTCATCGCTGTCAAATCTTTTTCCTGCCAAAAAGTCTTTAAGCTTTGTAAAGAGATGAAAATCTGAAGGGGCCAAGTCCAGGCTATACGGTGGATGGTCGAAAGTTTCCCATTTGAATTGCTGCAAAAGTTTTTGTGTTATCCCAGCTGCATGAGGCCTGGCATTGTCATGAACGAGAATGACACCAGTAGACAATAGACCTCGCCGCCGATTTTGTATTGCCCGCCGTAATTTCTTTAATGTTTCACAATACGCATTGGCATTAATAGTGTCTCCACGGGCCATAAAATCAATAAGCAATACACCTCGTCGATCCCAGAAAATGGTTGCCATGAGTTTCCTGGTGGACAGAACTGTCTTGAATTTTTTTGGTTTGTTTGGTGAATGAGCATGATGCCATCCATTGACTGTCGTTTACTCTCAGGTGATGCATAACAAACCCATGTTTCGTCACCAGTAATTATGCGAGTCAAGAAAGAGTCTCCTTCATCAGAATAACGTCCCAAAAACGTCAGTGCTGCAGCCATACGCTTGGTTTTGTGCTCATCTGTAAGCATGCGAGGGACCCATCTTGCACAAATTTTTGCATAATGCAGATGGTGTTTAACAATTTCATGAACAATTGTTCGAGAAACATTGGGAAAATGCTCACAGATGTCATCAATTGTGACGCGCCGATCGTTCCTCACGAATTCGTCAACTGAGCTCACCAGTTGGTCTGTAATGACAGACGGTCTCCCCGAACGCTCATCGTCGTGTGTGTTCCCCCTCCCCATGTTGAAGTTGCGACACCACCGCCGAACAGACGACTCGTCCATTACATTGTCTCCATACACCTCCTTTAATTGGCGATGAATATCACATGGGCGAACGTTTCTTGCATTGAGGAATTTAATCACTGCCCTCACTTCACAACTGGCGGCGTTCTCAATTTTTTTAAACATTGTAAACAATCACAGAAACAACACAGGCAATGCTAGCGTCACGCAACTTGGCTCAGAGAAGGCAGACAAGCCACTGAAGCTATCTGACCTCGTCCATCGGCTACTCGCGTCGTCAGCACTTCATGCGGCACGAACGGGTACTACTTTCCGGATGACCCTCGTATATATATATAACTTAGAAATTGTATATATGCATACAATGTAAACACAGTTTGGCAAAATGAAGTACAAAGTCTTAAACAATAATTAGAAGGGCCACATAAAGCAAAAGAATGGTGAAATTGGAAGCAATGGTGGAAAACGCAATGCGAGGATATGGAAAATTTACAGAGGAAGGGTGAAATTGGTGCGCTATACAGCAAGGTTAAGTTATTATCAGGAAGTAAGAAGGCAAGATCTGTGCTAACTGTTAAAGATAAGTGGGGTAAGATAATAGTTGGGCCAGAAAAAATCCAAGAGAGATGTAAGGAATATATAGAAACACTGTATGGTAAAGAACTTAGGCGGACAAGGTTAGACATTGAAAAGCGAAATGACGTAGAAGAAGATAGGTTAGGTCCAGACATGCTCGACGATGAAATAGAAACTGCATTACATCTACATAATACCCCGCAAGCCGCCGCAAGGGCGTGTGGCGGGGGGTGTTAGGTCACCACCCAAAAAAGGAAAAAAGAAATACCGCATTCAAAACCAACACACACATGCAAACCTCAATCCACACCAGTGCACACATTCAAAGAAACATCCCATCATTCCACGCGCATGCAAACACACATCTATCTCCCTTCACTCCACAAGCATGCAAGTACATACGCTTAACTAAAACAAATAATTGTACCCCAGGATGCTGCAAGAAATTTATCACGAACGTGCAAGCTAGTTTCTAGCAAGTAGCCAGGTGAAATACCACCACCACAAGAACGTTCTGCATAAAACTCTCTCCTACTCAAGACGAGGAATTTGGCCCAACGCTGCAGGTGGAGGAGGGCTCACCCACGGAGAGGGGCAAGGGATGGAAGGGGAAATTTAGGGTACCACAAGCAGAGCAAAAAACACTGTAAATAGCAATACATGACTTAATGGCATTCCAATGCGGGCATGCGGGAAGGGTTTTGACATAACACACAAGAGATTAGTGAAAGTGCATGCTATTGAGTATAACTAATTGTTACCTAGACGCCGAGGGTGGCAAGTGGCATTTTTGCTATCTCCGAGTGTTACCCTAATTTGTTATCCCGTATTGTCCGTGGGAAGAAGGACTCCTTGAGTCTGCTAGTCCTGGCATCTATTTCCCGAATTTTGTACACATGATCCAAGCGACCAATGTATGTTAGAGCGCGAATAATTTTCGAGACCTCGGTGCTGAAACATGCGGATCTGAATTTATTTAGTAAGTTTAACCTAGCATTGAGTCGTCTTTCTTCCAATAATTAAAGGAGAATTAAAGACCAATCATTAAAGGAGATGAAAGGAAAAAGGCCGTGAAGGTAGGCACCTTTCTTGTGGAACTGTTGAAATGGTTAGGAAAATGTGGGAAGGATATTCAATATGGACTGATTCGTAGTATCATTGAGGAAGGAATCTGGCCGGAAGATTTTGTGAGATCGGTGCTAGTTGCTATTCGGAAAAAGGTAAAGGCTATATAATTTGATGATTACAGAACAATAGGTTTGGTATCCCACGTAGCTAAAGTTATTAGTAGGAGATTTATAGAGTTATCGGATGGGGAAATTAAAACAATGGAAATGGCATTTATATGGCTGTGTAAAGCCTATCAACATCCAGGTCTCAATTTCGTTCACTAATTGTGGGGGGCTGAAGTGGATAGGTGTGGATTTGTTTCATGTGAGAGTGTGGGACAATTTATACATCCGCATATATTTTGTCACCCTTGGCATGGGTTTTGACTTGTCGAGCCCTGATGATGACTTTTTGAGTTGGCACTTGGTTCGTGGGTGTTCTGGTATCTGTGGATGAATTATTAGTTCTCTGTGTCGCTTGGAACTATTTCACATCCTCCCGCTCATCCCTATTCCATCTCCGCTCCCCTCTGGCCTCCCTTTCCCTCTCCACAACCTCTTCTTCCACCCCTTCCCCACCATCTGTTATTTCCTCCCCATTCTCCCCCTTCACAACCCCCTCCTTCACCCCTCCCCCACCACCTGTTTCCCCCCCCCTCCCTCGTCCCCTTCTCCCTCTGTCCCACAAACCCATATTCCTCAGTCCTAACTAATCTTCCGAAGAAGACGGAGTTCGAGTCCATCGAAATTATCAAGATATAACGTTTGAGTGTTCCTTTTATGTATTCTCACGTTGTGTGTTGCTGTCTATGTTTTTTATTTAACACTTCCGTGTTATTTCGAAGAAATTATGTTTCCATACAGGTATATACTATATATACATTTATATATATTTATACATATAAACCTTGAAAGTCTCACTATTCATGTAAAATGTTCCAAAAATGAAACATAAAAATGACCCTCACCATTTTTTTCATAGTTCGGTGCTAGAGCCGCCATTTTTTTAAGGGAAAGGAGGAAGCTTTAAATTTTTTTTTTAATCTGCATTAGACATTATTACTGTGTGCATTACATCTATAAATAAATACCTGCATATTATATTTATTCATTTGTAAACACGCGCATAAAAATAAACGTGTACTTTCCAACATACATAAGATATCTCTAGAGTTACCGAAAAGACGGAACTAATCAATAAGCCGGCCTCTAACCTGCCTGGATGGACTGAAAAATTCTTTCATTAATCGCTTAACGAATTTTCATGGCGCTTACTTTATTTCTTATTAAATAGATTATCTCCCAGTCATTCATGAGTCATGGCCAACCGACTGAAATTCGTCGTCTGATTACATTACAAACTTGCCGTTCGGCCGTAACTGAAAAATCACATGGCAAACACGAAGGGAGAATGGATGGCCGAGAGGGATGATGAGTGAGTGCGTGATTGGCTACTGGAGATATTATTCGCCAAGGGTCGGGGGAATAGGGATTGGGGGGGGGGAATTTCAACGGATGGGAAGGACAGTGATGTGTCTGAGGGTAAGAGGGGAGGGGAGGATACTGGAGAAAGTTTTAAAGGTTTGGAGAAGAAGGGGGGAGGGGGTAGAGGTGAGCGTAAGAGAGAGAAGAAAGGAGGATTGAGGAGGAGGAGAATAGCTTTTTCTTTCATTCGGTCCTCGGAGCGGTTGACGCCTGTGGAGAGAGAATGGGGTGGTCAGTGTTTGTGGTGGGCGGTTGAGATGTGGGGGGGGGTTAGGAGTGGGCGTTTGGCCTCGAACTGGAAGGGAAGGGCGGACGTGGGGCGAGAAGGGTCCTCCCTTTCGTCTCCTCGCCCCTGCCCTTCCAAGGCGTTCCATCCCACTTTATCGGGCTTTAAATCGCGTTTGCGTCCATTTCCAAGACTCCGAAGGTGTTGGGAGGAATGAGGGGCCGACCCAGCCCTTCCCTCCGCCGCCGGCCCCCCTCCCAGTCCCCCGTCCCACGCGTCCTTGTGAAAAGCGGAGGTGGGTGAGGGCCACCGTCCCCTTTTCAGGAGAATAAAACGTAATATTAATAATGACTGTGATAGAAATAAACCCAAAGGGGAGGGTTTTCGAATGGCGCTAAAAACTGCGCCCCCTTCTGCCGTCGCCCCGCGTCTCCCTCCCCCCCCAGTGATGGCCAAAAAGGTGTACGTATTTCTCTCAACCTGACCTGATCTTATTTCTCTTGGAAAATTAATATTTTACGGAAGTAAGTCAGGAGGGGGGCGTGGCGTGTTTCCTGCATTTAACATTCATTACCCCAATTGCACCGGGATCACCCTCTTATTTATTGTTTCAAACAATCCTTATTTTATAATTATTTGGCGTGAGGGAGCGTATCACTAAACTCACTACCAACAGCGGCACTATTACTTACTGCCTTGCTAGAATTTGGAGAAGTTGATGATGTTTAAATGGCAGTACTTGAGATTCGTCTGAGTAAACCTTTTGCCATTTATGGTTTGAATTATGCTAATTGGCACCTCTTCAACCTCAGGCCTCGAGGTGTGGCATACGTTAATAAATTGTACTTTCTGTTGATCATCCGTGTGAAAAACACAGGTTCTGCGCGTAATTTGCGGAATACGTATTTTTTTGCGAAGCTATTTTCAAAAATACGTGAGAACGCTACGCTATGTTTGTAGACATTCCCTGTCTATCTTTTATCTTCCTCATTGGCTTCTGCTGCCGGGCTTGTGAGTGCTGACTCTCTCTTAATGCGCCCAATCCAGCTTACTATATATAAACCATAAACACAGTAATCAACCCGAAGGTCGGTTAAGTAGTTGATGGTAGAGCTCACCCATGTACTAAGCCCGACGGCGTGTGAATATTCACACATCAGGGTAGGGGGGCCAGTTCCTTTCCCTATGCAGGTTATGGTTTCTTAGGAAGATCTGGTACCCGAAAAATCAACTAGCTTGGGTGGAGCTACAGGTGCCCGGAGTGTCTTGCCCGGGAATCGAACCCGGGACCCTCTGGTCAGTAGTCCAATGCTCTACGCACTAGACCACCGCGACCCACCTTACTACATATATACATTGGTATATACACCCACCCACAGAGTATACATACACCTCCACAAATATATATACATTTATGTATATATATATATATATATATATATATCTGTATTTATATAGACGTACATTTATTTAAATGTATATATATATATGAGTCTGACCTGAAGAAGGCCTCGGAGTATGCCGAAAGCTTCAATCATCTACAGTGTGAGTGTCCTTTTACGTTTTATCTGTTTTATTCTGTGTTCTATTGCTCTCGTGAGTACTTCCGCATCATCGATAAATAAATAAATAAATAAATAAATAAATAAATAAATAAATAAATAAATATATATATATATATATATATATATATATATATATATATATATATATATACTGATAGTCATAACAAACACAGAAACCAAAACACACAAAAGAGGGACTCACTGGTTCTCGAATTTTCGGTGATCCAACCACCTTTCTCAAGAGGAATTAGGAACAGAGCTCTATATATATATATATATATATATATATATATATATATACACACACATATATATACACACACACATACAAATACGAAATCCCGCCATACGGCGCACAAATATTCATTCAAACATAGAAATATAGAAATAGGTATAAGGAAAGGGGATAGGAAAACACATAAAAGGCGACCACAGGAAATGTGGGGAAGGCGGTTTTTATTATATATATATATATATATATATTATTTTCACACATAGAAATACATATATAAGGAAAGGGGATATGAAAATTCATAAAAGACCAACACAGGAAAGGTGGGGAAGGTGAATTTGAGCAGATCACTAATGTAAAAATATTTCCTTATCTTTTATGTGTTTTCCTATCCCCTTTCCTTGTATATATTTCTATGTGTGAAAGTAATATTTTTTCGCCGTATGGCGGGATTTTCGTGTTTGAATATATGTATATATATATATATATATATATATATATATATATATATATATATATATATTATTTATTAGGTAATCTACCGTTTAAGGTAGGTTTTTGGATGGACACAACTAACAAATAAACATTTTGTGGCTCCCCATCTAGCAAACCAATCTATATCAGGTCCCTCTTCATCTCGGTGTACTTCTTTCCTCCCTTCATCCCGTCCAACATCCCTATCCTATTCCTGGCCTTACCTCGCTTGCCCAACATTCTCCCCTCTATTACCCTCTTCAACATTCCACTACCGCTCAGTATGCCTTTCATCCATTTTTCCTGCCTCCATACGATTTCTCTCAACAAACCCCTCTCCTCACCCACCATCTCTAGTACTTCCTCATTTGTTTTCCTTTCGGTCCATTTCACCTTCTCCATTCTTCTCCACACCCACATTTCAAAAGCCTCCAATCTACGTCTATCCTCCTGCTTCAGTGACCACGTTTCCGCGCCGTACATAGCTACTCTCCATATCAGAGTTTTTATGAGTCTTGTCTTAACATCCCTACTCAACGTCCCCGTCATGAACTCCCTCCTCCTTGAGAAAGCCTCCTTGCCTAGCCAATTCTTCTCCTTACGTCCCTACCATTTGCCAGTATTGTCCAAAACACTTCCGAGATATGTAAACTGCTGTACCTGCTCTATTTTTTTCCCTCCTATTTTAATGTTTAGCTTAGCCTTTTTCTTTCATCTACATCTACATCTACATAAGTACCCTGCGAGCCACCAAAAAGGTGTGTGGCAGGGGGTGTAGCACCATGAGGGAAGGGTAAGGGTTGAGGGGGTTGGGAGTTAGGTGAGGAAAGGTGGGGGGAACCTGTAGGAAAAAAAATATATATATACATATATATATGTATATATACACACATACATATACATACCTACATACACACATGTATATCACATGTATATCACATGTCTCACACGCGTACCTCTTCCCTTCCTAAACCCAAACTGATCATCCCCTAAGTAATCATTTGCTTTCCTTTCTATCATTTTGTTAATGATCCTGAGAATTACTTTAGCTGCGTGGGATATCAATCTATTTGTTCTGTAATCCTCACATGATATAGCCTTTGTCTCTTTTTGAATAGGAACTAACACCAATCTCACAAAATCTTCTGGCCAGATTCCTTATTCATAGATACTACGAATCAGTCCATATAGGGCCTTCTTCCCGCATTTTCCTAAACATTTCAACAGTTGTACAGGTATGTTGTCCACCCCCACGGCCTTACTTGTTTCATCTCCTTTAATGCCCTTTCTATTTCATCGTCGAGTATGCCTGGACCTCAGCTATCTTCTTCTACGTCATGCTCGTTTTCTATGTCTAACCTTGTCGGCCTAAGTTCTTTACCATACAGTGTTTCTATATATTCCTTCCATCTCTCTTGGATTTTTCCTGGTTCAACTATTATCTTACCCCATTTATCTTTAAATGTTAGCACAGGTCTTGCCTTCTTACTTCCCGATAATAACTTAACCTTGCTGTATAGAGCACCAATTTCACCCTTCTTCTGTAAACTTTCCATATCCTCGCATTGCGTTTTCCACCATTCTTCTTTTGCTTTATTTGTGGCCCTTCTAAATTTATTGTTTAACTCTTTGTACGTTATTTTGCCTAACTCGGTGTTTACTTCTTCCATTTTCTTCTCTCATCCATCTTTGCAATCATCTCATCCGTACCCATGGTTTCCTTATTCTTTTCCCGTTAATGTTCCATATAGTGTCTTTAGCGACTCCCAATATCACTTTCTTGATACATTCCCATTTTTCTTCGATAGCACTCAGTTCTTTACCGTCATCCATCATTTTCTCTACAGCCTCCTGATACTCCTTCCTCGTTAATTCATTTACTGCTTCTAAATTCCATTTTTTAACCCGCCGCCCTTGCCTTATCTTCTTGAAACGAACATTACATTTCATAACAACTAAATTGTGGTCAGAGTCCGCATCCGCTGCTGGGAAACTGTGCGAATTTATCACACTTCCTAAACCTGTGCCTAACCATAATATAATCTAACTGATACCTTTCTGAGTCACCTGGCATTTTCCATGTATACCTACGCCTTTTGTGGTGTCTAAACCATGTGTTGGTGATGACTAACCCCTGTCTCCTGCAGAATTCAATTGCTTTCTCCCCGCGTTCATTCCTCGTGCCTAACCCATAGTCCCCCACCTCACCGCCATCTCTTCCTTCGCCTACCGTCGCATTCCAATCCCCCATCACTATCAAATGTTTCCCTGCAGGAACACTCGCGATGATATCCTCTAACTCATCATACATCCTATCGACTTCTTCCTCCTTGTGGTTGCTCGGTGGCATGTATACCTGAATACAGCACCCGCCAGCACAGCTCTAGGGGTCATCGGAACACACAAGCCCTTCCACCACGACAAGGTTGTAGTCCATGGGAGGGATCTATATATATATATATATATATATATATATATATATATATGTATAAATATATTTAATATTTATTCGGTATTTTTAGCCATACAACACTACCTTAAGCGGTAGATTAGCTAATAATGTTTGTACGTACATTTTCCTCCGTTTTCGAGGGTTTGTGTTTGATTTCGCGGAAAATAAAATAATCTCCGAGGCGACTGTATCGAATGGGCGAAGGGCTGCATGGCATTGGTGGCGTTGGTTAAGTGTTATTTTTATTCAGTCGGGCTTTATTTTTTAAATGTGAACGATTTTAATGATTTGCTTCTTACTTAACTCGCCGTGCTAAGACAGAAATTATACCGTGGATCATTTCCGTTGTTGCATTTTATTAAATGACGAGATCCTTTCTTTTCTTAAGTACCCCTTCTTCGGTCTGATGGTTTTGGGGAAGAATAAAATTGAAAATCGATCCTTCTCCTATTAGGCCTTTGGTCGCTGATGAAATATATTTTCTATTTTTCTCTCTCACGTTCTCTCACCGTCTCTCGTTTTCCTATCATCCACTATCCTCTTTTTACGGTCAGTTTCCCTTGCTGCAATACGCATAAAATGGGTTTAAAACGAAATGTATGTAAATTTTCAATTGACTGACTGATTGTTTCAAATGACTTCACAACAAGGAAGTATTGACACATAAATTATATTTTTTTGTCCCTGGAAGCACCCTAATAGTTAGCCAAATCGATTTATCGCCACATCGTAGGGACGTTCTTTAAAAGAAACTTTTCAGATATAATAGTACCTTGATAGATTTTGAAACCGTTGTTGTATTTAATGAAAGTCACTGTAAGAAACCAGCCATGCCTGTGGTTGTGGAAGGACGTTTCGAACACACTTCGCGATTACACAATTTAATTTATTATGGTCGTGGGTGATGGAATATCTTACTCCGGTGTCATTTACAGCGACAACTTTGCACGTAAAACGGAGATTTAAACTTAACATTCCGTTCAGTCGCAATGGCATTCGTCCATATTTCCGGAAGTCAAGCTTTCCCGAGGTTTACGATGGCAATTCTGCTTTCTGTCGTTGTATGACGATGCAAATGCAATTTATTTGAATACGTTGATTTCGATATATCGTGTGAATATGCGTAGTTGGTCGTGTGTACCTGTCTTATTTACCACCTGTGCGAGTTCTGAGTGAGTGGTGTTTGGAAGGCGAGGACTGGGCCATTCGCTGTGTTTGCGCAAATAGGGAGTCGCCCGGGAAACGGTCTTCCAGTATTTTCGGGGGGGAGAGGGGGACGTAAGGGAGGGAGGGGGAGAACATTCGGTGTTCCCGTGGGTTTGTGTGTCGAGCGGTCTGGAAGGGCGGAAGGCGACGCGATAATGACTGGAGAGGCGATTACGCACCTTCCAGGAAGCCATTCCCTATTCATCTCTTTAAATGATCCTTTTTGGTTTTTTTTAGTACGCGTTCTCGAGAATCTTTCCCGGAGAAGGCGTGGCACGCACGGCCATCAACGGATGCGAGGGGGTGGCTGAGGGGGAGGGAAGGAAGGGGGGAGAGAATGGGGGTGGGGACGAACGCTGAATTGAAAGAGTGGCGAAAACCTTTCTCCCCATTTATTAACGCTTATTTCCTCCTTCCTCCTTAATTGACGCATTAATGTTTGACAATCAGGAGGGTTTTTCTCGGGCGTGGGCGAAAGAGGGAATCGGGGACGGGGAGGATGATGCAAAGAAGGCGGGAGAGAGCTTTTCGAAACGTCATCGTAAACTTTTTGAATCCCTCTCTTCTGCCTTCGCCGTTGGGGGGCCACCCCCTCATCCCCTTAAATTCCCCTACTCCTCTTCCCCCTGCACCTCCCACTCAACCCGGAAAGTTCCGACCACCCTCGAAGGGTCTTCTTCTCATAGGTTCGCTTTACATCGATCCTCGTTTCGCCCAATAAATGTTTTTGGACTGACCCCTCCCACCCTCGATTTCAAATCGAGAACCATCCCAACATTCTAATTTTTCTCTTGCCGTAAAGAAACTCACGATGATAATGATACTACGTAATCGCATGAAGTCACGAAGTCGCGTCCCTCGCTCACTCTCAAGGTACATGTGTGGCGAAATCACTGTGATTAATGGTTTATATGACGCCTATCCGACCGCTGTTAATCCTCAATTATGCCTCATTCTCTTCCGCTAGTGAGAAGGCGATTGTTTTCAAAGAGCCTCGTAGACATCTTATGCGGCAGTGGGATTTTTTTTTACCTTTTAATTTCTCTCTCCCTCGCAACATCTTTTTTGTTATAAATACTTAAGAGTTGTAAGTCTTGTTTGTATTCTGTTGTGCTTCCCTCAAGAGGCAGTGGCTTCATGCATATGCACCTCTCGTTAGCGTGTCATTGTGATGGAAGCTCCTAAATTGTGAAGATCGTAGTGGTCTACCTCTGCTCGGAAAGCAATTCCTGCGAAGCCTTCTAGGTCTCCCCTTACCACAACACCACGAGTCGGATCTTCATCTTATTACGGAGTACTTGTCGTAAAAAAGGATTTCTTGAGGTTTCCACGTTGTATATTTTATTTTTTGCGTCCCAAGTCGATCCTCTTGCTGAAAGAACGACGTTAAAGTGCCGTGGCGATCCATTTTCACAGCTTGATCTACTGTTGATGTGTCACAGCACTAAGCTAAGGAGTGATGTGGTAATTAAGGGATTTTGCATTTTTGTGTGTTTTTATTGAGTACCCTGTAAGCCACCGCTAGGGTGTGTGGCAGGGGATGAATACAGACTTAATTTGACACCACACTAATTTTGACCCGAATATGGCCCTTACCGCGATCGGACAATGTTATTCTGGTATTTTATCGTTCGCGGAAATTATGACATCTTATCTCTTGTACACTTTAATATCTCTCTAAATGTTTTGACCTGATCTCGTCTGCCATGAATCATCATATTTGACGCTGATGTCAATTTCCTCACTGGGGAAGTGAAGTGTTTGAATTTCTCCGCACATCAATAATGAAACTTTCAAAATATGATTGGGCAAAAATCCCTTTTTATTTTGTTTTTTTGACTTGTTACGTCTCGTCCAACCGCCACCAAATACAGTTTTTTCTGCTTTCATCCTTGTTCTCTTATCCTCCTCGTAGTTATAGTTCATCTTATTCTGACTTTTAATAATAAAACCACTTTACTTTTCCACATAAACTTTTTAATTTTCACTACCTAGGTTTCGTTATAACATAACATCATCAGGTTTTACCTGATGATGTTATGTTATAACGAAACCTAGGTAGTGAAAATTAAAAAGTTTATGTGGAAAAGTGAAGTGGTTTTATTATTAAAAGTCAGTATGAAGATTTTCCACCAAGTTACGCCAGAAACTGTTTTATTCATCTTATTCCTTTTATAATATTGTAAATTGGTAGTAAAATCATACGAAAATATTTAATATTGAAATCATTAATATGCTCATTAATAGGGTTGTTTATAGAGTTTTGGTGATTAATATGGGCGCAGGGTTGAAGTTGAACGTGCACAGCTGGAGAACGACGACGGGTCAATTTTTTTCCTCCCCGTCGTGAGCCAATTTGTGATGTCATCGAAGCTCATTAATTATTATTTTTGCCATTTCTGATTCCGTTCTATCTCTCATAAAGTCTAGACGTGAAGTCTGCCCACTGGGATTTCATGTCACCTTATGACACGCTCATTGAGCCCTTCACAAAAGAGGGCGCTTGTGTTCGGATAGACGAACAAGCACACACATCACTCCACCCCCTCCCTCCCTCTCTCCCCTTTCTAAACTCAGTGATCCATCAACGTGAAAGTCTTTGACTGGTTGCACGTAATGAGATGCGGTTTCTGGCCGCGTTGGAGACCCAACGACAGCTAGCTCTAGAGAAAGTGCTGCGGATTGAAGGCTCAAATGTTGTCCTGTAGGTTTTGTTTCGGGAAACTGAAGCGCGGGGCGGGGGGGTGGGTGGGCTTGTGGAGAGGGGGGTTTCCCAGTCGCCATCGAGAAAACTTTTAGCGGCTCGAAAAAGTAATGCAGGTGCGTGGTCACCATGGGATTAATGTCCTTCCAAGTTGAAGAGTGCATTGCGGCGCGTGGGTGGGGTGGGAGGGAAGGGGGATGGGTGGGTGAGGGGGAAGGTGAAAGGTTGAGGCGAAGTAGGGTTTAAGGGCGAGGCTCGCTTTGTGAAAATGGATCCCTGACTGAAGGAAATTGACCTCATGATAAGTGATCCCGTTTCGGTTTCAGCTTTTTTCCGAACGACCGGCGGTAGCTTTTCGAGTTATTTACCGTCGTTTTCATTGAAGGGACGTCCGGAGTCATTGCCGTTAGTGAAACGTTATTCAGCAGCGAAGACAGCAAGAGAGCATGTGAGTGGCATACCAGGTGGAAGGATCAAATTGGAAGAATGGAAGGGCTTTAGGTATTTGGGAAGGGTCATCATCAAATGTCCTCGTCTACCAACCCAAAGGTCGCGGGTTCGATTCTTGCCTGGATGAGTTTGCCTTCGTCTAGGACTTGGGTGTTTCTAATTAATGCGAAATAAATAAATAATCAAACATGTCCTGTTCCAAGGAAATCAAGCCAAGAATAGCTACGGAAAAAGTGATTCAGGAAGAAGAAGAAACTGCTGTGCGGACCTTGGAATAGGATCTGAGAAGAAAATTGGCAAGATAATTACATTTGGAGTGTGATGTCGTACGGGGCAGAGAAATGGAAGTTTCGGAAAGATGAAGTAAAGAGAATAGAGGCCTCCGAAACGTGAATGTGTAGGGTAATGGAGGGAATTAGTTTGGAGAATATAGAGAAGAATGTGTAGATGTTACGAAGGATTGGAGAGGTGAGGGAATCGGTGAAGATAATCGAGGAAGGAAAGGTTAATCAATTGCATCATGAAGGAGTGTCCGTTGAAGACTATGTTTGAGGGAATGTGATGAAGGGGAAGATAGAAGTCACACTGTGATGCAGGACATGAGTGCGGTTGGGAGGAAACACGGAGAAAGGAAGAGAATGGCTCTAGAGAGGAAGGCGTGGACCACGAAAGAGTCTGCCAGAATTGGCAGAGCAACCGAAGAGAAAGGAAAAGAGACCCCGGTAAAGTCTTGCCGCGGAATCGTCTTGCTGTCAAACGCCTCCCCTTCAGGGCACACAGTCGCTCGCTCGCGTCGTTAGCTATTGTGAATGTCGCTCCCGGAGTGAGCAATTAGTTGCGACAATTCGGATCGTTCGCTTATTTTCCCCGACGGCCTGTTTTTCAAACTCGTGATATTTCATTTTCATCTCTGTGGAGTATGTAGTGTGCCATGGAGAGCAGCGCGCAGTTCACAACAAATTAACATACACAATGCATGACACCTTGATGTATAGACAGATGTAAAGTGGCGCCCCCACGCGAACAGGTGGTGGGGTCAAGAAGGGCTCATTAAGTCCCAGAGTTATGCTACGATTCTTCCTCCTCCGGGGCGGCCCTGGCGTCACGTGGGAGGCGGACGCCCTCATCTCCTCTCTCACTTTTTATTTCTCCTCGCCGTCTTTAGTTGATACTGCTTCAAGGGAGAGAGAGGAGGGAAGCAAAAAAATGTTTTTACAAAATTTACACATTTGGCGACAGGGGTTTTGAAAAAAAATGTCGGTCGAGAGGCGAGAGACATCTGCGAAAAATTTATTTTTCGTAAAGCGGCCGGTTTTCTCGTGGTAACCCCATTTCATTCCCTTCGGCCTCCTAACCCCGCACCCTCTCCACTTAAATTCCCTTCCTCGCTCTCCTGTGAGAATCGCTCCTTTATTTACACCCCGAAAACGAAAAAGGTTCGATGGGTGTAAGCTTTCATCTTTTCTTTTTTCTTGCGGATGTAATTTACGGAACAAAATGGTCGTGAGGGGGAGGGGGTTTTTGGTACGGGTGCCATTTTTTGGCATCTCTTTCTGTGAGGTCATCATCTCCGTCTTCCTTCCTCTGTTTTTGAGTTGCGGCGGCGACGACCTTCTGACCCTCGCTACATACCCGTCCTCGCTCACAAATCACGCCTCACTTCGCTCATAAGGAGACCGCTCTCAAGAGGGGGCGTAAGTGAAGCCTTTTAACGTTCCCCATTGTTTTCAAGTGCAGTTTGGGGCAATGTTAAAACTTGATGGGATATTAAACAGCAGGAAAGAGTTGTATTCACGAAGAACGTTGTATTGGCAATTAAACCATTTGCGCTCGGGAGGTTTAAAGAGGTGAATTGGCAGGCACGATTCCCACTGCTGTCGTATCGTTTCGTCTGTTTTTTTATGTTCCCGTGAAGGAAATAATGCCTCTCTCTCTCTCTCTCTTAATTATTCATGTCGTGAAAATTGTAGCGCCGAGCACGTAGTAAGATTCGGTGTTTTTTTATCCTGCTAGTGTCGCCCTTTCCGTCTCTTTGGCATTTTTCTTTTTGAGGGAGACATTCGGTCCTTCCCATGCACTTATAGCCGGCAAAAGCCCTCTCGGAACCAAATCATCGGGAAGGGCTTCGTAAAATGTTTCTTTTTTTGTGATTTTCGTCTGGTTCTAAATGAGCTTCTTTTCTTTTGGATTCTTTCCGAGTAGCCTTTTTAATAAATTTTCTTAATTGCATGTTTTTATTTCGACCCGGCCGTACACCGACTTATATCCCGCCGTTCATTCTCTAGTCACTCATTCTCTTCATTCGTCTAATGTGCCCGTGGATTAAAAATATTCGCTTCCTTGGCGAAATGGTAATAATGGAGTATCGCTTCGAGTTATCTTGTAAAAATATCGGATTTCAGTTTGTTCCGAAACTATTTTTTAACTAGAATGAATGCGACTTTAATTTAATTCTATTCTAAATTAACGTTGTTATCGCGGGACATAAGGAATCGAACACTCATTCATTCACTTTCATTTTCCTACCACTCCTTTATGATTTTTGGAGGCTTTTCGTAAGGAAAATTTACAGGTCACTGGTAATATTGAATGGAGCTCTTACGGCTAATACCATTGAATAATTTATGGCTAACAATATTACTGGAAAGTCAGCCTCAAAAAGAAATTCACTCCCTTAAGTGGCGAGTGGGAATTGGGTTGGTGTGATGGTCAATGCACTGGCTTCACTCAACCTGTTAAGTTCCACGTTCGATTCCCGGAGTTTTTCAGTCGTACGTGCTTTGCAGAGGGCATTTCAAGTGGATTGCGGACGTCGGACGAGACCTTTAATCGTACGAACCGTTGATATATTTCATGATAAGAGCTAATCCATCCTTTAAAAAAGGCGTTGTTAATTATTTCCGCTTTTAAAAATATGATATATTAGAATTAATTCACTGATATGCCTCTCCAAGGAATGAGTTCCTTAAGTTTTATTCCTTGCTTGGTACCTTTTTATATAGAATAATCTGAGCCAGAATGTACCATGGCTCTTATGGTTGCCCCAGAGGATTAATGAGGACATTCATTCATTCGCATTCACCCGTCCTCTCATTCCCTTTACTAAATAATCCACCTATCCCTGGTGGCGCCAATGACCTCGGCTCAAATACCCCCTTATGATCACTCTGACTTTTGGTTGCGAGGCAGCCATAATGTTGGTACGGTCAAATGAATTTTTTATTCGCCCAATTCCAACGTGATTGTCACAGTGTTTTTCCGTGTCACCTCATTTAATCCATATTATCAGGGATACGCTAATCTATCACGCCAAATCACCGAACCTTACGATCTCTTAGGGGGTTTCAAGCAATCAATCATAGAATATTTAATATCCGCGAGTGTTAGTTCTTCAAAAATAATTTTCCTCGTGTGGAAACAGCCGGTGAGATCGGTGCAGGCATTTTTCTGGGGGGTTCGCTTGAAACATCATCTTCAGGCCTTTGGAAGATAAGACCATCAGAGCTAACTGTCGTAGCTTTGAAGGAGCCGCCTCTCGGTTCGTCTCGATTATCAGTCCAGGGCGTCATGGTTCTTGTGTTGGGATTTCTTAGCAAAATAGCAGGGACATTCAGCACCCAAGACAAAACGAGACTTGTGCGATCTGGTGTGAAACGCGGTGCGTGGGTGAGGGACAGACCGCTTGTCGCTTTTTTTATCGCTTGCGGACGAAAACGCTGCAGACATTTAAATAAATGCCTTGTGGTTGAAAAATGTTAATTGTTCTCCCTCCCTTGCGTAAACTCATTTTCGGTGATGAACGCATTCGATGACGTCATTCCTCGCGATTCGTTGACGCAATGAGATTAAATGTCGAGCGAAGGTACGTAGGTAGTGCTGGACCATCCTCTGCTGCAACCATCCTTTGATATGCCCGCTAAAGCGCACAATGTTTCGATCATACTCCCAATTTGTTATTGATGAATTGTACTCGAGTCCATCCGAAATGCTGATTTTAATCACCGCACGCAGTGAACGGGATGACATTGGCCGGAAAAAAATTTTCAATCACGTTTCATTCACGTTGAACAATGGATCGGTGAACAGTTACCTGTGAGATCAATAACTTTGTGAAAATAATTAACTGAAGAAGCTAGAGGAAAGGTGCAGTTGAGTATTCGGTTTCGGCACTGCCGTAATGCTATCCTATCCCTGCGTACCCTCAAATAGACCCTAGGGTCAATTCGAAGGCAGTGCGGCTTTCCTGAAGGAAGTTGTACGACGTCCCAAGAAAGTTAGCGTGTCATTTGGCAGGGGCAATTTTTGAGGTGAAATTCAAGCCGCTTCAGGGAATCGAACCCGGGTCTGGTCGGTTGAAAGTGCGAGGGCTTCCCCCGACTGCAGAGACGACATGAGATAGGCTGGAAGGAGATCTCGCACGGTGTGACGGGTCACAATAGAAATCGAGTAGCGATGGAGAGGGGAGTGATATATATATATATATATATATTCAAACTTGAAAATCCCGCCATACGGCGCACAAATATTCATTCAAACAGAAATAGGTATAAGGAAAGGGGATAGGAAAACACATAATAGGCGAAGACAGGACATGTGGGGAAGGCGGTTTTTGAGCAGATCACGAAAGTAAAAATATTTCCCTATATATATATATATATATATATATATATATATATATATATATATATATATATATATATATATATATATATATATCGATGATGCGGAAGTACTCACGAGAGCAATATAACTTTTGGACGGCACAATAGAACACAGAATAAAACAGATAACACGTGAAAGGACACTCACACTGTAGATGATTTAAGCTTTCGGCCTACTCCGAGGCCTTCTTCAGGTCAGACTGAAAGGTTTTGAGGGAAGAGAGCCTGGGGAAGCAAGAAGGGGGGGCGGAAGGTTTAGGGACTGTTGGGAAAGAAATTAAAGATGGCGGTTAAGGGTGGGAATTTTAAAGGATCGGAAATATAGGATGTATGCGGATTCGCGAGTTCTCACCTCTATGTTGGTGGCTGAATCGGGTAGGGATTCTAGAACTGTTAAGGAAAAGCATTCGTCAAATGATAGGTTGTGTGAACTTGCGTGTAAAGGGATAGGAAGAGAAGAGAGTGAAGCAGAATTACATGAGTAACGGTGATTGTTCATTCGGATGGATAATGGGGTAATGCATTCGCCTATGTAGAATGAGGTGCATTGTTTGCACGACAAGAGATATATAATATTTTTTGAGAGGCAATTAGCGTGGGAACGGGGTGAAGGGACAATGAGGGGATGTGGGGAGAGGGGAGCAGATCTGATTAGGAGACATGTTTTACATCGGGGGCGATTGCAGGTAGGGGAAATATGTGGAAATTTGTCATGGCGGGGTGTCAAAGGGTTGGTGGATCTCAGAAGGTTTCTGAGGTTGGCTGGTCGTCTGTAAGCGACAGAGGGGCATTGGGGCAGTAAGGATGTGGTCGCGTCATTGTCATGTAATATAGGATAAAGTTCCTTGAGAATGGTTTTCAGTCTGTGGGATCCGGGGAAATAGGTTGTGCAAAGGTTGAGTCCAGCGTCAGATGTGGGGTTGTCATTCTGTGGTGTGTGTGGTCGGGTGGAGCGGTAGATTTTATCCTGTAGGAGCTTTTCTGGGTAACCGCGTTTGTGGAGTGCATGGTGTAGATTGTGGAGGTATTTGTTGAGGGTAGCTGTGGTGTTGCAAATCCGATGTCCGCGGATAGAGAGAGAGTTGGGAATTGAGCGTTTGGTATGAGAAGGATGACTACTAGTATAGTGTAAATATTGTTGATGGTTAGTGTCTTTGATGTGTACATTTCAGACTCCACCATCACCTTTCTTGACACAGACATCTCAATTCATAATAACAAATTCACCACTTCAGTACACATCAAAGACACTAACCATCAACAATATTTACACTATACTAGTAGTCATCCTTCCCATACCAAACGCTCAACACACCAAACGCCCCACATTGGCCAAATGCACATCAAACACGACAATCCCGCCACACGGCGAGCAAATAATCTTTCACATGGAAATAGGTAAAAGGAAAGGGGATAGGAAAACCCATAAAAGACGAACACAGGAGAGGTGGGGAAGGCGGATTTAAAACAAAAAAAATATTAAGCGTTTTGAAATTTGAAATTTACTGCCCACGGACTCTCCTCTTCTAGAATGGCCCTGTTAAATTGCAATCTCCGCGTCATTGGACTTCTCTTCAAAAAAGTATTCATAAAGGTGCTCGCGTTGATGAAAAATAAAAAAATAAGAAGAAACATGTGGAGCACTTAAAGAAACTCGACGGGATTTTTTTCTCTCGGCACCTTTAGCCAATCAGAGGCGTCATGCCACTTCTCGAAGATTAGGCACGCACGGCGGCAACAATGGGAAGGGAGCGGGGCGGGACGGGGTTATAACGCCGGGGAGATGGAGCCACTATCCTGGCGGTGGGAGGCCAACCTCAGGGGCGTGTCCCGGTTCGTGGTCGCCATAGGTTGTTCGTCGCTAGCGGGCAAGGTGTCGAGGATCTCGCGTACGGAGTTGTGATTTAAAACGGCGAATTATTCCCCTTCGTTTACCCCACCACTCGCGCGCCTCCACCAGAAAATACGGCCCTAATTAGCTAATGCACTTCCCTTAAAAGGTTTCCTCCTCGTGGGTAACTCAGGTGTGGGGAATCGCTATTCTCAAGGAAAATTTCTCGAGAGCGTCAAGAAGACAGCCAGCCACCTTTGTTCTGTCTCACTCCCTCCATCCAATCGCGCCCGGGATTTCTCAATCACAAAGTGGACGCTTATTTACATTTGAATGTGGGAGACGAGTCTCCGCCCAAAACCAACGTAGACCTTCGTGGTGCGTTCCCGTTCCCTCCCGGGGAGTGCGACCAAGGGGGCGAGGATATGCGAAGTCAGCTAGGGAAGAGGCCACAGGCCTTCGCTTTAGGACCCTTTCTCTCTCTCCCCGAGAGAGAGAGCCCGTGCCCTCGTATTCACACCTAGGGTGACGCAACGCCGTGCGCATGCCTACCTGCCCACCCGACGTTTTGGTATATTTCATTTCATATTCGTGTGCCTCTTCCCCCCGTTTTCGGAAACGATGATAGGAACGGCGTAGAACGAGTGAGTGGATGCGGTTTCAAACCCGCGGCCTAGCCTTCCCTCCCCCTTCCCACTCTCCCTCTCTATACGTCACTTGCTTTTTATTTCATCTCTCCCGGAGAGAGTATCAAGTCGTCGGGTCTAATCTTTGCCGCTCGGTAAACCATTAGAGGAACTCCTTTGAAAAAAAACGCCGTAAAGTGGGTATTTAGGCTCGAAATAAGCAAACAGGCGCCCCCTCGCCCCCACCGACGCCACTTCCTCCCATTCTCACCCCTCATCTTTTGTAAGGGGCACGGCGCAGTGTACACGACCTTAACCCCCGGAATCCATTGGTAAGGTTTCAAGCCTCTTAAGGGCAGTACGGCTTCCCTCTAAGGAGCGAGCGAGGACCTGGGCAGAAGGGGGTGGGGGTAGGAGGAGGGTGGCTGAGTTGTCGGGGGTGATCATCTCTTGCCGGTGTTAAAGTCGGGAAATGTTAAGTATCGGGGCGGAGGGAATCCCAATAAATCTTCCAAAACATTTTTGCAGGAGTGTGCGCTTGTACGACTCGCCGAATTGAAATGCCCCGGGGTTCGTCCATTTCCGCAACACACCGGCCCAATTCTCTCCCGCTACCCTCTCCCTCCCTCCCCTCCCTCTCTTTCTTTTTCCACTCCACTTTGAGGAAGGATCGCCGATGCCTCTAAGTCAGCGTCAAAGTTGTCCATCCCTCCCCAATTAAAGTCGCACTCGGGTCTCTCCGGTCGCGGTGTTTGCTCTTCGCTCGGCAAGTGAGGTCCTGTTTCAATTTTCTCAGGGCGCCAATTATTTATAACAAGCGATTATTATTCGTCGTATTTCTTTAGGCCTCCCCGCGCGAGACTGGATGGTGGAAGGGGAGAGGAAGAAAATGAAGTACGGAAAGGCGAAGCGAGGCACGACGAGTGGGTCCAACCGTACGCATTCCTTCCCCTGGGTCGACATCCCCACGTCACCCCATCGAAGAGGAACTTATTTATTTTGTCCCCCCTCGGCCCTTATTATTTTTTCTTCCGGGGCATCATTATGTTTTCCTAACGAATCGAATCCGCCGCGCAGAAGTGACAGGCCCTAAAACATGGATTCGACAAGTGGACCCAGGGAAGGCGTGGCGGGGGTGGGGTGGACCTATTGCGGGGGGAAGGGCGTGGAGGGTTGAGGGAAGGAAGGTGGGGGGAGGGCACCCACCCTTCGGTGTAGCGTGTGCGTCGGCCTTTTGGGGCCTCCGGGACCGAAAGCATCTCCGACCACCATCTCCATTCGGGGCTCCAGGGTCGATTGAAAGTGGAAATCGAAGGGGAGGGTTTTTTTGAATATGAAGCTCACAATGGGCAACAATTCCAACCCTCCCCCCCACCCCCCTCGGAATAATAATACAGGGCACAGAAAGTCTAGAGACCACTCACTGCGTCATCTGTTTCAATCGTCTCGATTTCGTTCGGTGAACGGCGGTATGGAGGATTGAGGGGGGGATATTGAGGGGGGATTGAGGTTGGATGGGCGTCCTCCGAAGATGCCGTATATAACTTTGCCTCCACCCCGCACCAGCGTCCGGTGGGACCGCACTGGTGAAATTCCCATCCGTCATGGAGGTGAAGTAAGCGTACGAGGTGTGTTAAAAAAATAACGAGAATTTTTTCATTTCGCGGGCTTGGAGAGTCCGATTGTCAATTTTTTTATTGTGTTGGTATACATGCCCCTGAAGTATGATAAAACTTTCAGCTGTTTTCATTGTGGACTTTGTCTGTGACAGCCACTAAGGTTAGGCGTGTTTTATGAGCTCGGCGATTTTCGTTTGTAAAAGGAAATGGATCAAATAATTTGTATCAAATATTGCGTAAAAAATTAAATAAAGTGTCAAAAAGTATGTGAAATGTTAACAAAGGCCTATGATGGGTCTGCTATGAGTAAATCAAGAGTTTACGAGTGGTATAAGCGTTTCCAAGAAGGCCGTGAAGACCTTGAAGATGATGGACGCCCTTGACGCCCCAGCACATCAACAATCGATGAAAACGTGGAAAAAGTGAAAGAAATGGTTATGAACGATCGCCGAATCACAGTTAGAGAGGTCGCTGATGATGTTGGAATATCGATTGGATCATGTCATGACATTTTTTTCCAATTTTTTGGGTATGAAACGCGTGGCAGCAAAATTCGTTCCAAAATGGCTTTTGCACCACGATAATGCACCAGCTCACACTTCATTGCTTGTTCGTGCATTTTTGGCCAAAAACAATACTTTAATAATGCCCCAGCCTCCATATTCGCCAGATATGTCTCCGTGTGACTTTTTTCTATTTCCAAAAATTAAGAGAACCTTGAAGGGCCGTCGTTTTACAGCCGTAGATGACATTAAAAGCGCATCGCTGAAAGAACTGAAGGCTATCTCAGAGATCGAGTTTTTGAAGTGTTTCGGGGATTGGAGGAAGCGCTGGCACAAGTGCATAATCTACAATGGGGACTACTCTGAAGGTGACAACATCAATGTATAAGAATAAATAAATATTTTGTCCGAAAAATTAAAATTCTCGTTAATTTTTTAACGCACCTCGTATGTTCATTTTAATTCTTCCTCCTCCGCACTGCCGCGGGTTTAATTCCTCAGCTCTCTCTCTCTCTCTCTAACGCACCTGCTGAATATTCGTCCGCGCGAAGCAGTTTTTTATTCCAATCGACTCCTGCCGAAGGAACGAAAAGAATACCTCGGAGTAGGCTGGCTTTTACACTCGAGTGGCTCTCGAGAAATTCCCTCGCCCGGGAGGAGAGAGGGAAGGAGAGCAATCACTATTTCTTGCTGCAATTATGTTAATTGCTCACGCGAGGGTGATGATGATTACCCCCCATCCCCTCCCCCCGAATGCTTCCAATGTATCTGTTTCGCCACCGTGAGTTTGCAGGTTACGCAGGCGGAAGGAATATCAAAGGCACTGAAAACGGTCGACCGTTTTGTGTGTCTCCCGACTTTGAATTGTAGAAGGCGAATCGAAATGTTCGGGTAATTCATATAGATGCGGTTAAATCTCGATTATCCATGTGCGGATACCCGTTTTGCTGATTATCCGTGCTTCTCTCTCTCTCTCTCTTCACTTTTACCAGCCCCTGGAAATATTTAATGAAATTAAAAACTTAAAGATAATTAAATGCTCTTTGAAAGTTCGAAAAATATTTTTTTTAATAGAAGTTGGAAATAACTGGATATTCTTGAATTTTTTGATTTCGGAAGATCGGAAGTTTTCAATATTATTTAATGTTTTAAATTAATCATTTTTTTACTATCCCCATACGTTATCACAACAATGGGTTCCCATTTGTTTTATCTCAGAGAACAATTCCATATTCTCCTTTAAGACTAGAGCAATAAGATAGCGCTACCATGCAACAAATGAGCCATTAACTCTCTACATAGCATTATTTTAAACGGTATATCGTCTATGATGAATGTGAATCCGTATCAATGATCCTTTGTCAATGTTGCACCTTTGCCAAGTAATTGTTTTTTTCCTGGCTTCATGATTGGTTTAGCATTTGAGGAGAAATACTTTCCACTTTTACTTGATATCAGAGAGTTAAGGAAAGTATATGATAAGGAGTTACAAACACATATTTTAATGGAAATCCAAAACCTTGACCGAGTTCACATTCTTTTTCCTTGTGTTTTTTTCTCGTTCCTCCCAAACCTCTCGGTGTCCTCGGGTCTTAAAAAAATATCTTTCACGGTTATATTAATGTTAACTAAGAGGTGTCGGCGGATTAAAAAATCTTTTTCCCCGGCTTCGTGATGTCTGGCACGAAACGCCGTTATGCTCAGCCGACATGACTTTTCAGAAAAAATCCTGAAGTCACCCCGAGGGAAAGAACACCTATTCCGGGATGCATTAGTGTAGAAATTAGAAAGGCATTGCTTCCCGGTCGGGATTTGGATCATCGCCTTGGGTTCAGCCGATCCGCCGGGAGAAAGGGCGAATGCGTATCCACTCCGATAACAAAGTTCACCCAAAGGTCTCCTCGGGTTCCCAGGTGGTCAGTCGGTCAGTCCCTCGGCCCGTTTCTATTATTTCTTCAGCGGCAGCCACACACACCTCGGTCTCTAATATAATTCAAACCTTAAAATTGGCGTGACTTTTCTTTTGACGGAATTTCTTTCCTTGTATAGTGTACCGTTGGAGGAAAAAATCAGCGAAGGAAGGAGAAATTGGAACATTAAAAAGCTGAGCTCGATGATGCCTTAATTTACAAAATAGCAGGTATCAAAATAATGACTTTTTCAATCCTTAATAATATATTCCCAGTCGACTTATTATTTAAATGAAAAGGCGTATAATTTTGTGGACTCCTACGTTGTTAATTTTCCCGGGGTTATAAATTTGATGGTATCAATTTGGACGCAATAAGAAAAGACGATATAAATTTGGTAATGCAAGTATTTCAACACTCAACCAGTTTTCACGGTGTCTCAAGATGGCGAGTAGCGGCGTCTTTTCAACTCGCGAAAATTTTAACACCTTTTCGAGGCGTCAATATCGGCGAAAACAGAGGGACTCAGCAATCAAAGAACTCTTATTGTCAAAAAGTTTGTCCGGCCACAATGGAATGCAAAGTGATCCCCAACCCCTTGAACAGGCCGACAACTAGTACACCTATCGCGCACGCGCAAGGGAGCACTTTCAACGAATACCAACTTTACGATACTACGTACATACCCAGTCACACGTGGTTGTCGATTCAGAACTAATAAATATAGAAAAAAACAGTGCTATTTTTTTAAATGCCTCTCAAAAGTTCGCACTTCGGGGAAATTTGAGGTTTTATATTAAGATTTTAAGCTTTAAGTAAGGATAAGTATTGTATTTTCACCCTTTTCCAAATTATAAATATTAGCAACAGATTATTTTACGAGTGTGTGCCGATCCCATTTTAGGGTGAGATAAAATATTGGAAGCTTTGGAATGCAGAAATAAATTTACATCTGTAATTTTCATGTACAAGTCCGCTCAGCCGTATATTTCAATGTTGGAGACGACGTTGAAAGTTAACAATTAGTAAGTGGACCCGTCCGATGCGTAAGTAAATTCCAGATGGAATTTATGCACGAATCTGTTAAGTGCTTCTTCAGAAGCATTCAAGGACAAAATATTTTTACCGTTAATAAAATACTAACCTTATCAATTTTCGGTCCTTAGATCAAGGAGTCTGGATGAACTTTTGGATGTGTTTACGGGCACATATTTCAGAGATCTACGTGGAGTCGTTTGGACCGGCCCACGCACGAGAGATTGGGGTCGATACGGAGGCTTGGGAAAGAGTGAGAGAAGTAATGGGCCTTGGGCGGGGGAACTGTTCTGGACATTTATGTCGGAAAACTCCGCTGATGAGTGACTTATTTCTGGCCAGTTGAGGTAAATACGTAAGCTGTCAAGTCTTTTAGGGGACGACGTGTTCGTTAAACTTCTTTCCTTCCAAAGTACACTCGAGATGGCATTATTAAAATAGGAGCGGTGTAGCGTATAAATGCTTTAAGGTGACATTAATTTATGTCCGTATTTTTTTATCGATTGAGGAACTAATTCAAAGAATATGTAACAGTGCTAAGAAATAAAGAGCGAGTTAAATGATTCGTAATCCGTGCGTCTGTTGATGCTGTGTGATCTTATCGCTAATTATTTCAGCAAACATTATTTTATGGCTGTTATAGTTGCATTTTCAGATATTGTAGTTGGGTCTGAGACCGCTCGCTTAGGAAATAAGATGAGTGTAGATTGGAGATATTTGAGGTGTGAGTGTGGTGGAGAATGCATAAAATATGTTGGAAAGAGAGGACGACAAATTCTGATGATTTTAATCTGGTAGATGACGAGGGAAGTTACTGTTGGGGATATTCGAAGAAGGCAGAAAGAGTGGATGGAGAGAATATTGAAAGGTAGTGGTGTTTATGTAGAAAGGGCCGGTGGTGGAGGGGAGGGTAGGGTAGGCGGGGAAGGAGGAGGAGAGTGGACGCATCCGACAGCCTCAAGTCAGGCAGAAGTTAACGAAGAAATGAGGAGAGAAATAATGTTGGACAAAGAAAGAGGAAGCAAGCAATACTTGGAAGAACATATGCAGTCATAGTGGGTCGCGGTGGTCCAGGGTTCGCGTTTGACTACTGACCGGAGGGTTCCGGGTTCGATTCCCGAGCAAGGGGACTCATTCTCTGGGCACCTGCAGATCCAACCAAGCTATGTGATTTTTCGGGTGCCACATCTTCGTGGGAAACCATTACCGGCACAGGGAAATGAACTGGCCCCCATACCCTGATGTGTGAATATTCACACGCCGTCGGGCTTGGTACATGGGTGAACCCTCCCATCACCTACCAAACCCACCTTCGGGTTGATGACTGTGTTTATGGTTATGTAGTCATAAAGGGTAATAAGTGCATATGCCTCCAGCTGACCTGCCTTTTAACTTGAGAAACAGGATTTGAAGCGGTTGTTGCAGCAAATCACTCCTGATTACACACTGATCAAGGTTTGGGAAGAACTCGCCTTTCGACTCGATGTGTGACAATTGGTCCTCACATTAAACGCTTGTTGAGAAAAATTGTTCAAGTTGCTCTTTCATTTTTTTGTATAATTTAAAAATGGAAGTTTAATATGACAACCACTGTAACATTGTCAAGCTCCGATATTCGTTTTGAAACACCTTGTATTTGCGTGTTGAGCTTCTCCAAGAGTGAAACGCTTATTTGTCCCTTTTTTGGAAAATAGAAACTTTTTTCATTTCTAAGTTTTAGCCATTAACATTGGGTGTTAACCAGTTTCCTTTTCGATACATTTTTCAGTGCGGTTAATATTACGATTCGAAGCCGGTCTTTTGTTGAAGATGCCGAAGTGATTGCAATCTTATCATGAATGGCGCGTTCAGTACTTTTTAATGGATTTTCCCGGTGTTAAATAAGAAAACCTGTATTACTTGGTTCATAAAACGGTTTTGTGGGCAATTAAACATCGGAATGACCTCACCATTATATGATGACATGGACCGATGCTTATTACGTCATATGTCTGCTTCCTTCTGTCACCATAGTGTCCTTCCCAGACGAGCTTTGTTGCGTGGCGGCGGGGTAATGTCCTCGCCTGCCAACCCAGAGGGTACAGGTTAGATTATCATCCAGGTCGGTATTCAACTACGCATGGCTTTGAAGTTTCTTAACGTGGCCAGTTATCCTTGCCTACACTGGAGACGCCCCTCGGGAGAAAAGGGAAGTGCGTTCTATCTAGGATATTCCACTGAAATGAAACATGCGAAATTAAACAGTAATAGGATTGATTAAGTGCAGGCTCACCATGTACCTATTCTCTAGTTTAGTTTTTGTCCAATAGCCCTTCATTTATCCTCTTAGTTGCGTTAAACCTTGACATTTAAATTACCCTTGCCTTTTTTATGATAATTTTATCCCACGAGTCCCCCTACTGGGGTGTTTTGTCCCTCACGAAATGTTGAAGAATGTCTATTAACCATTCGTCTTTTGCTGACCTTTGCGAACATTACTAAGTTTTCATCAAGTGTTTCATTTTGTAATTTTTCTATTCCGTTTAATGACGAGTCTTGCTTTCACATTGAGTCCTCATCCTCTCATCGTTCGTTGGCCTTAGAATCCCATCTTCAATCTGAGGTTGCTGCTTAGTGCATTGCAAGTACGTCGGGTGTGTTGCTTAAAGGGCCACCAACCTTTCTGGGGAGGAAGGACTCCTCGGGAATCGTACGAGTGCAAGTGTGCTCATGCTTAAACTGACCCATTCTGATATAACTCAGCCACGTTGCTCCGTGGAAAATCCCGCCTTCTTCACTGATGCTCACACCAAACAAAATTTCATATGCGTGCCCCGAAAAATGAAGAACACAGCTGCTACATGATTAATTAAAATTGGCAATTTTCCACAAAATAAAATTTTTATTAATACGACCGGTTTCCAAGTAACTATATCGTCTTCTGGTAACAGTCATTTCTCATTGTCTACAATAAATGCTGAAAAGCAAGAAAGGGGAGGGTAGTGGAAAATGGGGGGAAGAGGGAGGGGAGGTGGGACGTGGGCCACGTGGGTGACATATGAGAGGGGGAGGAGTGTGGAAAATTGCCAATTTTAATTAATCATGATACTCCACCATATCACGCCCGAAACGTCTCTTTTTATTTTTTAACAGCTGCTACATTTTGAATATGTCAGAAGTCCTCTTTTACTCGAATGCGCAGGATTCTCTGCTATCATCTACACTTTATTGCTGGTTGTTTATTTCTTAATTATTTCATTACATTCCAAATCTTGAATAAATCAGTTTACTTTTGAAAACTTTCCCATGATGAAGTCGCCGTCAGGGGAAACTCATTTAAACTGATGTTAGAAATGGAAAGTTTCACGCGTAAGTCATTTCGTGACGCCTTAAGTGAACAACACCACCCGTTTGTGTGCTTTACATTACGTTCCTGCCCGATTTTCGTGATCTCGTGACAAGTATATCTTCACGACAACCAATCCGACATCAAACTGTTACGATTCTGAATTTTCGAACTCAGCACTACATTCAGGCGTATATTAAGGTGACGCAGGGGAACTACAGAAGTCTTCCGAACTACCGTACGAAACGTTGACGGATAGCATCTCTCTCTCCCCATCGAACCCGTTATGGGAAAATGAAACGATTCTCACTTGTCGTGCCTCCTGAGAAACGGAGCGACTTATTCTTTCGCGAAAAAAATGGGCCCGGATCCTGGAAAGAGAGAGGGCAAGGTTGGGGGATGGACGAAGTTTGGCTCCATCGTGGATGCCTGGACTGGCGAGTCCGATTGGCACGTATGGGGTGACGGGGAGGATTGATTTGGGGTGAGGGACGGGAATGAGTTGGGAATGAGGATATTTTTCGGAGAGCCGTGAAGGAAACGGGTCGGAATCTTTGGCGGCCATACTAGCGTGGTAATAAAGTCAGTCGGAGCGTAGGCGTCGTTGGATGACGGCGGATTCATTCTTGGAGGGGTCGGGATGGGGTTGTGCAGAGGGAGGTGAGGAGGGAGCCTTCACAAAATATTTTTAGTACCCCAGGCAAACTGTTACCCTCGATCCCTTCTCGTATATATACATGTTTTTCATGAATATAGAAATTCATATTATATATATACATATATGTATATATATATATATATATATATAACACTTTAGTCACTTTTTTGAAAATCCCTAGAACGTGCACAATAATGTAAATGGACTAACTAGTCGGCACAAACACAGAAACTGGAACACATAAGAGGGACTCGCTGGGTCTCGAATTTTCGGTGGTGCAACCATTTTTCTCAAGAGGAATTAGGAACAGAACTCAGTTCTGTTCCTGAACTGAAAAAAATATAAATATATGCATATAAAAATATATATAAAAAAATGTAGAGCGTTGGACTACTGACCGGAGGGTCCCGGGTTCGATTCCCGGGCAAGGCACTCTGGGCACCTGCAGCTCCACCCAAGCTAGATGATTTTTCGGGTACCAGATCTTCCTAGGAAACCATAACCGGAACAGGGAAAGGAACTGGCCCCCCTACCGTGATGTGTGAATATTCACACGCCGTCGGGCTTGGTACATGGGATCACCTACTTAACCGACCTTCGGGTTGATTACTGTGTTTATGGTTTTTAAGTATAAAAATTTTAAAAAATGTGTACATATATATATGTATATATATATATATATATATGCATTCAAATACGAAGTCCCGCCATATATATATATATATGTGTGTGTGTGTGTGCGTGCGTGCGTGTGATTTTAAAACAAAATCGTCATCTCCCATTTTTTATGGACCCGGTTATTGGGAAACAATTGAGGAATGAAAATAACCGCGAATGATGAAATTTTACAATCGACAGATATTTCCGCTAGTAACATTTTTTTCGTGTCTGAGAAAAATTTATGTGATTCATCAACAGTTTAGTTCGTGCGGCTTCGTCTTCATCCCATCTCCAGTCTCCCGCCCCATTCCAGGTTGCCCTTCCGAGGGTTTGGTTGCCCAGTTTTCACCTTCAAGACAGCTAGGTCAGCGAAACAAAGGACTGTATGCTTCTCGGGACGGGCGGTAAGGCGCTGAACGAATAAAGTCTTTTTGAAGCAGAGTGGAGATGCGAGCGGTGAGAAAGAAGGGGAAAGAATCGAACGATGGCATAAAATAGAGACGACGGCCGATCCGAAACGTGATTCATTGTTGACTTCTTTCTACAGCGTGATCCTCACCAAGACGCTCTTTATTTCTTTATTTATATTTCTGACGCTCGCTTGTTTTATTATTTTTTTCAAAGGACGACGCTTTACTTATCTCTTCCGTCGTTTCCTTTATTTTTTTTCAAGAAAGAGCAGCGCCGGGTCGTAAATTCCAACCGGGGACCGCTCTCCTATCTGCCTGCCTCCACCCCACCTCCTCCGCCTCTCTTTCGGCATCTCTTCAATTTTTGACGAAACGTCTTCATTTTTGTCAGCTCACGCCGTGCGTTCGTCGCCTGCTTGCGTGCGTTTAACGAACCGAAAGAGATAGAGAGAAAGTGTGCGTGTAAAGGTTGTGCGAGGAGTAAAATTATGATGAGCTTTTCCCTTGATGGAAGGTGTTTTTACGATCCGGAAATCGAGTTCCGTGACGTGATGTTCGTGCAGGTATAACATCAATGGCATCTCGGCCCGTTCACGTGTTATTAAGTTCGGCCCCCGACCAGTTGAATGGCAAGGGGCAGTACAGCACTTTCCCTATCTTCTTTTTTTCCAGAAAACTGACCGTCGACTTTAAAATGTTTTCCCTCAAGGACGCTTAATTCACGGACTTACCTTCGGAGAATGAGGAGAAATTACTGATGTTCAGTGGATCTTCGGGAGTGGACTTCTTCTTAGCAGCGATTACACAGGCCAACAGTGGTTTTGGTGCCGGAGCTTTTAATGCTGATTTAAAGAACAATTGGGGTGCTGAATCCAATTATGACACTAGTTTTTTCCTATCAGCTATAGTTTTCAAGATATAGATATGTTGTTACTTACGTAAAAAAATCTTCTACATGATGACATGGGAATATTATATTAATAATAAAACCCACTAAGTATAAAGACTTGATTTCTAGGGCTGTTAAATCACCCACAAACACAACAGAATTTTACAATACAATTGAACACAAATACTAAAATTTTTTACTGTAATAAAACAAATTGAAAAGAAAAAATACATAAAAACATCACTCAACACATCGGAAGCTTCTTTTGCGCGATTTTCTTGAGTGCACTTTGTTCAAACAGTCTCGTTTTAAGCACCAGCAGTAATCTGCCATCATATGGTTATCCCATCTTCCTTGGTAGCGAGCTTCCATTGTTTTTATATCCTGGTGAAATCTTTCACCTTGTTCTTCACTTGTGTGTCAAAAATTTCCAAGAAAATTGTCTAAGTTGCTGTGTAGGTAGTGAACTTTTGTGCTCATATTACATTCAAGTGATTTGAAGTTACTGAGCATAATGTTTACCAGCTCAATATAATTTTCACTTTTGTGATTTCCTAGAAAATTTTTTATGACCTCAACAAATGACATCAAACTAATGTTTTCAATCTCATTCATTGACTCGACAAAAGCAGGATCCTTTGTAAGTTGTCTGATTTGTGGCCCCTCAAAAATACCAGCTTTATGTTTTTCAATACTTATATGGGGCATCTTTAGTCTTAAGTAGCTGAAGCATGGTCCATCCTTGTCAAGAGCCTTTACAAATTGCTTCATTAGGCCTAGTTTAATATGTAGAGGCGGTAAGATGATTTTCTCTCTTTCAACTAAAGATTCAGCAATGATGTTTTCTTTCCCAACAACCAAGTTTTCCCTCTTAGGCCACTCCTTCTTAATCCAGTGGTTTTGTCTGTCCCTGCTATCCCAGAGGCACAAGAAACAAGGATATTTTGTGTAGCCACTTTGCTACCCAAGAAGAAAGTTCACCATTTTTAAATCTACACAAATCACCCAGCGATGTTCCTGGTATTTTATCTTCTGTAAGACCAATGCTATTGTATCGTATTCTTCTTTCATTTTAGTTGAATGAGCGATTGGTATTGCGCCAAACCTGTTACCATTGTGAAGAAGTACACATTTTAAACTACGCTTGGAGCTATCAATAAACAAACGCCAATCACTAGCATCATATTGTGATAGTAGTCCCATTTTTTCCAAAAGACCCTTAACGTCTAAACAAAATGTAAGATTGTCTTCTTGAGTAAAGAAGGGTAGCATATCCTTTTCCCTTGTGCGATAAAAACTTATTTTTGTACCGGGTTGCAGTAAATTCTTTTCATGCAGTCTTGATGCTAGTAGTTCGGATGCTTCCTTCGATAAGTTCAGTTCTCTAGCAAGATCGCTTAGTTCATCTTGATTAAATAGTTGAGGAATTGTTGATACCCCCTCGTAGTCACTGCCACTATCGTCAATAGAATGAGGAATGTTTTCAAATAACTCAAATTCTTCCTTAGATATATCTGGTAACGTCTGAAATATTGGGATCAGTATTTCTTCTGAATGGGGTACCGGGCGTCTAGCTGAAGGCAAATCTGGATATGTCCACTTGTGGCGATTTTTTCGATTAATTCCCGAAACATTTACTATGCAAAAATAGCAGTCGTCAATATGGTTCACAGGTTCTCTCCACACCATTGGCACACCAAATTTTAGACTTTTCCTTTGTCCTGTTGTCCATTGCCGCAGATGTTCAGTACATGTTTTACACACAAAATGCGGTGCCCATGTTTTATCTTGGTCACCAAGCTTAACACCAAAATATCCCAAGTATGCACGTTTCACAAAGTCTGTAATATTTTTCCTATTTTCTTTTACCATATATTCCCATGCATACTTATAGATTTATTTAACTTTGAAAATTATTTTCCTGAATATATCAAATATTAAAACAACTAATCGTAAGATGTGCCATATCTAAAAAAGTAGAGCTGTTAAATAAAAACGGATTTCATATTTGGATTCATCTCTACAAATATAGTTAAAATCAACACAAAGATTCCCGACACCAAAAAAAAATTTTTTTTGTAGGTCTGTGTTATGTAATCGGATGAAGGCGATTGGGAGCATTGGAGAGTCGAGTATTGGGATGTTCGGTGCAGTGTTCGTAAAATGGGATTCTTTGAATTGATGTGCCTTCGAAACTTAAGGCGGCCATGCCGAGAAGGTATTCGTCGCCATTATCTCTGGCGAGGCCTGGCCTGACCGTAGAAGTCCACCCAAGGCGATAATGGTTTGATCTCTGCCGTCGTTGAAGAGAAAACTTCACGGGCAGACGAGTCCTCCTCCTGGGCTGTATTTGCATATCACGAAGGAATGTGGGCATCCCATCTCCCATAAAGCTCTTTGTTCGATCGTTCAGCACCGCAGAGTTGAATATTTGGAATGATCTTTTGGTGGCATCCCAACAGAAATATTGACATCGACATGAATACCCCGCGATCCACCAAAAAGGTGTGTGGCAGGGGGTGCAATCACCAGGGTGGGAAGGGTGAGACAATATGGGAGAGGAAGTGAAAAGGAAAAATATTCAGTGGAAAACCTATCAAATGTTTTGCAAATTTTTAATGCATGCTAGAGGAAGGATTGATTCCAAATCAGGGTTAATTCATGTAATAAACTGGTTACTTTTTACGCTAAAAAAGGGAATAATAATGAACCAAAACCAGCGTGCGCGTGCTCCTGGCCGTGAGTAATAACTGACATGTACCAATTAAATTGCAACCTGCCTCTATGGTGTGTAGCGGCGAACTTCAACTCACCAGATTTGCGTTGGTAATAAGTGGATCATTTTGCAGGAACATTAGGCAACCTCTCACTTTCTGGCAATTCCATTGGATGGATGCTCTCGTTTCCTAAATTTCTTAGATTGCCTGTTGTGCGAGGGAAAAACGATTCCTTAAATTGGTTTTGTGGGGACGTGGTAGTCCAGGGGAACGTGCTCCGTCGGACGGCCCACCGGAGTACTGTACCGGAGGGACTGGGTTCGATTCCCAGCCACACCTCGGGGCACCCCCAGCTTCACCCAAGCCGTGTGATTTTTTTGGGGGACCAGCATTTCTTGGGAAACAGATGCGTCCTCCCACATATCAAACCGATCTTCGGGATGATGGCTGTGTTTTCAAAATATCGGTTTGGATGATCGGAATGTATTGGTTTCCCGCCTCGAGGGCTAGAGTTCAAATCCCAGCGGTGGCACGGTTTTTTCAATTGCATTCTGATTTACACTTCGGGTGTGGAGAGCACTTCAAAGGAAGTACGCCGTCCGTCGGATGGGACGTTATATTCTGTGACCCTTTGGCGTCTATGGTTAGGAGTAAGCTAATACCGACGCCGAGTTTCTCCCAACCCTTCCTGCGTCCCCTCAATACCCTACCCCTTTCCAATTACACATCTATCCTCCAATGGATCAAATGACCTTAGGTGTCGGTTGCCGCCCCCCTAATGACATTCCTTAATTCCTGTTCTTGTTTGCCCGGCTGTTAATTTCGCTCTGATCCTCGTTGCATTCCCGTTTGCCAACCTATTATGGGCATAGAATTGGTCGGTGTAGGAATTTAATTCATAATGGAACTTTGTATACATCCGATGCTTTAAAGTCGTGCATTACTCCTATATGTTTCGGGGATTCCTCATCCCTGGCTGTTCAATGGTCGTGGAACAACAACGCCGCCAGTTCGTCCTGCATCATGAACTTATATGGTGACATTACTGGAAGCATATTTCAAAGCGTCATTTTCTTTGCATGATTTAATAGTTGGAGTACACTACATCGTGAAATAAGATTTGCACATTATTGTCCATAGATTTATGCCGTAGATTTCGCCGCTATTGCAACAAGTGACAAAGTGTAAGAGCGTTATTCGAATTATATGTAAACAATCTCAAATTCCCCGGAAAAAATCATGAAAAATACCCTGACGCCTTTTCCATGCGTCGATAGGTTACCTCATGGAAAAAATACACTGGTGTTATGCGAAATTAAAAGTGGCCAAGTGGCCAAGTATAAACGATGTTGGGTATTCGCATTCCTTCTGCCCCCGCATTCCTTTTTCGATGATTTGATGCGTTGTTGTCAGTGAGAGTGTTGACAGAAACGAAGAAATATCGAATCTCGAACGTCCCAGGAGCAGATATTTTTGAGAGAGGTAGGTTTTTTATTATGAAATAGAGTGCGCTGTTGTCGCAACTCGCCAACGGACATTCAAGCTGCTGCACCCGGGTCGGGGAAGTGGGGAAATTTGGCAACAAAGGCATGCGTTTACACTCCCGAACGGCTGTTCACGGGGAGATAGGGGGGGGGGGATCCGACGTCCAGGCCGTCGCCAAGGGCCACCAAGCAAACAAAAGTAAAGTCCCCCTCTCTCCCTTCCTCATCCCCCACGCCAACCCCCCATATTTTGCGTTTCGCTTAAAATTGATTCAGGGTGGGGATGACCACAAACAGGGGGACCATAGTTGATGCTTGCGCGCTCCCTCGCCCGACCCTCAGCTGTTTTTGTTTGCATTTGTTGGCGCACGTCTGCCTGTGCACGCTGCGCGGGAGAAGTTGGGAACAGCACAATCAAATCCTTCCACCCGTACGCCTACTGCATCGGGAACACCGAAATGGAATGTGTAGACTCAATTAATAAATACGTAGGCGCTAACCCTCACTCACAATCTTTCCTGGGTGAAACATGAGTACAGGGAATATGTGGACCAGCCAACCAAAAATTAGGATTTATTAGCAGGGTACTTGGTAAATGTGATGAAAAGGTCCAAGAGAGAAATGTTACCTGTCGTTGGTTAGCCCTCATTTATAAAATATTCTGCTAGTACTATATGGGATCCTCACGAAGTTGGATTGGTTGCCAAATTGGATCGCATGAAGCGTAGAGGAGTAAAGATTTGTAAAACGTTGTTAATATGATAAAAATGATTATCGCATCCAAAATATTAGAGCAACTAGGCTGATAATCACTAAATAGAGTGAAGGTTATATTACAGAATAAATCCGTTGAATATGAATTTGGTCTTCTCTTAAGCAGTGATATGTTGAAAATGTTTTATTACCCCCATCGTACTACGGCAGGAGAGATCATGTCAATAAAATTAGAGGGAGATTAAGGGTAGAAAAGATATATTTAAGACGTCATTTTTCCCACGAACGATAAGGATATAACATTGTCTAACCGCGGCTGGAGGAGGTAAAAATATTTTGTATTGAAATTAGTGTGGTGTGTTTTCACCCCCTGCCATACACCTTAGCGGTGGATTGAAGGGTACTAAAAATACAAAATAAAAAACCGCCGCGCACGCACAGGCGTATTGCGAGTACTTAAATTCCCTCATGTCCGATTGAATGAGTTCCCTCACCAGCCCGCTCTTCCGCATCCCTCCGCTGTTCATCTGTACGGAAGCCGCCAGTCATGCCATTAGCCGTCCGCGGGAGCCCCTACAAATGTTCCCCTTCCTCCATCTTTCCGTTCATCTCTCTCTCTTCCATCATCTCCTTCCCTCCCCCCCTGCCCCTAGCACATGACCCAAAACCCCCTCCCCCGGCCATCCTCTCTCGGCCCATGTCGATTGCATCACGTTAATTGATGTTTTTGTTTTATTAGCGCCGTGTGCCGTTTCGCCTGTTCGTTGTGTCGGGTTGGTGGCTCCGCGTTCGGTCGATTAAAAAAAATTGCCGCGAGGGAAGAGGACGAATTCGAGATGGAAAAAAATATATTTGTGATATCGCCGATACTTGGGGATGGGAGAGGGTGGTAGTAATTTGGAGCCCGGGGGGGTGGATAGAGTTGTCGCGTGGGCGGGAAGAGGAGAAAGCTCCCTAGGACTCAAAGACCGACTGACTGCTGCTAGTTTTTTCCTGCCCCCCCCCCCCGCCCCCAGGGAGAGTAGATCGGTCGCGGCCCCCGGCAGTCGGTCGCCCGCTCGCCGCCGCGTCCTCTCATTCGAACCCCGTCGTGCCTCCGTGCGGACCTCATCATTAGATCTAAGATAACTCAACACCCCTACCTCGCTATCTCTCTCTTTACACCCTTGGACGATCACCAGACACATCCCCGACGGGTGTAAATGTGGTGCTCCTGCGTGTGGTGTGTGCATGGATGACGTGTTGCACCAGGGTAATTTGAAAATTTATCGCAATGGAATAGAAATAAATGACTTACCTCGTGATAATTTAATGTTCAATGACGTCTCCCTGCACACTAGTGCACTTGGTCCAGCGAGTAGTGGCACAAATTTTGCCGACCACTACGCGGCTCATGATCTACACGTAAGCTGTCCCAACGAAAAGTAAACTCGTTTGTCCACTTCGTGACAGATGAATATCAAGGAGCAAAGTCCCACAGGGTGCTCCGAAAGTCAACATGTATTTCCTTTCCTTTCATAAATTTCTTTGCGAACTATTTAATCTCTACTCGAATATAATTTTTTTTCATTTTCACAAATCGCCAGACGGGAACAACAACATAGAGGAGTCCGCACCACAGATATCCTCCCAGATCACGGACGCGTTACGTGTTTACTCATATAAAATTACATATTACTACGCTGGAAAATCATTGCGCTGGCTCTGACATCCGATGATGATTTCGAGAACCTTACAAACTACCCTCGCATCTTCTATGAAAAACAAAGTTTTCACCCTCTACAGGTTTAGTCGAATTGCAGTTGAGAAAACCGTTATCCATTCTTTCCCTCGAGGGCGAGATAAGAATCGGTGCACTGATTCTACTGTTTTTTTATTGAACTACGACTCATCGGGAAAAAATTGGTGCTCCTGGTCAGTGGTCCTGAAAACACGGCTCGCGGGCCAGATGCGGCCCGCCGTACTTTTTAAACCGTCCCACGAATATATTTGTGGCATAAATCATAAGCGATCACAAAATGAATTTCATAAATGATACCTTACCCCAACATCCTTAACTTGATCTATCTGATTTAAGGTCAGAGGTTTCACAAATATGTGGTTTTGTTTTCTCATAGCTATTTTACGTACATGAATATATTTAAGAAAAATGTGGCCGTCCAGTCCTCGGGTTATGTGCTTATAAATAAATAAATAAATTATATTATATGGATATATATATATATGTACGGGTCGTGGTGGTCCAGTGGTTAGAGCGTTGGACTACTGACCGGAGGGTCCTGGGTTCGATTCCCGGGCAAGGCATCCTGGGCACCTGCAGCTCCACCCAAGCCAGTTGATTTTTTGCGTACCAGATCTTCCTGGGAAACCATAACCGGCACAGGAAAAGGAATTGGCCCCCCTACCGTGATGTGTAAATATTCACACGCCGTCGGGCTTAGTACATGGGTGAGCTCTACCATCACCTACTAAACCGAACTTCGGGTTGATTACTGTGTTTATGGTTTATATATATATATATATATGAATGTGTATATATATATATACATATATTATTAGGTAATCTACCGTTTAAGGTAGGTTATTGGATGGACACAACTATCAAATAAACATTTTGTGACTCCAAAAAAACCCAATACAGCAACCTAAACTACATCAGGTCCCTCTTCATCTTTGTGTCCTTCTTTCCTCCCTTCATCCCGTCCAACATCCCTATCCTGTTCCTACCCTTACCTCGCTTGCCCAACATTCTCCCTTCTATTACCCTCTTCAACATTCCACTACCGCTCGATATGCCTTTCATCCATTTTTCCTGCCTCCATAGGATTTCTCTCAACAAACCCCTCTCCTCCCCCACCATTTCTAGTACTTCCTCATTTGTTTTCCTTTCGGTCCATTTCACCTTCTCCATTCTTCTCCACACCCACATTTCAAAAGCCTCCAATCTACGTCTATCCTCCTGCTTCAGTGACCACGTTTCCGCGCCGTACATAGCTACGCTCCATATCAGAGTTTTTACGAGTCTTGTCTTAACATCCCTACTCAACGTCTCCGTCATCAACTCCCTCCTCCTTGAGAAAGCCTCCTTGCCTAGCGAAATTCTTCTCTTACGTCCCTACCACTTTGACCGTATTGGTCCAAAACACTTCCGAGATATGTAAACTGTTCTACCTGCTCTATTTTTTCCCCGCCTATTTTAATATTTAGCTTAGCCTTTTTATTTCTGGAAGATCGCATAACCTTTGTTTTATTAGTATTGATTCTCAGCCCATACTTATCGCACTGAACCTCCAATTCACTCAGCAATGCTTGCAACCTTTGGCTGACTGAGCAACTCATGCTTGGTCATCAGCAAACCTAACCGATTTTACAAATTCCCCTCCGACTTTCATTCCTACCTCCAGTTCTTCCCATGCCTCTTTAATCATTTCCTCTACATATACGGTGAACAGTACCGGTGACAATGGGCAACCCTGCCTTACACCTCTTCCTAACACTGCCCATCCGGACTCTACGTTCCCCACTCGCACCTGAGCAGTCTGAGACATGTACAGGTTGCGAATCAGTCTCCTGTCCCTGCAATCCATTCCTATTTTCTGCAATACACGCTTTAATTTTTCCCAATTCACTCTATCAAACGCTTTTTCGAAATCTACAAAACAGGCAAAAACGTCCTGATTGTATTCTATATTCCTCTCGATTAGTGATCTCATTACTGCAATGGCATCACGAGTACCTGTTCCTTTCCTTGTTCTAAACTGATCATCTCATAAATAATGAAATATATATATATATATATATATATATATATATATATATATATATATATATATATGATTACTTACCCACCCATGTATCATGGCCCGACGGCGTGTGAATATTCACACATCAGGGAAGGGGGGCCAGTTCCTTTTCCTGTGCCGGTTATGGTTTCCCAGGAAGATCTGGTACCCGAAAAATCAACAAGCTTGGGTGGAGCTGCAGGTGCCCAAAGTGCCTTGCCCGGGAATCGAACCCGGGACCCTCCGGTCAGCAGTCCAACGCTCTACCCGCTAGACCACCGCGACTCCGTCTCTGCAACAACACCCCCTCCAAAAAGAAATACATTGATCAGCTACACGTATCTATCAGAGAATGTGGGTACCCTGAAACACTGCTCAACAGGAAAATTCTCGAACCTTCAACCCAATACACTCCTCTTCCCAAACCTAACCGCCCAAAATGCCCTAACCTTATCACCACTTTCTTCCCCGGAACCCACAAAATTAAACTTATAATCCGTGATTCTTTCCAATTATTAGCAATAGTCAATCCACATCACCATTATTCCCACATTGTCCGTCCGTTTCATTTAAACGCCCGTCAAACTTGCGAGACATTTTCAAGTCAACAAAACCACCTACGAGCACCCCTGTCCTCACCCACCCCTGTCCGTACCATGCAACCGCCCACGCTGTAAATGCTGCCATCTTCTAAGACCTTCCACGTCCCTTATTACCAAACCCCAACCCATAGCCACCTGCACCTCTAAAAACATTATACAGGGTTCGTCCGGAAAATAAGTGTACTGAGCTCAGTAAAAAAATATTACACTTTTACATATCTTAAGCTTATTTTCCTCAAAATAGGACCCTTGTGAGTCGATACACTTGTTCCAGCGGCGTTCCCATTCCTGGAACGCTCCCGCGAAGGCATCATCGGGAACCTCTCGAAGACACGTCGTCACGGCCTCTTTGACGGCGTCCAAAGTCCCGTATCGCGTTCCTTTCAAACTCCTCTTTATCTTCGGGAACAGAAACGTTCTCTAAAAAATGTGGATCATTTTTGCAGTGATCCGCAAGTTGTGTCGCAATTTCCAAACGATTGAGTCTTTGATCATCACTGAGCACTTTCGGCACCAACTTTGCACAAATTTTTCGCATCGGTAATTGGTCCCTAATAATCTCGTGCACTATTGGTTTTTGGCACATTACACTGCTCTGCTATCATTCGAACACTATGACGACGATCAGAGTTCAGTACATCGCGAACTTTTCGCACATTTTCGTCGGTGAGTGTCGTTGATGGGCGTCCAGGCCGTGGTTCGTCGTCGACCTCTTCTCTGCCCTCCACGAACATCTTGTGCCACCGAATGATCATATTTCTGGACATGGCTGACTCCCCTTAAGCCTGGTTAATCATACGGACAGTTTCGGTAGGCGATTTCCCAAGCTTTACCGCAAATTTGATGGAATAACGCTGCTCCAAAAACTTCGAGCGTGAAGGTTCGCGTTAACAGAGGTCCTCACTACACCACAGCTCAGAGCCGACTGCCTTTTTCAGCGTTGCTTGCCAACATACCCCCCTCCAATCGCAGCCCGTCAGAGCGGTGCTGGACGCGCCTGGAGCGGTGGGAAAAAATCAGTACAATTATTTTCCGGACGAACCATGTATATCGCCTCTCATGTAACTTCTGCCCGGCCTTTTACGTTGGGGAATGCACGACCACCCTTTCCCTCCGAATGAATAACCACCGCTATTCCACCAAATCTCTCACCTTCCTTAATTATCCCATCCCTACTCACACTGCTTCCCACAACCAGCCTTTTGATGACTGCTTCTCCGTTTCAGTGATTGAAACCCTTCCCAATTCCGCTAGTATCATAGAAGTGAGAATCCGCGAGATGGCAGATATCTGGGTGCTCCAGTCTTTTAAATCCCCCGGGCTGAACCAAGCCCACTGATTTCATGCAATGCTGCCTACATTTCCCCTCCCCCACCTTGTCCCCATCCTATTGGTCCCTTACTTCTCCTCCCCTCACCCTTCTCCTTGCACATATCCTCTCCGCTCTTCCCTGACAACGGCATTCTAATGACGGCGGCGGTGCCGTTGAAACATCAATATCTACTGAAAGTGTCCTTCATTTATGTTTCTGTGTGTGCAATATTTGTTATCCGAGTGTTTGTATGTTTGTGCGTCGCCGGAGAGCGTCAATTTCAAGGGTGTGTGTGTATATATATATATATATACATATATATATATACACACATATATATATATATATACATATATATATATATATATATATATATATATATATATATATATATATATATATAAATCTTAGACTGCAACACACAGCACAAGAACACCTAAAAAGAACACTCACAGTAATATCTTGAAAATGGACTCGAACTACGTCTTCTTCGGAAGATAAGATAGGACTGCAGTCCTTTCATATCCAGACAGTCCAGACTGCAAGAAGACGGGGTTCGAGTCCGTCGAGATTATCAAGATATTATTGTGAGTGTTCTTTTTATGTGTTCACGTGCTGTTTGTTGCTGTCTAAGTTTTTTATTCAACACTTCCGTGTTACTTCGAAGAAATCATATATATACTGATTTTTTACAAGAGTTTTATTGACGATGTACTTACATCGACTTAATAATCTTCAAAGTATGCTCCTTGAGCTGCTACATACTGAGTATAACGATGCTCCCATTCCCCGTACGCCCGCTGGAAATTTTCTTTGGGTATGCAGTTGATGACCCTCTTCGAAGCCTCTTGAACGGCCGTTATCGAGTCAAAACGTCGTCCCTTGAGCTGTCTTTTCATCAGGGGGAAGAAGAAGAAGTCCTATGGTGCCAGATCAGGAGAATAGGGCGAGTGCGGCAACGTGGCAACGCCGTATTTTGCCGGGAGCTGCCTGACGACGAGCGCGCCATGGCACGGCGCGCTCGTCGTCAGACAGCTCTCTGAAATAATGTGACAAATCCTGTGAAATAATGCGTTGGGCGTTGGATGCAGACAGACTCAACTGATCTGCAATTTCTTCACTGGTTAAGCGTCGGTCTGTGTTCACCAGGGTCCTCACTCTGTCCACATTCGTGCCGGTTCTTGCTGTCGACGGCCGTCCGGAGCGACAGTCGTCTTCAACGTGCTCCATACCCTCTTTAAACAACTAGTGGTCCCCATAAGCTTGCTTGATCATATCGAGGGTCTCAGTGGCCGTCTTCCAGAGTTTCGCCCAAAACTTCACAGAATAACCTTGCTCTAAATCCAGATTCATTTTGTTTATCGACGCGGACAAAAACTTTGCTTCACTAAAAACGGTGTCCTCACTCAACGACAGCCCGCAGGCGACCGAGGTTGGTGTCGGTCTGTTGCTAAGAGCCCTCTCCACCTTACCCTGCCAGGCAGACCCCCCTCCACCACTCCGTTCGCGCCAGAGAAAATTAGTCCTACCACTGTTGGGTTCGGTCCCGTTTTGTAATATATTTTTATGTTTTTATACATAAAGTCACTTTCTTGAACCGAAAATTCGAGAACCAAAGAGTCCCTCTTTTATATGTTTCAGTTTCTGTGTTTGTGTCGACTAGTTAGTCCATTTACATTATCATATATTTTTATATGTATATTTTTATACTATATACTATATATATATATATATATATATTTTAACGAAGGTCTCACGGATGTGAATAATAATTTAAACGGAGAAGCGGGATAATACTACTTCTGTGAAACACAACAAAATGAAACTCACACGTATTGCGAATTTTCGGTGGCCTCCGTCCGTCCGTCTTCTTCTGGGGACAGAAGGAACCCTAAGAGGGTAAAGATGAATATATAAATACATATATTCTCCTTTTCAGCTGTAGATACTAAATTGTATCATTCATCCGTAGTTATTTAATTGGTACGACACGTTGGCGGTGTTTTTCCAGAATTGTCCAACCGAAGCCGGAATATCGGTTTACCAACCAGAGAAGTTATGGCATGCGCAATACTGCGTGTTAATTGGCGTGTTACACACGCTGAAATGTGCCCTGATGGAAGGATCCCGGCTTTGATCCCTGGCTATGCCTCTTGATAAAACCATAGCAAACCCCCCCAGTGATAACAAACTCTGTGTGGGTAGAATAACCTCCTGGGTAACCAGCAGATGGCACTGCGAAGGGAACCATCCACCAGTACCACGCTGATCTGTGTATTTCAAACACTCCCCGTGTGGAATGTTGCGGGGGTTATCCGCCCTCCCTATCCAAGGGGGTGGGGGTGAGTCGCCCCCCTATCAAAGCAAACTCCTGGTTAATAAACGCAGGTTGACGGTTTGCTAATTATTATGCACGTGTTTGTATGAGCACCTAAGACGCATGGTATTACACAAAGCGTGGTGGTCAATGATCACCGTGTGGGGGATTTAAAGGCACCATAGGTGTGTCAGGCGATGTTCTGTTCTGTGAAAGGTTTGCTAATGAAGATTGCAATCCTATAGTTCCTACGGCGTAAACTTGGAATTACTTAGTCGTAAAACATATGCAGTATATATGTACAAATACATACGATATATATTTGAATAAAAATGTATTTGAATGTGTATTTGGCCAATGTGGCTCGTCTCCTTCTTCTGGCTATGCGTGCCCCGAAACTCACTGTTCCTATCCGTTGGGATGTCGTATGACTATTTTACCTACTGTCCTTTCTTTCCTCTTGCTTCCTCGTCCATTTATCATTTGGTTGGTGAAACAACTCCCTAACGCCATCTACTTACCAAACAATAAGGGCACTTGACCACATAAACTCTCCTAAGCAAAAGCAGTCTCAATTACATATCCTCGATAGCTCAAGCGGTTAAGAGTATCGTCCCGAGTAGTCGAAAGATCCGTGGTTCAAGTCCCGGTCAAGGTAAGTTTTATAACGCGTGACCTGCTCGATTCCACCTTCCCCACCATTCCTGTGTTCGTCTTTTATGTGTGTTCCTATCCCCTTTCTGCACCCATGTGAATTAATACAGGTATACTGTGTATACGTATACGAGTATATACTCGTGTGTGTATGCAAATAGGCAAAGAGGCTTTCACAAGGAGGAGGGAGTTGATGACAGGGACCTTGAGTAGGGATGTTAAGAAAAGACTCGTGAAAACTTTGATATAGAGAGTGGTTATGTACGGCGTGGAAACATGTGCACTGGAGCAGGTTGATAGAAGTAGATTGGAGGCTTTTGAAATGTGGGTGTGATTGGGGATGGAATGTTAAAGACTGTGATTGAGGGGTGAAAAGTGGGGAAGGAAAGGATGGGTATGTTGGCCGGAATGAAGCGAGGAAGAAATAACGCTGAATTGAAGGACAATTTCGTGTAACACGGGGTGTCTTGTTGGACGAAGCTAAAAAATATAGCTGTGCTCAGTTTGTGTCCATGTAAAAGTTCAACATGAAACGACAGACCACGAAATGATAATATTGAGTTTTAGTTTTGTACCATATTTTGTCGCACGTGCTTTTTTCTTGAATTAGATTAGTGATCAGTACAAATTGTGTTCCTCTTTAATCCCCTGCATATCATTTCCCTCGTCTTTGCCTGTACTTCTTTTCCGTCCCCGTCTCCACCCTGTCGCCCTCTTCAAGTGTGTTCTCGCGGTGGAAATCCGAAAAAGGCTCCCTCTTCCCGTCCACGCCAATCTCATTTACACCGGGTGTCGAGGAAGTCCCCTGCCGTTCACATGCCTGCCCGACTCTCTCTCTCACGGAGAGGAGTGACCACTGGGGGTCGGGAATTATTTCGGCCGGTTGGGCAATCGGGTCATTTGGTCAAACGATACTTCCATCTGCGAAAACCCACGGCGGCCCAAGCCTTCAGAATATGTCCGTGGGTCGAAAGTCTCGCCTCTCCGACGGCCCGCCCGCACTCCTCCCTCTCTCCTCCCCCCGCCCGCCGCCGCCCTGGGATTCGGCTCCATGCGTGCAAGGGATGCTGTGTGCGTCTTGGCCGCACGGAGCCGGTCAAAGCTCCTCATGTGCACCTCCGTCCGATTGCGAAATACAAGTCGCAATCAAGGGAATGCGGTGGAGATTTATATTAACCTCTATAAAATATTCCCTGATTTGCGGTTTAGAGTTGCCGCTCGTTTTCCCCGGTGAATTAAGTACCGCTCGCGGAATAAAGACAGAAATCTAATGTGTGACAAGCAGAACGAATCGAGAAATGTCAAAGCAAGGGGTCGACGCGATGTTGTATCGTGCACATTAACGTTTGACAGTTGATTCATGGTCGTTCGAGTTGCCCCTCGATTCGCCGTGCATTATTATCATTCATTATTTAATCATGATCATTATTTAATGAAGCGTCGCTCTCCTGTTGTACGACGTGCATCAGTCGAACCGGCCCTACGAAAACCACAATATCCCACTCGCGGAATTTATTATTACCACTACACAGTGCCCTGCAAGCCGCCGCTAGGGTGTGTGGCAGGGTGAATGCACGCCTGACTAATTTCGACCCGAGTATGACCCTATCGCCTTCGACAATGCTATTCTAATCTCTTATCTTTCGTGGAAAGAATGACATCTCAAATCTATCGGTTCTACTCTTAATCTCTAATTTTATTATCGACATGATCTCTCCTGTCTTAGTACGATGGGAGTAATAATATTTTTTCAACACCATCGCTAATGAAACATTCTTCCAATTAATAAAATACATTTAATCTGTAATTTAACCTTCGCTCCATTCAATGATTCCCAGACTAGCTCCACTAATATTTTGGATACGCTACAAAGTTCATTATTTCAACTTTTTACGAATCTAGCACCTCTACGCACGCGATCCGATTCGGTAATCAGTCGAACTTCATAAGGATCCCATGTGACAACATATTCATCCTATATGACATCATATTCTATAAATGAGGCCTAACTAGCGATAGATAACATTTCTCTTTGGCCTTTTCATCACATTTCTCCAGTACTCTTCTAATAAATCCTGATTTTTTTGTCAGCATTTTCACATATTCCACGAATGTGTTTCACTCAGGAGAGGTCGCGAATGCGAATCCATGCTCAAGGAATAGGCGTTGGCTTTGTATTTGCTTTTGTTTCATCATCGACTTCAGTGACATTCATCTGTCGCATTTCTTGTGAACGTGCGTTCAGAACTCTCGTGCTCACTAGACTCAATTCTGTGCTTGACAATAATGGATTTCTATTGCTGCAAATGTTTTAACAAAAGATAAAAAAAATTCAATTTCATTTCCTTTCTCTGTAGAAAACCTGTAGGGTATAAAACTGTCTCCTTCCTTTGGCATTTCACCCGATTTGAAATTACTGGAAACATCTCCATTCGATCGATTTATGGGGGGACTTATGGAATCCAAGGTAGCTTTTCGGCAGACGGGGGCATGTTTCTTCTTTGGTATCCCATGGTATGAGCATGTATGGCAAACTGTGCCAAAAGATTTGCGTTGGACAATTTGTCGGGCTCGTGGATATTTCATTAATAATTCCCGTCGACTCACTGCCCAGAGTAAGCGTGTTAAACACGTCACCGTATGCCATTACTGAGACACTCCACTGAAGTGTTGACTAAAAATGTCCGCATTTTGCTCTCAGTTGACTGGAAATAGTTCGCCTCTTTGGGGTTGCCTTGGTTGGGTAGGTTTTGTGAATGAGTTCGATATCATCGCAAACATTTCTTTTTTCCTCGGTTTTGAGATACGAGTAGTATAAAGATAAATGTAAGAAATCAAAGGTGAAGAGATTTTCGAGAAATGGAAATGCTGAGATGCGTGTTAAAAACGGGGAGGAAAAAATAAGAGAAGATAAAAATAATAATAATTTTTTTTAAATCTTGGTAGTGTTTGGACCATGACAGCCGTTACTGTAGGGACCTAATAAGAATTGCGACGTGCAAATAAGCTTTTACAAGGAGGAGGGAATTGATGTCAGGGACGTTCAGTAAGGATGTTAACAAAATATACTCTTTGATATGGAGGGTAGTTATGTACGGCGCGGATATATGGTCATTGAAGCAGGGGGATAGATGGAGACTGGATGTTTTATTAAATTTTGGTCTGGAAGATGGATAGAGGAGGTGAAATGGACCGAAAGGAAAACAAACGAGGAAGTGCTGGGTATGGTGGGTGAGGAGAGGGGATTGTTGGGAGAAATCCCAAAGAGGCAGGAAAAATGGACAAAAAGCATGTTGATCGGCAGTCGAATGTTGAAAACTGTAATAGAGGGGAGAATGTTAGGAAAGCGAGGAAGTACGGTTAGGAATAGAATAGGGATAGGTTGGACGGGACGAAGGGAGGATGTCTTCGGAATGGAAGATAAGTTGGTCGTAGTTAGAGTTGTCAGGTTGTCTTGTTAGACGATGCTTAGAAATGTACTGGTAATCAGTCTCTGTCCATCCGAAACCTATCTTAAACGATAGACCTCCACAAATGGTAATGACTCTGATTAATCTACCTATAATGGCGCATTGCGTACTTTATCATAGATTTTCTTAAATGTGCATGTTTTCCATTTAGGAGGCATGCCTTTCCAATTGCCATTATGAACAAATTACGCGGCCCCCTCGGCTCGACCAATGGCGTTCTCCCGGCGAAAGTGAGGTGCCTTCCCGCCGCCTCTCGTTATTACACATCGCTCTTCATTTCACGTTTCCACCAGCAATGCAATGGCCCAGAAAGTAAAAAACCTTTGGTTATCTATCGCAGCGTATTATTGAAACGACGGAAAAAATATAAAACTTCTGACCTGGAAAGTAAGTCATCTTCGTCGCATTCAGTAGTAGTACGTATTACGTTGGAATTATATTTTTTGAGGAAAAATTCTGAAAACTTGCGACGTTCTGAAAAAAACAAAAACAATTTATCCTGGCGTAATGTCGTCCCCGCAGGCAATTGAAATCCTTGGCATTTGCGATAAAAGGAAACACCCAGTGTTGACGACTCCTCGAGCGGGTGATGGGAGCGTGCATTCGTCGCGGCGAGTGGGGAAAAGAGAGATGGGAACTATCCGAAGAAGTGGAGTTGAGAGGGAGAGTCGGGAGGGGGCGGGAGGCGATCCACGTACCCAAGGGAGTCGGGTCTCCGGATCGGAGGGAGTGGCGCAAGGCGGAAAGACTCCTTCCATTCCCCTTCCCCCCCTCCTACGTTGCCGAGCGACGCCTTCGATTGTTGGTTGCCTCGCCGCGTGGAGAATTTGCTCTCCGACGAAGGGTGGTTTTACAAGCGCCGTCTGTGGGCGAACGGCCGAGTCAAACCCATATCGTCTTTCGCACTACCTCCATCAGCTTTCATTTCTCCGTGAAGAAAAATTTCCCGGAGACGAGAAGGAAATAAAATGACACTATTTCAAGTTTTTTCAGTCAGAAAAAAATGTAAACATACTAATATTACCGTGAGGGGCTATTTGTTCGACACCACCTTGTCCTAGCACCACATGTCCCATTCACCTTGCCCCATCCACCACACATCCCAGCACCCGGTGGCTTGCAGGATACTGAAAATACTAATACTTAGCGTCGTTTTGAGGTCTTCCTTGTATGTAGATCGGTGCTTCTAATGAACGGTTCCGTGACAACTCATCTTCGACCCGTCCTGCATTCTCGTCTGATTACGCTCTTTGTCATCTGCGAGGATAAATATTTAAATTGGACCACAATTGTTTTTGCGAGGGAAGAAACGTTTTCCATCTGTAGTTTCGTACTTGCAATGATAGGAGCAGCAGATGCGTGCTTATTTTCGTCTTTGAATGTATCATTCAACTATGGAAAGCGAAGCCTGTAGGCAGACGATTACTGTAACATCAGTTTGACCTCGCTGCAGTGTGATCCACCCACGAAAATGTAATAGTTCCTTGAAATGTATTGCGTACTCATAAATTATTCAGCGAATTTATTTCAAGATCTTCCTAAATGCTCCTTGTTTCAAGAAAATTCATAGGCTAAAAATATTTGCGCTACACTACTGACCCCTGGAGGGCCCGGGTTCGATTCATCGGCAAGCCTTTCTGGGCGCCTGCAGCTCCACCCATGCTAAGTGAGTTTTCGGGTATGACATCTTGCAAAGAAACCAACAACCGGCACAGAGAAAGGAACTGACACCCCTTATTACCCTGCTAATTTGTGTATTTCACCACACGCCGTGAAAGGCTATGTACAGGGTGAACTCTACAATCACCTACCATTCCGGTTGATTACTGTAATCATGGTTCACATATAACTCCCAGTTATCAATCCGAAAGTATTTTTGATCGATGCGTATATGTAGAGCTCTCCAAGGCTTGTGAAATTCATACATCATGGAAGGGTGAGGGTAAAAGAAAGAGAAAAAAACTTTGCATTTCCACACACCTTTAATACAATACGACCATGGTTACGATGCTGCGCATCATCACCAGGTGTGACTGAAACTGTTAGCTTAAAAAAGAAAATTTAATATTGGAGAAGGCGTAGGACACCATAATACACTTCGAGGGTAAAACCATATTCGACAACGTACTCGCGAGGAGCTCGTATGAGTTCTGAAGTACGGAAATCTCTTAGGCGGCAAAAGGTGTGCCATGCCAGAATGAAAAACGCAGTTAAAGATTCCTCCCCTGATAAAACCAACAAATCCGTACAGAACTACAAAGCATCTAGGTCCACTGCCAAGAAGGCCTTCCGGAAGGCGCTAGCGGAATTCAAAAGGAAAAAATTAGGCGAACATTTGAACGATAACCCAAAGATGTTTGGGTCCTACGTCAGGGAAGTGCAGGGAAAAAATCCACCGTAAACTCATTGAATAACGAAAAGGGGGATAAAGTAACGAGTAGTTTAGATAAAGCCAACATATTAAACTCATTCTTCCAGAATGTTTTCAACATATGCTCACAGAATATAGCCGAGAACCTTCCGAAAACATATCAGCAGTCAATGAAAGCAATCAATTTTTCCACCCGCGGAAGAGAATTGCTCCTTAAAAACATAGACCCCAACAAATCTCCGGGACCTGATGAGATACCGGCGCGCGGGTATAAAGAACTGTCGGCTGAAATAGCCCCTTATATTGATATAATATTTAAGAAATCATTAGCAGAAGAAAGCGTGCCAAGCGGCTGGAGGGTAGCTTCGGTGACACCCATATTTAAAAACGGAGACAGGGAGGACCCCAGTAATTATAGGCCAATATCGCTGACTTCCATTTCCTGTAAGATTCTTGAACACATCATTGTTAGTTCCATGATGAGGCACCTCGATAGCCAAGATTTATTAATTAATAACCAACACGACTTCCGTAAGGGTAGATCCTGCGAAACTCAACTCGCACTTTTTGTACATGATATATTGAACTCCGGTGAAAGTAATATTCCAGTTGACGTAATATTCCTAGATTTTAAGAAAGCTTTCGATAAAGTCCCTCATTGCAAATTACTTGCGAAATTGGAAACTTATGGTATACACGAAAGTATTATTAACTGGATTAAACAATTTTTAAGTGATCGTGTCCAAACAGTCGTCCTGGACGGTGTATCATCCGATACTGTCAAGGTCACGACGGGTGTGTCACAAGTAAGTGTCATAGGCCCCCTCCTATTTCTTATTTACATAAATGACATCAGTACCTTATTTAATAGCAAGCTCCGTCTTTTTGCCGATGATGCAGTAATTTATGGGGACATTCGAAATCACGAAGACAGAGTCGTGTCAGCCAACGACCTAGATGCAATTCAAAATTGGTGCGATACATGGTAATTGGAATTAAATTTAAAATATGTGTAGTGATACATTTTTGGGAAAAGAGTAATTCCCTCCCTTATAGTTACAAAGTGAAACAAACCAATATCGCGAGGGTAGATTCCTTTAAATACTTGGGTGTAACAATTACTCACGATCTGTCCTGGGGAAAACACATACGAGAAATATGCGGTCGTGCTAATAAAAAATTGGGATTTGTGAAAAAGTGCTAGGTAAATGCGACGAATAAGTGAAAGAACGATGTTTCCTTGCCTTGGTCAGGCCCCACCTAGAGTATGCTGCCAGTATATGGGATACTCAAAACATAAATTTGATATATATCATATATATATATATATAAGTATTTATGTGTTGATTGATCTCTGCTTTTAAATGAAGTGTATTGTTTAAATGGATAAAGATAATTTTTTTTCCGAGATAAACAAATAATTCCGTTTTCTTCGTAATTGAAGGATATCAGCTGAGACTAAATTAATAATATATCCTGATCAAGGGCAATGGTGAGTCATTCTGATTGAAAGAAAGGGTTTTGCGTGGCAGTAATTATTATCACCAAGGTCACCTTGATTTTTGCTTATCCCTCACTCAGTAATTAGGTGGCAATCCACCCACATCCGCACGTTCGTCTGCATTTAATAATAATAATTAATAATCTTCATTAAATGGAAAATGAGATGCGATTGGCATGCTTTATGGGATTTTTTGCGCTTCCCCGAGTCGCTTTCAGTTTCGATTGAACTCAATTCAATTAGATTGCTTGGATCGTTCCTTTTAGACAACGCCTAGTTAACGTGTTGGGTGTCCACAAACTTGACTTGCGAAAATGTGAATCACCAACGTGAAGCTCGATCATTAACTTTCAAGTAGGCTGCAAGTGTAAATGCGTTGATTAAAGGTTTTCTTTTACTTAGCTGAAGGCCTTTGTTCTCAACAGGCAAACCAACATATGCATAATAAACACTCTCATAATATTAACAAGGGTCAGAAGCCCTGTGATACACAATTCGAGCGACTCATTATCGAGAGGTAAGTATTTAATATCCGTGGGAATTGATTGACCATTGATGATCCAAAGTTAAAACTACCGTGGCTAAAGCCATCATCACATTGCACCATTTTGAAATCTGCGGAATTATAAGATAACACAACGCGTACAATAAGGCCGTGGGGGTGGACAACATCCCTGTAGAACTGTTGAAATGTTTAGAAAAATGCGGGAAGAAGGCCCTATATAGACTGAATCGCAGTGTCTATGAAGAAGGAATCTGGCCGGAAGATTTTGTGAGATCGGTGTTAGTTCCTATTCCAAAAAAGGCAAAGGATATATCATGTGAGGATTACAGAACAATAAGTTTGATATCCCACGCAGCTAAAGTTATTCTCAGGATCATCAATAAAAGGATAGAGAGTAAGGCAAACGATTACTTAGGGGATGATCAGTTTGGGTTTAGGAAAGGAAGAGGCACGCGTGATGCCATTGCAGTAATGAAATCACTAATTGATAAGGAATATTGAATACAATCAGGACGTATTTGCCTGTTTCGTAGATTTCCAAAAGCGTTTGATAGAGTGAATTGAGAAAAACTAATGCGTGTATTGCACAAAATAGGAATGGATTAGAGGGACAAGGGAATGATCCGCAACCTGTACATGTCTCAGACTGCTCAGGTGGGGAACGGAGAGTCCCCCAACCCCCTCAACCCTTACCCTTCCCTCATGGTGCTACACCCCCTGCCACACACCTTTTTGGTGGCTCGCGGGGTATTCATGTAGATGTAGATGAGAGTCCGGATGGGCAGTGTATGAGGAAGTACTGGAGATGGTGGATGAGGAGAGGGGTTTGTTGAGAGAAATCCTATGGAGGCAGGAAAAATGGATGAAAGGTGTATTGAGCGGTAGTGGAATGTTGAAGAAGGCAATAGAGGGGAGAATGTTGGGCAAACGAGGGAAGGGCAGGAACAGGATAGAGGATGTTGGACGGGATGTAGGGAGGAAAGAAGTACACAGAGATGAGGAGGGACCTGATATAGATCAGGTTGCCATATGGGGAGTACAAAATATTTATTTGATAGTTGTGTCCATCCAAAAACCTACCTTAACCGGTACAATACCTAATAATAATAGCACGTACATGTATGTATGTATTCATTACATGAGTATTTATATCTTTAACGGACCTCTCTGTACCAGTAACGGCCTTCTTCCTCTATTCTCAATTCGTGTCCCCCCTCAACCAACACGAAACTTTTGAGTCTGTTGCAGATTCCAAATTTCGGCTACAAACTTCCCGCTACATTTAATTCCCTGAGCATCCAGTATCCTTCCCGGGACCTCTCCTCTTCCCTCAACGCTTTCACCTCCTCTCTTAAACGCCAAATCGTAGTAACATAGCTCTCTCTCTCTGGTTGCACATGTGCTCTCCTGCCTTCTCATCTCTGTTCTTGACATTATTTCTTAACTTTTCATTATTCTTTGTTGCTTTTACTCGTTCATTTTTTCTTGGTGTATATTAAATGTCAGCCAATTTAAAAGCCTTTGTGCCGTTATTGGCTGTTTTTGTTAAATAAATAAATAAATGTATATATATATATATATTATTATTATTAGGTAATCTACCGGTTGAGGTAGGTTTTTGGATGGACACAACTATCAAATAAATATTTTGTGACTCCCCACCAAGCAAACTAATCTACATCAGGTCCCTCTTCATCTCGGTGTACTTCTTTCCTCCCTTCATTCCGTCCAACATCCCTGTCCTGTTCCTACCTTTACCTCGCTTACCAAACATTCTCCCCTCATTACCCTCTTCAACATTCCACTACCGCTCAATACGCCTTTCATCCATTTTTCCTGCCTCCCTAGGATTTCTCTCAAAAAACCCCTCTCCTCCCCCACCATTTCTAGTACTTCCTCATTTGTTTTCCTTTCGGTCCATTTCACCTTCTCCATTCTTCTCCACACCCACTTTTCAAAAGCCTCCAATCTACGTCTATCCTCCTGCTTCAGCGACCACGTTTCCGCGCCGTATATAGCCACGCTTCATATCAGAGTTTTTACGAGTCTTGTCTTAACATCCCTACTCAACGTCCCCGTCATCAACTCCCTCCTCCTTGAGAAAGCCTCCTTGCCTAGCGCAATTCTTCTCCTTACGTCCCTACCACTTTGACCGTATTGGTCCAAAACACTTCTGAGATATGTACACTGTTCTACCTGCTCTATTTTTTCCCCGCCTATTTTAATATTTAGCTTAGCTTAGCCTTTTTCTTTCTGGAAAATCGCATAACCTTTGTTTTATTAATATTGATTTTTATCCCATATTTATCGCACTGAACCTCCAATTCACTGAGCAATGCTTGCAACCCCTTGGCTGACTGAGTAACTAATTCTTGGTCATCAGCAAACCTAACCGATTTTACGAATTCCCCTCCGACTTTCATTCCTACCTCCAGTTCTTCCCATGCCTCTTTAATCATTTCCTCTACATATATGTTGAACAGTACCGGTGACAATGGGCAACCCTGCCTTACACCTCTTCCTAACTCTGCCCATCGGGACTCTCCGTTCCCCACTCGCACCTGAGCAGTCTGAGACATGTACAGGTTGCGGATCAGTCTCCTATCCTTCCAATCCATTCCTATTTTCTGCAATACACGCATTAATTTTTCCCAATTCACTCTATCAAACGCTTTTTCGAAATCTACAAAACAGGCAAAAACGTCCTGGTTGCATTCTATATTCCTCTCGTTTAGTGATCTCATTACTGCAATGGCATCACGCGTACCTCTTCCTTTCCTAAACCCAAACTGATTATCCCCTAAGTAATCATTTGCCTTACTCTCTATCCTTTTGTTGATGATCCTGAGAATAACTTTTGCTGCGTGGGATATCAAACTTATTGTTCTGTAATCCTCACATGACGAAACCTTTGCCTTTTTTGGAATAGGAACTAACACCGATTTCACAAAATCTTCCGGCCAGATTCCTTCCTCATAGATACTACGAATCAGTCCATATATGGCCTTCTTCCCACCTTTCCCTAATCATTTCAACATTTCCACAGGAATATTGTCCACCCCCAAAGTCTTATTTGCTTTCATCTCCTTGAATGCCCTTTCTATTTCATCGCCGAGTTTGCCTGGACCTAAGCTATCTTCTTCTACGGCATGTTCCCATTCTATGTCTAACCTTGTCGGCCTAAGTTCTTTACCATACAGTGTTTCTATATATTCCTTCCATCTCTCTTGGATTTTTCCTGGTTTAACTCTTATCTTACTCCATTTATCTTTAACTGTTAGCACAGATCTTGCCTTCTTAATTCCCGACAATAACTTAACGTTGCTGTATAGAGCACAAATTTCACCCTTCTTCTGTAAACTTTCCATATCCTCGCATTGCGTTTTCCACCATTCTTCTTTTGCTTTATTTGTGGCCCTTCTCAATTTATTGTTTAACTCTTTGTACTTCATTTTGCCTAACTCTGTGTTTACATTTTTCCATCTTCTTCTCTCATCCATCTTTGCAATCATCTCATCCGTTACACATGGTTTCCTTCTCCTTTTCCCTTTAACGGTTCCTATAGTGTCTTTAGCGGCTTCCGATATCCATTGCTTGATACATTCCCATTTTTCTTCGATAGTACTCAGTTCTTTACCGTCATCCATCATTTTCTCTACAGCCTGCTGATACTCCTTCCTCGTTAATCCATTTACTGCTTCTAAATTCCATTTCCTAACCCGCCGCCCTTGCCTTATCTTCTTGAAACGAACATTACATTTCATAACAACTAAATTGTGGCCAGAGTCCGCATCCGCTCCTGGGAAACTGTGCGAATTTATCACACTTTTCCTAAACCTGTGTCTAACCATAATATAATCTAACTGATACCTTTCTGAGTCACCTGGCATTTTCCATGTATACCTACGCCTTTTGTGGTGTCTAAACCATGTGTTGGTGATGACTAACCCCTGTCTCCTGCAGAATTCAATTTCTTTCTCCCCGCGTTCATTCCTCGTGCCTTACCCATAGTCCCCCACCTCACCACCATCTCTTCCTTCGCCTACTGTCGCATTCCAATCCCTCATCACTATCAAATGTTTCCCTGCAGGAACACTCGCGATGATATCCTCTAACTCATCATACATCCTATCGACTTCTTCCTCCTTGTGGTTGGTCGGCGGCATGTATACCTGAACAATGACCAAGTCCGTCGGCTCTGCTTTAATCTCTACGAGTAAAATTCTATCTGTCGCTTGCTCTATGTTGACTACGCTTCTTCCTACTCCTTTATTTAAAATTACGGCAACCCCTCGTTGGCTCTCGTCCCCGCCGCTGTATATCACTCTATAATTGTCACTCCATTAATCCCCGCTATCTTTCCATCTCACCTCGCAGAGACCTAAAACATCTATATTACCTCTTTCCATCTCTCGCTTAATACTTTTCTAATTTGCCTCTCCTCAATAATGTCCTGACGTTCCAGGTTCCTATTCTAACTACTTTCGCCTTCTTCTGAGTCTTCTGTCCTGCTACAGTTATTTCTTCCTTGCAAGGGTTTCGTGGGATGACGACCGCGGAAGTCTTGCCTCTCCCGCTGCCGGGCACGACACACGGCCTCTTGGGCCGAGTCCTGTAGTTGCCAGGACTTATATTATCTATAGTGCCCATCACAATATTCTTGGGAATCATAATTGAGGTGGTTTCCCGTTGCCTTCCTCATATATATATATATATATATATATATATATATATATATATATATATATATATATATATATATTCATTCAAACAGAAATAGGTATAAGGAAAGGGGATAGGAAAACACATAATAGGCGAAGACAGGACATGTGGGGAAGGCGGTTTTGAAAGTAAAAATATTTCCCTATCCGGGATATGAACCACGGACCTTCCACTTTCCGGGCGGATGCTCTACCAGTTGAGCTAATAGGGAAACCTGATTTACATTGAGATCTGCGATCTTATAAAGCGCCAAAGTGCTCCGATACATATTGCCCGAGAGATGGCGTTATGGAGCTGTTTCACCCACCAAAGGAGAAATAGACGGGACACAAGAAGGGGAAAGGATAGTAGAAAAGCATTCATACGATCTAATAAGTTTGAATATATATATATATATATATATATATATATATATATATATATAAAGTCACTTTCTTGAAAATCCCACGAACGTGAACAATAATGTAAATGGACTAACTAGTCGACACAAACACAGAAACTGAAACACATAATAGAGGGACTCACTGGGTCTCGAATTTTCGGTGGTGCAACCACCTTCCTCAAGAGGAATTAGGAACAGAACTCTTCTGCTCCTAATTCCTCTTGAGAAAGGTGGTATCACCATCGAAAATTCGAGAACCTTTAAGTTGCTCCCCGTGAATCTTACCAACCCCTATAGCCCTATTTAGTTTCAGTTCTTTCTATCTCGCCATATAGTAAGCCTGGATTTAAGCTATCCTCATCTACCTCATATTGGGTTTCTGCTCGTATGTCTACGCTTACTGGCCCAATACCATTTATCATCTCTATTAGTATTCCATACATCCCTTCCATCTCTTTCGAATCTGCCTTTCCTATTCAACTAATATTTTTTCTGAACTATCTCTGACTGTAATCACAGATTTCCCCTTCTTACTTCTGGATATTTCTTTAAACTTCCTGTATAGTGCACCAATTTCGTGAATATATATATATATATATATATATATATATATATATATATATATATATATATATATATATATATATATATAATGTTATGTTTGTGTGTGTGCGTTTTTCTATATCCCTTGCATTATGGAATATCATTTTTACGGAATTGGTAAAATTCTATTGGCCCCGATTAAAAAATTAGAACGTACTAAAATATCTTGAAACTAAATCAGCGACTGGATCGATGCCACCAGAAAAAAGTAATATTCTCATGAACGCTTTTGGCGGAAAGCTTATCGGATTCCACAATTGCGGTCAACGCTCTCCATAATTGATCCTCCAGGATTAAATGGCAGCATTTTCATTGAATTTAATAATTTTATCCCGGCGAAGATGAACCTCCCCCAGGAATCACGGTGGGAGCGAATTCATATGCGCTCGTGATCCCCTCCTTCCCCCGGGATCGACGCCGGTCCATACTGCTTGCTGCAACCGGAAGGTGTCTCCCTCCGCCGTTAAAACGGGCAGTGCGATCAAATGGCGCAGTCGGATTGCCCCGGCGATTGTTTTGATGCTCGCCGCCGAGTAGCATTGGCGAGTGATTCCGGTCGACGTGTCTGGCGCCCCCCGTTTCCTGCATTAAACTTACATTCATCCCTGTTTTTAAGCTCCATCGGAATTTGTGCGCCGAGTGGAATGGGGCCGCGCTATTCTTTTATTTGCCGTTACTCCATCCCGTGAATCTCTTTCCCTTTTTTTAAGCCACCCCGCCACTGTTCATGATTTCACTGTGCCATTTTCAATCGAATCCCGGGGCAACAAAAAGAAACATAATGGTACCGTCCGAATTCGCCCAGTTCTCGGCTATCATCGCGGAATATTTAGTCCGTGGAATAGGAACCATTACAAAAAAATCTTTTTCCCGTTACGTCCGCATTCCGAGGCCATAAAGTTCGCTTGCGCAAATAAGATATCCATCTGAAGTCAGCATTAAAAGGTCGTTTCTCAGCTATTTTTGACAATGTTTACAATTGTATGGTCGTAAAAAAGGTTCCATCGAAGTTGTGCCAATGGTTTTGTTTACCCCCGTCTCCTCCGCCCTGTGCAGGTATATTTTATGGCTTTTTCGAGGTTCATAGCAGTTATCATTGTGTTTTTTAATACAATTCTGCTTTTTAGCGTGAAGAGTGATTGTTTTGCGAGCTCTTTTTTCATTAACCAGTACCTCGTATAATGAATTGAAAACGTTAACGGAACACAAAAAAAATTAAATGATGCCATCCGTCATCAAGCACGGTAAAATAATATAACGTGACATCGTTTTTGGGTATTTTCACACCGTGCATAAGGACACGATTGTGTTCACGTGACCGTGGCTGCATTTTTCCAGCGTATTGCTGAGTGTTTGTTGGAATCGCTATTCGATAAATAATAATTGATGGAAAATATACCGCTAGGGATAGAGCGTCCTCTACGGAAAGGACCATTGAGGAGGAAAAGTTATAAAGTTTCCGTGGAACCATAGATAAGTCTAGCCAGTCCTTTTCTACGAACCGCGAATTGTACCTCTGTGGAAAAAACAACGCGTGATGCAGCGATGGTGCATCCGCTAATTGAAACGTGTGTAATTATAAAGAGGAGCAAAGGCCAGTGCGTTGTCACGCATTTCAATTCCCTAGAGAGATTCGTGGAGCATATATGCATATATATTTTTTTTATCAAGTAATCTACCGGTTAAGGTAGGTTTTTGTATGGACACAACTATCAAATAAATATTTTGTATAACCAAAAAAAACCAACTGTTCTTTCCTCGTTTGTCTAACATTCTCCCTTCTATAACCCTCTTCAACATTCCACTACCGCTCAATTCGCCTTTCATCCACCTTTCCTGCATCCATAGGATATAGCCCAAAAAACCCCTCTCCTCACCCACCATCTCCAGTACTTCCTCATTTGTTTTCCTTTCGGTCCATTTCACCTTCTCCATTCTTCTCCACACTCACATTTCAAAAGCCTCAAGTGTACGTCTATCTTCCTGCTTCAGCGACCACGTTTCCTCGCCGTACGTAGCTAGGCTCCATATCGAAGTTTTTACGTGTCTTTTCTTAACCTCCCTACTCAATGTCCCCGTCATCAACTCGCTCCTCCTTGAGGAAGCTTCCTTACCTAGCGCAATTCTTCACCTTACGTCCCTACTACTTTGACCGCGTTGTTCCAAAACACTTCCGAGATATGTAAACTGTTCTACCTGCTCTATTTCCCCCCCTAATTTAATGTTTAGCTTAGCTTTTTCATTCTGGAAAATGGCATAACCTTTGTTTTATTAATATTGATTCTCATCCCATACTTATCGCACTGAACCTCCAATTCACTCAGCAATGCTTGCAACCCCTTGGCTGACTGAGCAACTAATTCTTGGTCATCAGCAAGCATAACCAATTTTACGAATTCCCTCCGACTTTCATTCCTACCTCCAGTTCTTCCCATGCCTCTTTAATCATTTCCTCCACATATACGTTAAACAGCACCGGTGACAATGGGCAACCCTGCCTTACACCTCTTCCTAACACTGCCCATCCGGACTCTCCGTTCCCCACTCGCACCTGAGCAGTCTGAGACATGCACAGGTTGCGGATCAGTCTCCTGTCCCTCCAATGAATTCCTATTTTCTGCAATAGACAATTTAGTTTTTACCAATTCACTCTATCAAACGCCTTTTAGAAATCTACAAAACAGGCAAATACGTCCTGATTGTATTCTATATTCCTCTTGATTAGTGATCTCATTACTGCAATGGCATCACGCGTACCTCTCCCCTTCCTATACCCAAACTGATCATCCCCTAAGTAATCATTTGCCTTACTCTCTATCCTTATATATATAAAACTTAGACAGTAACACACTGCACGAGAACACATAAAAAGAACACTCATAATAATTTTTATGTGTTCTGGTGCTGTGTGTTACTGTCTAAGTTTTTTATTCAACACTTCCGTGTTACTTCGAAGAAATCATCTATATATATATATATATATATATATATATATATATATATATATATATATATATATATATATATATAGTTCTGTTCCTAATTCCTCTTGAGAAAGGTGGTTGGACCACCGAAAATTCCAGAACCAGTGAGTTTTCCCTCTTTGTGTGTTTTGGTTTCTGTGTTTGTTATGACTATCAGTGAATTTATATATATATATATATAATATATATATTATATTTATGTTTATATATATATATATATATAAACATAAATATAATATATATATTATATATATATATAATATATATGTATATATATATAAACCATAAACACAGCAATCAACCCGAAGGTCGGTTTAGTAGGTGATGGTAGAGCTCACCCATGTACCAAGCCCGACGGTTTGTGAATATTCACACATCAGGGTAGGGGGGCCAGTTCCTTTCCCTGTTTACTATTGGTTATGGTTTCCCAGGAAGATCTGGTACCCGAAAAATCAACTAGCTTGGGTTAAGCTGCAGGTGCCCAAAGTGCCTTGCCCGGGAATCGAACCCGGGACCCTCTGGTCAGCAGTCCAACGCTCTACCCGCTAGACCACCGCGACCCGCTATATATATATATAAATAAATAAATATATATATATATATATATATAAGGTAAATTTACTAACCAGTCGGCACAAAACAGAAACTAAAACAACAAAAGAGGGACTCACTGGTTCTCGAATTTTCGGTGGTGCAACCACCTTTCTCGAGAGGAATTAAGTTCTGTTCCGAATTCCTCTTGAGAAAGGTGGTTGAACCACCGAAAATTCTAGAACCAGTGAGTCCCTCTTTTGTATGTTTTAGTTTCTGTGTTTGTGTCGACTAGTTAGTAAATTTACATTAATGTGCACGTTCGTGGGTTTTTTAAGAAAGTGTCTATATATATATATATATATATATATATATATATATATATATATATATATATATATGTATGCATATATATATAGATATACATATATATATATATATATCCCTCCCATGGACTACAACCTTGTCGTGGTGGAAGGGCTTGTGTGTTCCGATGACCCCTAGAGCTGTGCTGGCGGGAGTAATAATAAATACTCCTGGAAGGGTCACCCATGCCAGATAGGTCGAAGGTTAGGAGCCAGACGAAAGGTAGTCCACGCAGCGTCTGTTCCTCAGTGAGGCGGCTGCAATGGCGTCTGACCCCAGTGGGGCGGCCATTAAGTGATGGTGTCACGTTAAAAACACTATTGAGAAAGGCAACGGGAAACCACCTCAATTATGATTCCCAAGAATATTATGATGGGCACTATAGATAATATGAGTCCTGGCAACTACGGGACACGGCCCAAGAGGCCGTGTGTCGTGCCCGGCAGCGGGAGAGGCAAGGCTTCCGCGGTCGTCATCCCACGAAACCCTTGCAGGGAAGAAATAACTTCAGCAGGACAGAAGACTCAGAAGAAGGCGAAAGTAGTTAGAATAGGAACCTGGAACGTCAGGACAATGTTGAGGAGAGGCAAATTAGAAAATATTAAGCGAGAGATGGAAAGAGGTAACATAGATGTTTTAGGCCTCTGCGAGGTGAGATGGAAGGATAGCGGGGATTACTGGAGTGACAATTATAGAGTAATATACAGCGGCGGGGATGAGAGCCAACGAGGGGTTGCCGTAATTTTAAATAAAGGGGTAGGAAGAAGCGTAGTCAACATAGAGCAAGCGACAGATAGAATTTTACTCGTAGAGATTAAAGCAGAGCCGACGAACTTGGTCATTATTCAGGTATACATGCCACCGAGCAACCACAAGGAGGAAGAAGTCGATAGGATGTATGATGAGTTAGAGGATATCATCGCGAGTGTTCCTGCAGGGAAACATTTGATAGTGATGTGGGACTGGAATGCGACGGTAGGCGAAGGAAGAGATGGTGGTGAGGTGGGGGACTATGGGTTAGGCACGAGGAATGAACGCGGGGAGAAAGCAATTGAATTCGGCAGGAGACAGGGGTTAGTCATCACTAACACATGGTTTAGACACCACAAAAGGCGTAGGTATACATGGAAAATGCCAGGTGACTCAGAAAGGTATCAGTTAGATTATATTATGGTTAGGCACAGGTTTAGGAACAGTGTGATAAATTCGCACAGTTTCCCAGGAGCGGATGCGGACTCTGACCACAATTTAGTTGTTATGAAATGTAATGTTCGTTTCAAGAAGATAAGGCAAGGGCGGCGGGTTAAAAAATGGAATTTAGAAGCAGTAAATGAATTAACGAGGAAGGAGTATCAGGAGGCTGTAGAGAAAATGATGGATGACGGTAAAGAACTGAGTGCTATCGAAGAAAAATGGGGATGTATCAAGAAAGGGATATTGGAAGCCGCTAAAGACACTATAGGAACCGTTAACAGGAAAAGGATAAGGAAACCATGGGTAACGGATGAGATGATTGCGAAGATGGATGAGAGAAGAAGATGGAAAAATGTAAACACAGAGTTAGGCAAAATGAAGTACAAAGAGTTAAACAATAAATTGAGAAGGGCCACAAATAAAGCAAAAGAAGAATGGTGGAAAACGCAATGCGAGGATATGGAAAGTTTACAGAAGAAGGGTGAAATTGGTGCTCTATACAGCAAGGTTAAGTTATTATCGGGAAGTAAGAAGGCAAGAGCTGTGCTAACAGTTAAAGATAAATGGGGTAAGATAATAGTTGAACCAGGAAAAATCCAAGAGAGATGGAAGGAATATATAGAAACACTGTATGGTAAAGAACTTAGGCCGACAAGTTTAGACATAGAAAAGGAACATGACGTAGAAGAAGATAGCTTAGGTCCAGGCATACTCGACGATGAAATAGAAAGGGCATTAAAGGAGATGAAAGCAAATAAGGCTGTGGGGGTGGACAATATTCCTGTAGAAATGTTGAAATGGTTAGGGAAAGGTGGGAAAAAGGCCATATATGGACTGATTCGTAGTATCTATGAGGAAGGAATCTGGCCGGAAGATTTTGTGAGATCGGTGTTAGTTCCTATTCCAAAAAAGGCAAAGGCTTCGTCATGTGAGGATTACAGAACAATAAGTTTGATATCCCACGCAGCTAAAGTTAATCTCAGGATCATCAACAAAAGGATAGAGAGTAAGGCAAATGATTACTTAGGGGATGATCAGTTTGGGTTCAGGAAAGGAAGAGGTACGCGTGATGCCATTGCAGTAATGAGATCACTAGTCGAGAGGAATATAGAATACAATCAGGACGTTTTTGCCTGTTTTGTAGATTTCGAAAAAGCGTTTGATAGAGTGAATTGGGAAAAATTAATGCGTGTATTGCAGAAAATAGGAATGGATTGGAGGGACAGGAGACTGATCCGCAACCTGTACATGTCTCAGACTGCTCAGGTGCGAGTGGGGAACGGAGAGTCTGGATGGGCAGTGTTAGGAAGAGGTGTAAGGCAGGGTTGCCCATTGTCACCGGTACTGTTCAACGTATATGTAGAGGAAATGATTAAAGAGGCATGGGAAGAACTGGAGGTAGGAATGAAAGTCGGAGGGGAACTCGTAAAATCGGTTAGGTTTTTCTGATGACCAAGCATTAGTTGCTCAGTCAGCCAAGGGGTTGCAAGCATTGTTGAGTGAATTGGAGGTTCAGTGCGATAAATATGGGATGAGAATAAATATTAATAAAACAAAGGTTATGCGATTTTCCAGAAAGAAAAAGGCTAAGCTAAATATTAAAATAGGCGGGGAAAGAATAGAGCAGGTAGAGCAGTTTACATATCTCGGAAGTGTTGTGGACCAATACGGTCAAAGTGGTAGGGACGTAAGGAGAAGAATTGCGCTAGGCAAGGAGGCTTTCTCAAGGAGGAGGGAGTTGATGACGGGGACGTTGAGTAGGGATGTTAAGACAAGACTCGTAAAAACTCTGATATGGAGCGTAGCTATGTACGGCGCGGAAACGTGGTCGCTGAAGCAGGAGGATAGACGTAGATTGGAGGCTTTTGAAATGTGGGTGTGGAGAAGAATGGAGAAGGTGAAATGGACCGAAAGGAAAACAAATGAGGAAGTACTGGAAATGGTGGGTGAGGAGAGGGGTTTGTTGAGAGAAATCCTATGGAGGCAGGAAAAATGGATGAAAGGCGTATTGAGCGGTAGTGGAATGTTGAAGAGGGTAATAGAGGGGAGAATGTTGGGCAAGCGAGGTAAGGGTTGGAACAGGATAGGGATGTTGGACGGGATGAAGGGAGGAATGAAGTACACCGAGATGAAGAGGGACCTGATATAGATTAGTTTGCTAGGTGGGGAGTCACAAAATGTTTATTTGATAGTTGTGTCCATCCAAAAACCTACCTTAACCGGTAGATTACCTAATAAATATATATATATATATATATATATATATATATATATATGTATAAACTTGGAAAAGACGCTCTCCGGCGACGCACAAACACACAAACACTAACACAAAAAACACTACACACATAGAAACATAAAAGAAGGACACTTACATTGGATATTTACGTTTCGACGGCACGGCCGTCGTCATCAGAATGCCGTTGTCGGGGAAGAGCGGAGAGGACATGTGCAAGAGAAGGGTGACGGGAGGAGAGGTAAGGGGCCAATGGGAAGCGGACAAGGTGGGGGAGGGGGAAATGGCAGGGGGCGGTAGAGTTTCCGCGGTAGGGGAAGAGCTGGAAGGTCCCGGTCGTGAAGCGGCCGGGCCTTTAGCGGGGGACTTGGTGACCGATTCGCTCAGAAGAGTGAAGCGGTTCTAGGCAGCTTTGGATAAAATCCTTATATATATATATATACAAATGCATATATATACATACATATACACATATACATATATATATATACATACACACACTCTTCTACATATATACAAGGAGGAGGAGAATTAAGGGGCCAATAGGAAGCGGACAAGGTGGGGGAGGCAAAATGTAGGCAGCATTGGATAAAATCAGTGGGCTTGGTTCAGCCCGGGGGGTTTAAAGGACTGGAGCACCCAGATATGTGCCATCTCGCGAGTTCTCACCTCTATGTTACTAGCGGAATTGGGAAGGATTTCAATCACTGAAACGGAGAAGCAGTCATCAAAAGACTGGTTGTGGGAAGCAGTGTGAGTAGGGATGGGATAATTAAGGAAGGTGGGAGATTTGGTGGAATAGCGGTGGTTATTCATTCGGAGGGAAAGGGTGGTCGTGCATTCACCCACGTAAAAGGCAGGGCAGAAGTTACAGGAGAGGCGATATATAAGGTTTTTAGAGGTGCAGGTGGCTATGGGTTGGGAGTTGGTAATAAGGGACGTGGAAGGTCTGAGGAGATGGCAGCATTTACAGCGTGGGCGGTTGCATGGTGCGGACAGGGGTGGGGAAGAGACAGGGGTGCTCGTAGGTGGTTTTATAGACTTAAAGATATCACGCAGGTTTGACGGGCGTTTAAATGAAACGGAGGGACAATGTGGGAATAAAGGTGATGTGGATTGACTATTGCTAATAATTGGGAAGAGTTCACGGATTATCTGTTTAATTTTGTGGGTTCCGGGGAAGAAAGTGGTGATAAGGTTAGGGCATTTTGGGCGGTTAGGTTTGGGGAGAGGAGTGTATTGGGTTGAAGGTTTGAGAATTTTCCTGTTGAGCAGTGTTTCAGGGTACCCACATTCTCTGAGAGAAACGTGTAACTGGTCAATGTATTTCCGTTTGGAGGGGGTGTTGTTGCAGAGACGGAGGCCGCGGACTGAGAGTGAGAAGGGGATGGAGCGTTTTGTGTGCGATGGGTGACAGCTATTGAAATGGAGATATTGTTGGGTGTTGGTCGGTTTAATGTGAACTGAGGTGTAAAACTTATTGTTCTGGAGATGAATTTCAATGTCTAGAAAGGTGAGATTTGAGTCTGATATAGAGGAAGTGAAAGAAACCGAGGAGGAGGAGTTGAGAGAGGAAATGAAGGATGACAAGTTTTCGCGTCCGTGGGGCCAAAGGAGGAAAATATCATCAATGTAACGGGCCCAGAAGAGTGGTTTAAGGGTTTGTTGCTGGAGAAATTTTTCTTCAAGTTTACCCATAAAGAGATTGGCGTATGCAGGAGCCATACGCGTGCCCATTGCAGTACCTTTTATTTGCAAATAAATTTTTTCATTGAATTGGAAGGCATTTTTGGTTAGGACGAGTTGGCTCAGTTCGAGAAGAAAATCTGTGGATGGGGTGTGTGGTGTCGGTCGTAGAGAGAGGTAATATTTCAGTGCTTCTAAGCCTTCTTTGTGGGGAATGGAGGTGTACAGAGATGTAACGTCTATTGTGGCCATGAGAATGGTCGTGCTGTGAGGAATTGGGATTGAGTGTAGACGTTCCAGGAAGTGGTACGAATCTTTGATGTAAGAAGGGAGTGAAGTGGCTATGGGTTGAAGGTGGTGGTCTATAAATGCGGAAATTCGCTCAGTGGGGGAGTTGATGCTAGAGACAATGGGGCGTCCGGGGTTATTGGTTTTGTGAATTTTGGGTAGCAAATAAAAATGTGGGGTCTTAGGATTAGGAGGAGAAAGAATGGATATATCTTTACGAGATAGACCTTCTCCGGGACCAAAATTGGATAGAAAAGATAGAATATCCTTTTGGTATGAAGGATTAGGATCTTGGGGCAGGGGGGTGTAGCAAGAAAGGTCATTTAATTGTCGTAATGCCTCAGTGTCGTAGTCTTTCTTGTTTAGCACGACAACGGATGACCCTTTGTCCGCCGTTCACTCTACCCCCTGGACTACCGCGACCCATGATATATATTTTTAGCATAAATTTATGTATGCATGTAAGTGTGTGTACATGTAGACATAACACTCGTCAAAAGGACGCCCAATTGGGCATATGGAATCACTTGCACCCGCTTGCTAATTCGCATAAATATCCCGGAGATGCATGCTTATTGATTACTCGGGGCGTGAATACACAGATTTATTCGTCCCGTCCGAGAGTTTTTATGGCCATCCATTTGAAATAATCTCGCGGTGGGATGGAATGGGACGAGAGGCGTGACCCACGCCCTTCTCCCGTCTTACACACGGATCCCCCCTCAAGCGGTCATTTCTCTCGCCTCCCCTTCTCCGACACCTTCTTCTTCGTCATTCTCCGCCGTTATGATCCCGGGAGGAAGGAATCATCGGCCGCCCCTCCTGATCCCGCCCCACTCCGGCCCCCCGCCCGCGTGTATTTCGGCAGCGGTATGCGAATGACGGCGTGTTTTACTTCTTCGGCGGCGGGATTTCGTGTGATTGAGCGCCATATCGCCCAGGCGCGTGGAGGGAAGAGGGGGCTGTCTGCGCCGAAGGGAGGAATGGATGGTTCGGAGGGGGTGGTGACTTTCGGTCGTCCGTTCGCTCTTCCGTCCCGCCGCCACCCTCACCCCTCCCTCCCCGCCCGACCCGCCTGGCTGCCCTGGAGAAGAGGGCCCTTCCAAATAAGATGCTTCCATGGCGACAAATGTATCCGCTACGCCGAGAGGTATTTTGCATCATTTTCTCAGGTTTAAGATAAAGAGCATCCTCAAGTTTCGGCTGTTTTTTCAATCTTTGCAAATGAATACTTATGTCTTGTTCCAATTAATTATTTTTATTTTAATCCCGCTGCTCTTTCGGCGTCAAAGTGGCTCAGAAATGCAGATTTCTGCGTTAGCATGGCAATTATATATGCTTTATCAAAACAAAAGGCATAAATGCACATATTTATATATTTATTTATTTATTTATTTGTTTGTTTATTTATTTATTTATTGAACATCACTGATTAAAGAGACTTCCTTCCAATTCATATGCAAGAGATTTAATCTGTAAGTTAACCTTCGCTCCATTGAGTGATTCCCAGTCTAGTTGCTCTATCGGAAAAGAAAATGCTTTTTTCTTCCACGGGGGTTTTATAATGCATGACCGACTTACAAATTCATCATCAGGTCAAGTACAGAGGACGCACAGCTTTATGTACTAGACTGATAAGAGGAGGTGCTGTTAGAGTGGGAGGAGGGGAAAGGGACGGGAAACTGGTGCGTGTGTGTGTGAGGGGGGGGGAGCGGTTGGGCATGGCGTCAGGGGGGGGGAGCGGGAGGAACACATCATGTCATTAACCAATATACCCGTACATTGACTGTTCCTGGAAATTTCCAAATGTTCCAAGGCTGATCTGATCTTAAGCCTTTCTACTCCAAATGTAGAATCTCAGGAACAAAGTCACTTGCGTGGTTATTGTCCATTAGGTGCTTGGCAAAATGGGAAGAAGGATTGCTGTTTTTGAAACAGGCGTAGTGTTCTTTCGCACTTTCACTGAATGTCCTCCCGGTTTGTCCAATGTATTTAACAGATCACTCACCTCTAATTTATACACTCTTCTCCATAATGGGAGTTTTGTCCATGCTGTTTGATGAAAGGTTCCCTAAATTGCCTTTATTATAGAAGGCTGTTTTTATTCTGTTCCCTGGAATGGTTTTGGTCACATTACGGGGATAAATTCCCCAGAAAGAGGATTCTTTTCCATTCCCATGTGTCTTTCTTGGGCTTGGATTTGAAAATGGACGAGACTCATATTTTTGTTATGCAATTTTTCAACTGATTGGGAGCAGAAACCGTAATTTTTAGATATCATTTACTTTATTTCTTTGTTATTTTTGGGTATTTTGTGGGGACATAGCCAGTCAAACGGTGGACCACTTACTTCAACACCGCTAATTTTTATGGGACATGATGTCTCCACGTGAACGGAATGAGGTGATCTGTGCGAGTATCTTTCTTGAAAAAATATAGTGTATAAAGCTGTGTGTCTTCTGTACTTCCTCTGATGATGACTCTTTAATTCGAAACCTAGGTCGAGCATAATGAAATGTATTTGGAAGAACAAAGTTTTCTTTTTATGATATGAATCGCTTTCACAAAGTGACGCCTCAAACCATACTATTCTAGTTGCTCTAGTATTTTTGATAGGCTACTCAGTTTATCATAACAACGTTTTACTAGTCTAGCTTTAGTCTGCATGCGATCCAATTCGGCATTCAATCCGACTTTGTTCATTAGAGCAGCCAGGCTCGAAATCACTCTCGGAGCGAAGGTTAAATTACAAGTTGCAAAATTGGAAAGATGTCTCTTTAGCAGTGATAATGTTGAAAATATATTATTGCCCTCATCGTACTACGGTAGGAGAGATCATGTCAATGAAATGACAGAGATTTAGTTCAGAACAGATCGTATATTGAAGATTTAATTTTTCGTGACGAATGATAAGGGATCAGAATAACATGACTAGATCGTGAATGTCGGGAAAAGTATTTTGTGTCAATGGTAGCCTGGTGTGTAATTACCCCCTGCCACACACTCTAGCGGTGACTTAAAGGCTGCCATGAATGACTGAATGAATGAGTGAAATGGGATAGAAAGTCTACAGATTTGAAGTAGGAGTTGTTTTAATCTCCTCCAAGGGTTTTTTATGTCATATTATTCACGGATAATGAGTACCGTGGTGTTTTTAGTGCCAGGGTACAAGGGAAACATACCCTGGCACTGTACACTGCTGCTAATGAAGACGTACGTCCGAAGTCTCCGTGAGGGCCTCTTCGTGAGAGCGGTCCTTGGGGCCCCCGATCGGGGTCCCATCCCCCTTACTCCCACCTTCGCTTTCTTCGCCGCGAACTCTCCCCCGCCCTCTCAAAAACGGACGGAGGGTAAAAATTACATTTTGAAAGCTATATGGCTCCTCGAGTACATCAGTCAGCATTCCTCCTCCACCCACCCCATCCCTCTCTCCCTCCCCTCTCCCCTCCCTTTCCCGCCCCTTCTGGTGATATTTCGTAAGCAGCTGCTCGGTTCGCTCCGTGTCGAAAGACAAATGACTGCATAGAATTGTGGTGCCAGCTGGAGCACCACCGATGAAAACACGTATGTCCGACATTGGTTTTTCTCTCTATATTTCTCCATTCCTCGCTTCTTTTATGTTTCTTTACCAGGAAACGATCCTGAGATGCTCACTTAAAAAGAGTCCCACTCCGTCCCCTTAGGTGTGGGAGGTCGAGCGACCTTTGGGATTATATATACAAATATATATATATATATATATTTTTATTAGGTAATCTACCGGTTAAGGTAGGTTTTTGGATGGACACAACTATCAAATAAACATTTTGTGACTCCCCACCTAGCAAACTAATCTATATCAGGTCCCTCTTCATCTCGGTGTACTTCTTTCCTCCCTTCATCCCGTCCAACATCCCTATCCTGTTCCTACCCTTACCTCGCTTGCCCAACATTCTCCCCTCTATTACCCTCTTCAACATTCCACTACCGCTCAATACGCCTTTCATCCATTTTTCCTGCCTCCATAGGATTTCTCTCAACAAACCCCTCTCCTCACCCACCATTTCCAGTACTTCCTCATTTGTTTTCCTTTCGGTCCATTTCACCTTCTCCATTCTTCTCCACACCCACATTTCAAAAGCCTCCAATCTACGTCTATCCTCCTGCTTCAGCGACCACGTTTCCGCGCCGTACATAGCTACGCTCCATATCAGTTTTTACGAGATATATATATATATATATATATATATATATATATATATATATATATATATATATATATATATATATATACATATATACATGCGGGTCGCGGTGGTCTAGGGGGTAGAGCGTTGGACTACTGACCGGAGGGTCACGGGTTCGATTCCCGGACAAGGCGCTTTGGGCACCTGCAGCTCCACCCAAGCTAGTTGATTTTTCGGGTACAAGGTCTTCCTTGTTATATATATATATATATATACATATATTCATTCAAACATAGAAATAGGTATAAGGAAAGGGGATATGAAAACACATAAACACGTGATCTGCTCAAAAACCGCCTTCCCCACATGTCCTGTGTTCGCCTTTTATGTGTTTTCCTATCCCCTTTCCTTATACCTATTTCTATGTTTGAATGAATATTTGTACACTGTATGGCGGGATGTTCAAGTTTAATATATATACACACACACACATATATGTAATATTCAGCGTTTCTCAGCGCCCCGTTCTCGGCGGGGAGATGTTTTATGCGTGGTGTTATAAAGTTCTGGAGGATTCGTGTAAAAACTGAATAACACTTGCTTAGCTCGCTGCGATTTGTTCGCGATCTCTTGTTGTTCTTCCTCAGTTGTGGTATTTTATTTGTAGTATCATCGCGACACTTGGCAGTGCTCCGTGAGTCTGGCTCTTCCGAAACCTTCTGTCATGCATTATTGAACTCAGCGTACTGTCGATGTGCACGTAACCGAAATCTATTCAGCCCTTCATTTGAAATGGATTGCGCCGCTCATTGCATTAAATAAATGTTTGGCCATCGCTTGCCTCTTCCCGTTTTGAGCTTACGAAAATTCGAAGAGGAAAATGAATTGGGCACAAACTGAGGCACTATACAGGGTTCGTCCGGAAAATAAGTGTACTGAGCTCAGTAAAAAAAATTTTTACACTTTTACATATCTTAAGCTAATATTCCTCAAAATAGGACCCTTGTGAGTCGGTACACTTGTTCCAGCGGCGTTCCCATTCCTGGAACGCTCCCGCGAAGGCATCATCGGGAATCTCTCGAAGACACGTCGTCACGGCCTCTTTGACGGCGTCCAAAGTCCGGTATCGCGTTCCTTTCAAATTCCTCTTTATCTTCGGGAACAGAAAGAAGGTCGGTGGTGCCAAGTCCGAGCTGTAGGGCGGGTGCGGCAGCGTTGCCACGCCGTGCTTGGCCAAGAAGTCCGACACGACAAGCGCGGTGTGAGACGGCGCATTGTCGTGAAGCAGCCGCCAGATGTTTTTGATCGCTGGCCGGACGCGGGCGACTCGTTTTCGAAGCCTGTCGAGCACTTGGACGTAAAATGCAGCATTTACAGTTTGTCGTTCAGGTAAAAATTCGTAGTGGACGACTCCCCTTTTGTCAAAAAATACAATGAGACAATGACACTTATTTTCCGGACGAACCCTGTAGATGACTGAGGACCGCCATAGCAGGAGCCGTAGAAGGGAATATCCACGGATCAAGTCAAAGGACGAATTAGGAGACGCAAGTGATGTAGGACGCCATCTTGAGGAAGTAGTATAGAATGGGCAGAGCATGCGAAAGCTTGCTTGCCAGTCCCCACGATCAGTTTTTGTATTGAAAGCCGATGATAGTGGCGATTTCGTTGTTGGACTTTAGTACGTTTTCTCAGCGTGGTGGTGACGCTCTTAGTTGTTTGTTGTGTTTGGTGCCCAAATTTTAAATATCTGTTCCCTTCGCCATTAGCCTATTTTTAAGCGATCACTTGTTCTTCTTCAATGTTCACACCTTTCTTTCCCACTTCCTTGAAGTTTATTTTTCTAGGAATAAATATATTATTCTTTCTGTTAAATTCTGTATTCCTGTTTTAATGTAACTGTTTTCTCGTTTTCATTGCTTCACTACCGGAGCTACGTTCTTTTATATTTACGAGTGTTATCAGTTTGAAAGTTAGGGTCCTAAGTGATATCGTTTTCCTTCGAAAGAGAAATATTCGTACCTTTATGTCAATAAACGTACCTATATTAATTATCGCATCCATTGCTCGGCCATAAATTGCATTCCTCTGCGCGGTAGATAAACTTTTGCGATTATTCACCTCCGTTTTGTATTTCCATATTATTTTAAAATTTCCAAATCCAAAAAAAAATCCTCATCTCGTGATGTAAACTGGTGCCGTGTTTTGAGAACCAACTCGATTTCGAAATTTTTGATTTCATGCCATTCGTTGAAGTTCATTATTTTTCCATTTCGATATCAGCATTGAATCGCATTCTGTGACGTATCCGAAATCAATAACAAATTACTGAAGAAAAGTCGAAACGTTAAAATAAAAATAGACGCAAACACATTTGCTTTGTGTGTGTGTGTGTTCTTTTTCACCGTTGTAACGTAATTCGGGCATTAACCATTTTGAAGCGGGCGGAGTAGTTCATGGCGGTAGGAAGAAGGTTTTATTTTTATCGACTTGAGCAAAAGCTCCGGAAGTATTTCAGCGCAAAGTTAAAGCAGGAAGAGATAGCCAAAGGGACTCGCAAATTGGCCTTTTATCGAGTTATTACTTGTTTGCTTATTTCCGAAAATGCGGACGCTAGAAATACTCCATCTTGGCTTCCGGTGATTACTAGTGGTTACAGTGAAAAAAAATAAAGGAGGTCGTAAACTATTTGTGAAATCGCCGAGGTTCAGCGTCGTTGCCCCAACGAATTCATGGTCTAGATAGCATTTCCTCGCCGGTCGATACGGCTTGAATTACCGCGATCATTGCCCTGTGTGTGTGTGTGGAAATGATTGGTGTCCTGCGGACCTTTGTAGCGAAAGATATTACGAAAAAGATGGGAGTATCTGCACGTACCGGAAAAGGCTGTTTGATTGTATTGCTTATTCATGACTCTTTTGAACCGATTTGTTTACAGTTAATCCTTTCAGGGAGTGGAATACTTGATTTTTATCCATCGGGGAGATGTTTGAAACCTGTCATCGCTGATTCTCGTCCTCCGAAAATTGTCCTTTTTGGATCCTTGGCCAAACAAAAGAAACGTTGTTTCGCATCAGAGTGATCCTTGAGATTATTTTTGGAGAATATTTGACCACAATAAATGAGGGCCTATCGCAACAGGTCTCACCACTCTGCCCACCTTTCGCCGTGACGTCTCCCAAGTACGAGAGCTGTCGGGAAAGTAAATTAGTTTGGCGTGTTGCGAGCAAAGTATTGTGGGGAATGTTTTCTGCATTGACATAGATACGCAGTCAATGGGGTAGTACGCCTCGACCTGCCGTTCGTTCCACTTGTCATTTGTTTACAGGAGCGAGTCAAAATGAACAATGCAATTGGAAAATGCGCCAAATAAAAAGAGACGTTTCAGGCGTGAAATGGTGGAATAGCGTGATTAATTAAAATTAGCAATTTTCCACAAAAAATAAAGAGGGAAGGGAAAGGAACGTGGGTGACAATGGGGGTGGAGAAAGGTTTCGGGTGAGGAGAAGGGGTGAAAAATTAACACAGTCCGGAAAAAACTCGTAGCTGGCTGGAAGGGTTGTCTCGTTGAGGGTGGACTCTCTGTGCTTACTTGCTTTTCAGCATATATAGTAGACAATGAGAATCTGACTGTTACCAGAAGATGATGTAGTTGCATTGAAACCGGTCGTATTAATAAAATTTTATTTTTGTGGAAAATTTCTAATTTTAATTAATCCCGCCAAATGTAAAATCCGTCCAGTGACAGGGTTTTTACTGGGAAGAAACTTCAAAGCTGCCGACTTTCATATTTTGGAAATTTTTGCTCTGTACGGACCAAATTTGATGAGTGTTGTGTGACTGTGGGGCTGTTAGTTTAAGAGTGGACGGACAAATGCCCATGATGATGTCCAAGAACTGGCCATCCGTCAGTTCTTCTGTCAACACAAAGATTGGCCGACTACCACTTCGGTGTCCTCTTAGTGAATATTGGTGCTTCGGCAATTATTTTTAAACTGAGAATGCACCACTGCCTCACTCCGCCTTCACTCATTACTATTCCGTCTCCGTATACGGTTAACAAGGTTGCCCGTGAATATTTCAATTTGCTTGTAGTTTCTCGGCACGGCACAACTCGCGTTGTGATTTTCCATTGCAGTGTATTCAATTTTAACAGTTCACCGAGTGAGCAAAGTATAGAGGAACCACAGTCTTTCTGCACACACTACCACAGCACTGAGCAAGACACACCAAGATGGCGGCTCTAGCCCACATCTCCACCGCCACGGTAGGCCGAAACCTAAGTTACTTTCTTGACAGCTCTCGTAGATGCACCTGCTGTACCTGTTCTAACCTAATTCCCCAAACTTTAATAGCCTTTGTATTCCATGAGAATTTCATTACTTTCGTCTCCTTTCGATCGGATCCCACAATGCACTTCGTAACGATTGCCCATTGATACGTAATATACCTTTCATGGAATATTGACTTTCTTATTGATTCAGCAGTGCTTTTCTTATTATAATCAACGACCATGTGGAGTTTCCCTTTATGGAAGGCTCTTCCGAGTCCGTTGGAGTTCCGAGGTCAAACCGCCACGTAAGCATACACGTAGTGCGTATTGTTGGTTTGAATGGAGGGATGCCCTTCGACCTCCGCCCTGACATCCAATTCCGGCCCTGTCGCTCTCCTTCGCGGCGTTTGAGTATGTTGTCGGGGGTGGGCACTCTTTTTCGGCGCTCATCTCTTTTTTAAAATACAAATAAATAAATTGGGGACTCGGTAGTGTTTCAATGGATCCGGAAACCCAAACATAGTTATTGCCATGAGCCATGCCTGGCATTCAAGTAAACAAATGCATTCCAACTGCCACAATTACAATGAACCATTCTTCAACTTCATTTACTCCCTCCCTCCCAATGTCTATTCCAACATTCCCGTTCCCTGCACCCCTCCTTCTGTGCCATAGCTTTTAAAGTGTATATGCTCCCAATGTCTTCGTCTGCATCTATTTTCAATGCCTTCTTTGATTTTTTTGCAACAGCCTCCCCCCCCTCCCCATCCTAAATACGTCTCCTCTTCTTTTTCTGACCGTCCATTCCACTTTTTTCATCCTCCTCCACAACCACGTCTCAATAGCCGCCCGTCTCTCGTCAAAATGACCAAGTTTCCGAGTTGTACAAATCTGTTTCAAATGTGAAAATTTTCACTCGTCTTTTCTTTGCGAATTTATTTATCGCCCCCGCCATAAACTTCGTTCTCAGTGAGTGAGTTTCTTGGCCGAACTCATTTGTTGATGCCCTCATCGCTCGTACTTTGCCCGTTTTGGTTTGAAACATCTGATAATGGGCGAACTTGATCATTCTATTCAAGCTAATGACAAAAAACCCTAGACGGTCATCGTAGACTTCCTATTTCTTTAAAAAGAGACGTTTCAGGCGTGATATGGGGGAATATCATGATTAATTAAAATTGACAATTTTCCACAAAATAAAATTTGTAATACGGCCGGTTTCGATGTAACTACCTCATCTTCTTGGTCCAGAAGATGATGTAGTTGCATCGAAACCGGTCGTATTAATAAAAATTTTATTTTGTGGAATATTGCCAATTTTAATTCATTCCTATTTCTTGTCACCCTTATTACCTATATTTTCTAATGATTCATTCTAATTAACCACGCTTTCTTTCATGTTCTCAGAAATATTCAATGATATTTTTACGCATTACATTTTAAATCCTGGTCGTTGCCATTTCTAACACAATAATTTCTGCTGGGATCTTGAGTACGGTAACCTTGAAAAGGGAAGCTCATACAGTTAAGTGAGTTGTGTCAATTGGCGGACGGATGGAATGGACAAGTGTATTTAGTTAAAAAAAATTCTTCATGTACTTAGGTGCTGCGTTATTTGACTCATTCATTGCCAGAATTTCAATGCCTTTCCCCGTTAGTTTTAGATTCGTCCGACATGACTCGACGGCATGTATCCAATCACTGTTTTCTTTCTGAAATATAAGCTGATGTCACTTGTATTTCTCCTTTTTATCAACCAAATATATTTATAATTTCATGATTCGTCTCACGCCCGATAATATTGTACATAAAAAGCTCTCAATGTGATTTATTGTGATACGCTCAAACTCTTACAGTGATTTTTCTTAATACGTACTTGTTTTTATTTTTCAGGTGAGTATTCCGGCGATGGCATTCCCCGATAATTTCTCACTGAACGGCTGGAGTCTAATGGTGAAGTGTATCGAAAATCGATTCCAATTGCATCGAGAGTATAGTAACTATGGCGCTGAAAGTCGACTACAAGAAGAGGATGGTACCAGAGGAATCAAATGAGTCAAGTTTCACATTTTCAGGATTTAATGTGATGGAAGGCATTATTATTTAATTTCAAATTATTGAATGTTCAATTCAAATTGGAATTAATTCATGAATCCCCTCAGTATTCATGGTAACAAAACTGTTTTTTCTTTCAATATGGCGGCATTTATCTTGCAGTTCAATGTAGATTCGTTAAATTCAGTGAATAAGCTGCCCACACTCGCTATATATATAAACCATAAACACAGTAATCAACCCGAAGGTCGGTTTAGTAGGTGACGGTAGAGCTCACCCGTGTACCAAGCCCGACAGCGTGTGAATATTCACACATCAGGGTAGGGGGGCCAGTTCCTTTCCCTCTGCCGGTTATGGTTTCCCAGGAAGATCTGGTACCCGAAAAATCAACTAGCTTGGGTGGAGCTGCAGGTCCAACGCTCTACCCGCTAGACCACCACGACCCACCGCTATATATATATATATGTATGTATAACTTTTGGACGGCACAATAGAACACAGAATAAAACAGATAACACGTAAAATCTACCGCTCCACCCGACCACACACACCACAGAATGACAACCCCACATCAGATGCTGGACTCAACCTTTGCACAACCTATTTCCCCGGATCCCACAGACTGAAAACCATTCTCAAGGAACTTGATCCTCTATTACATGACAATGACGCGACCACATCCTTACTGCCCCAATGCCCCTCTGTCGCTTACAGACGACCAGCCAACCTCAGAAACCTTCTGAGATCCACCAACCCTTTGACACCCCGCCATGACAAATTTCCACATATTTCCCCTACCTGCAATCGCCCCCGATGTAAAACATGTCTCCTAATCAGATCTGCTCCCCTCTCCCCACATCCCCTCATTGTCCCTTCACCCCGTTCCCACGCTAATTGCCTCTCAAAAAATATTATATATCTCTTGTCGTGCAAACAATGCACCTCATTCTACATAGGCGAATGCATTACCCCATTATCCATCCGAATGAACAATCACCGTTACTCATGTAATTCTGCTTCACTCTCTTCTCTTCCTATCCCTTTACACGCAAGTTCACACAACCTATCATTTGACGAATGCTTTTCCTTAACAGTTCTAGAATCCCTACCCGATTCAGCCACCAACATAGAGGTGAGAACTCGCGAATCCGCATACATCCTATATTTCCGATCCTTTAAAATTCCCACCCTTAACCGCCATCTTTAATTTCTTTCCCAACAGTCCCAAAACCTTCCGCCCCCCTCCCCTCCCCAGGCTCTCTTCCCTCAAAACCTCTCAGTCTGACCTGAAGAAGGCTTCGGAGTAGGCCGAAAGCTTAAATCATCTTCAGTGTGAGTGTCCTTTTACGTGTTATCTGTTTTATTCTGTGTTCTATTGTGCCGTCCAAAAGTTATATTGCTCTCGTGAGTACTTCCGCATCATCGATATATATATATATATATATATATATATATATATATATATATATACTATAGGCTGTGGGGGTGGACAATATTCCTGTAGAAATGTTGAAATGGTTAGGGAAAGGTGGGAAGAAGGCCATATATGGACTGATTCGTAGTATCTATGAGGAAGGAATCTGGCCGGAAGATTTTGTAAGATCGGTGTTAGTTCCTATTCCTAAAAAGGCAAAAGCTTCCTCATATGAGGACTACAGAACAATAAGTTTGATATCCCACGCAGCTAAAGTTATTCTCAGGATCATAAACAAAAGAATAGAGAGTAAGGCAAATGATTACTTAGGGGATGATCAGTTTGCGTTCAGCAAGGGAAGAGGTACGCGTGATGCCATTGCAGTAATGAGATCACTAGTCGAGAGGAATATAGAATACAATCAGGACGTTTTTGCCTGTTTTGTAGATTTCGAAAAAGCGTTTGATAGAGTAAATTGGGAAAAATTAATGCGTGTATTGCAGAAAATAGGAATGGATTGGAGGGACAGGCGACTGATCCGCAACCTGTACATGTTTCAGACTGCTCAGGTGCGAGTGGGGAACGGAGAGTCCGGATGGGCAGTGTTAGGAAGAGGTGTAAGGCAGGGTTGCCCATTGTCGCCGGTGCTGTTCAACGTATATGTAGAGGAAATGATTAAAGAGGCATGGGAAGAACTGGAGGTAGGAATGGAAGTCGGAGGGGAATTCGTAAAATCGGTTAGGTTTGCTGATGACCAAGCATTAGTTGCTCAGTCAGCCAAAGGATTGCAAGCATTGTTGAGTGAATTGGAGGTTCAGTGCGATAAATATGGGATGAGAATCAATATTAATAAAACAAAGGTTCTGCGATTTTCCAGAAAGAAAAAGGCTAAGCTAAATATTAAAATAGGCGGGGAAAAAATAGAGCAGGTAGAACAGTTTACATATCTCGGAAGTGTTTTGGACCAATACGGTCAAAGTGGTAGGGACGTAAGGAGAAGAATTGCGCTAGGCAAGGAGGCTTTCTCAAGAAGGAGGGAGTTGATGACGGGGACGTTGAGTAGAGATGTTAAGACAAGACTCGTAAAAACTCTGATATGGAGCGTAGCTATTGTATGGTGCGGAAACGTGGTCACTGAAGCAGGAGGATAGACGTAGATTGGAGGCTTTTGAAATGTGGGTGTGGAGAAGAATGGAGAAGGTGAAATGGACCGAAAGGAAAACAAATGAGGAAGTACTAGAAATGGTGGGGGAGGAGAGGGGTTTGTTGAGAGAAATCCTATGGAGGCAGGAAAAATGGATGAAAGGCGTATTGAGCGGTAGTGGAATGTTGAAGAGGGTAATAGAGGGGAGAATGTTGGGCAAGCGAGGTAAGGGTAGGAACAGGATAGGGATGTTGGACGGGATGAAGGGAGGAAAGAAGTACACCGAGATGAAGAAGGACCTGATATAGATTAGTTTGCTAGGTGGGGAGTCATAAAATGTTTATTTGATATTGGTGTCCATCCAAAAACCTACCTTAACCGGTAGATTACCTAAAAAAAAAATATATATATATATATATGTATATATATATCCATGCATACATACGTACATACATATAAAAACATATATATAATATTTTTTTTGCGTCTCTGCTAGATATGATGAATAGAATAGTTCTCTAGGAATATAGTTTTAATCCCGGAATGTCGTTCTTTTGTTTTCGCTCCCTTTCAACCCGTGCGTCTTATGGCAAGGGCCTAGGACTAATGACCCTGTCAGGGCAAGGGTTCATTGTTTTTGGGGTGATAGATTGTTATATCCCACAATCGGCATTGCCGTCCCCGACACCCCTTCCTCCTTCCACCCCCGTCCCTCTCTCTTTATTTCCGACGCCCGGGTTGAAGATCATTTTGAACCACGCAGTAGAGCAGCGCCACTACCGGAAAAAGATTCAAAATGTCCTCTATTTTTTGAATTTCCCTACGCTTCGAAATTATTTTATTTTGGGCATCAGAGAGAAATGAACCTGGGTCAACAGGTCGGATCCGATGCAATCAGTAATTGTTGCCGTAGTTCAGTCAAAGGAAATTTTATTCGAAGGGTTGAGACGGAATTTTATTTCTCGAAAACCGCCATCCATGCTAAATGATCCAGGCCAAACATCGATTGGACTAATATTTAGTTTAGTCAACATCCCACTGCCGCTCAATACGCCTTTCATCCATTTTTCCTGCCTCCATAGGATTTCTCTCAACGAACCCCTCTCCTCACCCACCATCTCTAGTACTTCCTCATCTGTTTTCTTTTCGGTCCATTTCACCTTCTCCATTCTTCTCCACACCCACATTCAAAGGCCTCCAATCTACGTCTATCCTTCTGCTTCAGCGACCACGTTTCCGCGCCGTACAGGGCTACGCTCCATATAAAAGTTTTTGCGAGTATTGTTTTAACCTCCCTACTTAACGTCCCCGTCATCAACTCCCTCCTCCTTGAGTAAGCTTCTTTGACTAGTGCAATTCTTCTCCTTGCGTCCATACCACTTTCACCGTACTGGTCCAAAATACTTCCGAGATACGTAAACTGTTTTACCTTTTCTATTTTTCCCCTCCTATTTTAAATTTTAACTTAGCCTTTTTTCTTTCTGGAAAATCGCATAACCTTTGTTTTTTTAATATTGATTCTCATCCCATATTTATCGCACTGATTCTCCAAGTCACTCAGCAATGTTTGCAATCCCTTGGCCGACTGACAAAACAAAGCCTGTTCAACAGCAAACCTAACTGCTTTTATGAACTACCCTCCGACTTTCATTCCTACCTCCAGTTCCTCCCATGTCTCTTTAGTCATTTCCTCCATATATACGTAGAACAGCACCGGTGACAATGGGCAACCCTGCCTTACCCCTCTTCCTAAAACTACCCATCCGGACTCTCCGTTCCCCACTCGCATCTGAGCAGTCAGACACATGTACAGGTTGCGGATCAGTCTTTTGTCCCTCCAATCTATTCCTATATTCTGCATTAAGCTCATTATTGTTTCCCAATTCAGTATGTCAAATGTTTTTTCGAAATGTACGAAACAGGCAATACATCCTGATTGTATTCTAGCATTATTTTTTGAAAAGGACGCTACTCTACTTCCTTCCATAACAACTAAATTGTGGTCCGTCGTCCTTTACCGTCATCCATCATTTTCTCTACAGCCTGCTGATACTCCTTCCTCGTTAATCTATTTACTGCTTCTAAATTCCATTTCCTAACCTGCCGCCCTTGCCTTATCTTCTTGAAACGAACATTACATTTCATAACAACTAAATTGTGGTCAGAGTCCGCATCAGCTCCCGGGAAACAGTGATAATTTATCACACTATTCATAAACCTGTACCTAACCAATATATAATCTAACTGATACCTTTCTGAGTCACCTGGCTTTTTCCATGTAAACCTACGCCTTTTGTGGTGTCTAAACCATGTGTTGGTGATGACTAACCTCTGTTTCCTGCAGAATTCAATTGCTTTCTCCCCGCGTTCATTCCTCGTGCCTAACCCATAGTCCCCCACCTCACCACCATCTCTTCCTTCGCCTACCGTCGCATTCCAATCCCCCATCACTATCAAACGTGTCCCTGCAGGAACACACGCTATTATATCATCTAACTCATCGTACATCCTATCTACTTCTTCCTCCTTGTGGTTGCGCGGTGGCATGTACTACCTTGAACAAAAAGTTCCCGGAATAACCACCGTGTGGCGCTCCTATCGTTCCGATTTGAGTTCTGTTTTTTCTGTTAAATTGGTACATCTGTTGTTGATATTCCCTTTAAATCTTAGTGTCATAACTTGACATTTGCAAAAGTTACGTAGCCAAGAGTACATCTATCTCTGTGTGTGTTGGCGATATTTTACATTTGCAGAAATGGTTTTAAATTTGCAACAACGAACTTGTATTAAATTTTGCGTAGAAAACGGATTTAGTGGCGCACGGACGTTGGAAATGTTGGAAAAGTGTTTCGGCAACGATTCTCTAAAAAAAAACGGTCGTTTACCAGTGGCACGAGCGGTTCAGAAGTGGTCGTGAGTCAATCGAAGATGATGAACGCTGTGGCAGACCATCTACATCGAAAGTCGGTGAAAAAATTGATAAAGTAAAAGAAATGTTGGTCAATAACCGCAAATTAACCATCAGAGAAATAGCGGAGGACTTGAACATTGCCTATGGATCCGCCCAAGACATTGTGGTTAATGATTTGGGTTTCCGTCGTGTAGCAGCAAAGTTGGTGCCAAAAGACCTCAATTTCATGCAAAAAAGAGACCGTGTTGACGTCGCAAAAGACATGATTTGCGAGGCTTAATCCGATCCCACATTCATCAAAAGGATCATTACTGGAGACGAGACGTGGGTTTATGAGTACGACACGCAATCCAGACATCAGGCAAGTGAATGGCGTTCACCAAATGAGCCGAGACCAAAAAAACCACGTCGTTTTCAGTCAAAAAAGAAGGCAATGCTGACGGTTTTCATGGATTACAACGGTGTAGTGCATCATGAATTTTTACCAGAAGGCCAGACAGTAAACAAAGAGTATTATTTGGGCGTTATGAGACGTTTGCGTGAAGCAATTCGCCGAAAGAGACCAGAAATCGTCGCACAGTGCGTCGAGACCGTCGCACAGTGCTATCATTATTCGTAATTTTTTGACGAAAAATGCAACAAATACCATCCAACAGCCACCGAATTCACCTGATTTGGCTCCCTGTGACTTCTTCCTGTTCAATCGAGTTAAAAAACCATTACGGGGAACGCGTTTTAGCAGCCGAGAGGAAGCAATGGAAAAATCGCAGGAAGCACTGATGGACATACCAAAAACCGAATATAAAAAATGTTTCGAGGATTGGATCAAGCGCTGGCATAAGTGTGTTGCAGTCGATGGGGATTACTTTGAAGGGGACAATATAGATTTAGATGAATAAACTTGTATTTTTAATTTTCTGAATAAATCCGGGAACTTTTTGATCAAGGTAGTATACCTGAACAATGACCAAGTTCGTCGGCTCTTCTTTAATCTCTACGAGTAAAAATCTATCAGTTGCTTGCCCTATGTTGACTACGCTTCTTCCCTCCCCTTTATTTAATATTACGGCAACCCCTCATTGGCTCTCGTCTCCGCCGCTGTATATCACTCTATAATTGTCACTCCGGTAGTCCCCGGTATCCTTCCATCTCACCTCGCAGAGACCTAAAACATCTATATTACCTCTTACCATTTCTCGCTTAATATTCTCTAATTTGCCAGTCTTCAACATTGTCCTGACGTTCCATGTTCACATTCTAACTAATTTCGTCTTTTGATTGATTGTAGTACTTGGGGTTAGTGTGCCACGCGAATTGGCATGAGTGAACGAATATATGAGTTTTAAGAATAAGAATGATATATTCCTAATTCTAGCTGATGTCATATAGTAAATTAACTAAGCAACACGCAAAGGTATTAATGACCAGGATATTGGATCTTGCGCTAATAGAAATACATCAACTTTGCAAAATATGTGCATGGCAACCAAGCGTGTTTTAGGGGTGTAAGATCTCAATCTACTTTCGAAAGGAATCTGGGTGTCTCTTAGTCTTTCTGAGGTTGTCGACAATTCTTCCGTGGCACGCGCCTCTCTTGAGTGTTTTTTTGGAACAGCGAGTTGAAGGAGTTTCAGAATATCTGTTCTGAGTAATTCCTGTGTGTTTCCTGAAGGATTTACAGCAAAAATTGTAGGTTTAGCTCCTCGATAAATGTCAAATCGTAAGAAAAATGATCGTGTTCGGCAGAATATCAGAGGTATCCTTTTTCATGTGGGTATATTCGGGGGAAACAATTTTTACATACCGCTTCCCAGGGGGGAGGGGGTGATTTCAGAGCAATTTTCGTGGAAAAATAGAGCGTGGTATAAGCGTCTTTATACTCACGTATTTACCACAGGTGAACTAATAATCTGACGTTTAACGATATTCAGTTATTTGATTGCATAATACAAGACAAACTGAATCCTGAGAGAGGTGATGGAGTGTGCTCTCCTAATGGCTTCGGATGACGTCGTTTCCCTACCGGAAGGAAAGATTTTATTTGAAACGGTTACGTAACTGTGAATAGGTCTGGCAGATCCCTTGGACTCATCCAGCCACCCGGTTTAAAGCTTCAGTATGCGAAACTGTTCCTAGGGAGACGCTGCAAAAGAGTCAGCAAAGGCGGATGTGTTTGATGATGATGTACGGCCGAGGAGGGAGGACTCGCCGGCATAACTTCCTCCGTCGATTTCTCCGTCAGGGGAAAATACGAAAATCATATACTTGGCTTCACATGTCTCCGATAGGAGAAAAAGATTGCAGTCTATTTGACCCGGAATTAAATCTACGGTTGTTTTTGGTCTGGTTTGCTACTTCGGCGAAATTTTCGAGTTGCAAAAAAAAGTGATTAATGGTCCATCGGGCTAGCAGTGGACTTGGTCGTATTTTTGAATTTAAAAATTACTTCGGTGTTCCCTTAGATATGTGTAGCAGTTTGTTACCTTAGGGCGTTTTTTGTTGGTTAATCATTGACTGAAAATGCAATCAATGATCATGATTAATCCATCTTAGGCTGGCACAATGGAGGCGATTTAACACACTTTGCATTGCATGTGCAAGTATGATAGAGAAAAAAACATGGTATGTAGGTACAAAAAATGTATCGTATAATGTTTCGGAAAAATATATTTATTTCAGTTCTTGCCAAATGCCTCACAATTTTTCGAAGTACTTCTTCCCTTTAGAGCGTGGATACACACTTTTGCCCCTGTGGCTTTTCCACGAGTCGAAGACTCCCTGGTAGGAGGATGCGTGCAAGCGTCTTTGACGGCACTTAGGACCAATCATAGTAGTGTCCTTTGAGGGAGAGAGGAGTTTTTGGGAATAGGAAGTAGCCTAATTGTGTCAATTTGGCTATACTATATGGGGGATTGGGGAATCGTCGCGATGACGTTGCAGAAGGTCTCCTTCGTAAGCAGACACTCTCGACTCTGTTCTTTCGGTCGTCCGTCCAAACACACACACGGGGTGACAAGTTTAGCGCTTTAGATATTTAGATTCGCCAAGTTTACAGTGATAATAATGGTGTGTGCACTGCCACTGTCTTATGTCAATGCCAATAATACGATCTGCGATGATCATGCGCACACTTAACCGACACGTTCTGAATTCACTTCACGCACACACGTCAAAAAAATTGTTATCGATACTTTTTATGCAATCATTGTATTCTTCATATGTTGTACAATTGTTATTTTACAAATAATTTTAATTTTGACGCATAATATCCTTATTTCGTGTCTATCTTTAAGTGTATAATATAGTGTATCCTGCTTCTCAATATTGTTACTGTGGTATATATGCTTCAAGGAAATCCACTTAAGAATGTTTCCCGTGAGCGATAATATAGTTTAATCTCTAAGGTATCCTCGTCTTGAGGGAGTTTCGAAGCCTTCTCCGGAGGCAGCAGTCACGTTGCAGTGGTGTGCAAGCTGTGCTTCCTTCCAAGTCGACTCGAAATATTTCAGAGCCTTTGCTCCTTCCTCGCCGGAAACTTTGAACCGGAGAACCCTTGACGTTTTTAGGAGATTCACGAGCCAGCAAATAAATCGTCGGAGATATGAAGAGTCCATTTCTGCATTTCCGAGACGGGAATAAAAATATCAATCCCAGCAGGATGCATCCCCGCCAACATCTATCTCGGTGCCTACAATTTAAATAAACTTATGGTTTAAAAATAAATTTAAAAAATTGGCCGGCTTTTGGGTTTCGGAAGTACGAGGGAGGGGAAAAGATACGGAGCAAATGGTATCCGGCGATGGATATGGTGGCGACATCCACTTATTCCCTTTTAGGAGTTGAAAAATTCGGAGTTTACCCCCTGAGACGACTGAGATTCGACCAAATAAAACGTTTCGCAAAACCGCCATCCGTCTCGCCCGGACCTCCATGAGAACAAACACACGGAGATGTGTGCCTCTCCCAAGAGCCGGGGTCAAAATTATCTTCCTGGGAAAATAGTGGCCATTCACGTCAAACCCTCCCCCCAACATCCCCTTCATTTCTTCCCCCTCGCCTCATCCCCTTCAGCTTTTTTCCCACCCCTCCTCTTCCCCTACCCTCTTCCAGTCGCCACCGAGAGCACTTTTGCTTACGGACCGACCGACGGACAAATTGACGCCGGGTTCAGAAGTGGGGGCCCAGGACGTGTCGAAATCTAACCCCGCTCCTCTTTTATCTTCTTTTTCACCAAAATTAACAAAAAAATCAAGCCTCCCCTCCCACCCCCCCCCCCCAACCCTCCACCCCATATTCCTTGTCTCATTTTATTGGATTCGTATCTGCGTCCCTTCTTTTTTTTATCTGCCGATTCTTCATTTTTTAAAAATGTGTATGTGTGTCCCTCCCTTCCTGCCTCTTGTCCCCTTCCCCTTCGTCGTGGAAGTGTCTAGACCGGTAAATTACGCAAATCGATCGCGTCCGTAAAGTCCGCAGTGCTCTTTTCCCCGCCGTGATCTATGCATAAACGTGCGTCAATAGCGATGCCCTCCCGAGCGAAAGATACGGCGGGGACGCTCACGAGAGTCGGCAACACATAAAACAGTCGCGAATCGCAGCCCGCCCCTTCCATCCAACCCCGAATTTTTTCGCTATTTGCTAAGCCCCGAGATGGCTGTTTTTTTTTGGGTGAGCGATGGGGAAATTGTTAAAACGGCGACGGCGTAAGGCAATGAAGGAGGGAGATAAAAGTATGTGAAGAGAGAGAGAGGGAGGGAGATAATGAGGGAGAAGACGAAGTGGTCGAGTAGAGGAGACCAGGGTTTCATTGTCACGATGCACTTCTCTTGAGGGTTGGTACGTACGTAGGGGCAGCACGTTCCGGGCCCTGGGTCACGTGGGCAGACTGCCTAGTGGCCATCGGCGTAGCCAATGCCGTTGAACGAACTACGAGAGAAGGGCCATTGATCAAATTTTTATGCTCTCCTTTGTCAAAAGTAAATCTTCACTTCATATTTCAGTGATTTATTCCTGGAAAGACACACTAGGATATTGTAGATATCGTTTACTGGACTGGGATAATGAATAGTCATCTTCAAATCTCAAGTAAGAAAACTGTTCGTCGAAATGTCCGGGTTGATCAGAGACGTGAACCGGAGGTGGGCCGAGGAAGAATAAAGAAGCCTTTGAAACTATGGTGCTGAAGGGGTGAATGTTGAAGAGGGACGGAAAATGTGAAGAACGCGGAAGTGCATATGGAAGAACAGAATAAGAATATGGTCCATATGATGAGAACTCAACTGCAAAAAGCACAGATGAATTGGAGACACCTTGAGGTATTAATGGAAAGTAACACTGAATAGACAAGAATGCAGGGCCGGAATTAACCTATCTTAGGATTGAAATACTGATTATCAGTTTAAATATACAAGGAACGTAGCTACGGTCGTGAATCAATGTAAACAAAAAATACCGGGACCGTAAACTTGTCAAGTCGTGGAGGGGAGGTTTTTTGGGAGCGATACTAAAATTGAGTAGGGAAAGTTCTTCCGGTGAAAATTTTATGTCTGAGAGGGTTTTCACGAAAGGGCAGGAATAAACAATGCTGGGAGGGGATTTTGTTTTATCGGAAATCAAAGATGCCAATTTTTTGGAGAAGGCGAAGGATTTCATGTGATATTTGTGTTGAATAACTAGGTGAACTTTTCTGTCGAATTCCATCCAAAGGTTAAATTCCTGTTCATCGAGACATTTTGTCAATTTAAGGTGGAGGTGGTTTGCTTGTAATTCGAGTTTCGCTCTCTTGGAGAAGAGGTAGTGTTTAGTTTCGGTGTCAAGTTTTAAGTTTTAGTTTAGTTTTAGTTTCAAGTTTTAGTTTTAAGGGTCAAGTTTACGGTCCCGGTATTTTTTGTTTACACTGATTAACAGGATGCTTAAATTAGTTTAATATTCAATTTTATTAGTTTAATATTTTAAAAACACATTTAAACGCTCTCCAGTTGATGATTCCTAATTTAATAGATTAACAAACTCTGGGTATGTCTCGAAATAGAATTTTTATTTCTAATTTAACCAAAGCGTTTCAATGTATTTGAATTAATGTTCTGACTTCATTGGATGATTTTTTAGCGTATTAATAATTGCCTTTCGGCAATAGGTATAAAAAGCGGGACCTGCACATGGTATGTGCTGATAGTTAATCTGCTGCCGGCTCTATTATTTGGCATCCTTATGTCTTTTCTCGTTCGTGGAAAATTTAATGTTCCGTATTCTATTCGAAAAACTGAATCCCAAATCGCTTACAAATAAAGTTCGTTAAAATTCACGTACGGGGAAAGAGTACAAATTTCATCCGTAGACGCGGAAGTAAAAACAAAAGTAACCTCCGGTGGACATCTATCTCTGCCGGAACAGGTTTTCGGATAGCCGTCATATTTCATTCCTCGCTTCGATTACTTCAATTAGATATTAATTTTTTTACATGAGTTGGAAATATGTCTCTTTCCCTCCTCCCCTCTATCCGTGCCTCTTCCTCCACCCTCCTTAACACGTCACCCCTCACACCTCCTCTAACCCGCCTCCTCTTTGAAGTCTCTTTTTCATCTTTTCTTTTCCTGGCGGTTAATCAAGATAGATTTTCGGGAGCGTGTTTTGGGCGACATTATTATTATTTTTTGCTAATGGTTAGGTTTTCACCATTTTTTTCGGAAACTTTTGTGAGTGCTCAACCACCGGAAAAATCATCTTTTTGCTCCCTGCGATGTTTTTTTTATATTCGAGCATCTTTCCGAGGTCAGTTCCGCATCTTTCGAGGATGGCCCTCGTGGTTGTAATACTGCATGAAACACTCATAAGAACACAAAGGCAAACATCTGTCTGCCTATCCGATCAGGGAAATTTATTCCAGTTTTTTAACTCGCTATTTAAGTAATTATATTGTTACTGGCGAAGCTTTCTTTTTTTTTTAATGATATTTTTCGTTAATTAGCCAGGCCCTCCTTTCTGCTTGGGATGGTTCTCGTTGTCGAATCCAATTCTCTCTCTCATGCATACATATGCTTTATACCTTCCCTCCGACTCCTCCTCGCCGAGATGATATCTGAACAGGAAGCGGCCCTTGTTTCTTCCCCATGGCATTCTCACACTGCTTTCTTTTCCGCTCGTATCAATTCTCTCGTCTTTGTCCGCCGTCCCTAAGCGCGCTCCCTTGCCAGCCTTCCGGCCGTCCTACGTGATGGTGGACGACAAATGACGCTCGCATCGCGCCCGGGGTGTCGAGGGGCGGTTCACGATGTCGCCCGGAGAAGAGGAGAACGTGAGTGCAACGAGCAATGCTCCCGTGGATGGAGTCGGCGCGCGCGTGCGGTTCTGCGTCGCCTCCGGAGAACAACCGGAGAGGGAATTGCGGGGGGCACGACGACATCAGAATAGTTGCGCGAACACAGGCGTGTGCACGCTTAAAAAAATAAATCTTTCCGTCCACCACGCGAAGGGGACGTGCATTCATTCCACTCCCCCACTCCACATTCCCCTCGCCGTGCGGCAGACCAATAAACGGCCAACCCCTGCATGCAATCCACTCACGTTAAAAAAACTCGCAGTTCTTCACGTCTTGTATCTCCAAATATTTTAAGTATTTTTGGATGCGAGTTTTCGAATTCGGTAATAACTGTTAAAAAAATTTAAGTTGCCAAGAAATATGCGGGCTGAAACATATGTGTAGAGTAAAATCGGTTAGGGGGGAGGTAAAGATATACTACAATAGTTCATCAAATTATTGTGTTTTAGACAAAGGCGGTCAAAGTAGGGAACTCATTAAAGGAGGAACTGTGCAAGGCGAAGTCGTTTCCGGAAAAATGAGCGAGCTGTTGATATGGAGAGACATGCGTAGACTACAGAACAATTTTTTTTAATGGAACTTAGTTTTAGCAAGACTCGGAAACGTAGTCTTTTAGGCAATAGACTGAGTGTGAAGACTTTTGAGAAGTGTGTGTGGGTGTGAAGGAGAATAGGATTAGTGAAATGAACGTAAAGAAAAACAGACGAAGTAGTTGTAGCCGAGGAGGAGGAGGGATGGTCATTGGCTGAAATTCAAATAGGCAAGATTATGTACTCAGAGCGAATTGAGTGACTGCAGACTTGAGACTGTGGTTTAAGGGGAGAATGTTGGGAGAGTACGAGGAAAGAAAGGAATGGAATTGTTGGGAGGGATGAGGCTGGAAGCAGGATCTGTGGATCCCAGGAATGGTGTATCGTTATCAAGGTATTAGAGCATTTGTTTATTCTTGCTTTAGATTGGGCTTGGATGTCTGGCGGAGCTCACGATCCATCGCAAACCACCCTCGAAGTATAGAATAGTCGCACTTATAAAAATAATCTACATTTATTGACAAAGACCAACTACAGTAATCAATCATAAGGTTTTTTTGATGGGTGAAGGTCAAGGTTATTTCCTACTTGACTCACAATTCAATAATCTCCAATTCTCTCTGTTGCGTGTCCTTCAAGGACATTTGGTGATGGTGTGGCATTATTTTTTTGTAAGGTACTTCCCTTAATAGAGATGTAGGGCTTAGTCCATGTCGTTGCCATAGCTGCGCGCTACGTGGTCTAGTTAGTCGAAGTTTTCTCCTTCTGATAGTATTGAGGGCTTCTCAGTGCTTATTTAGGTTTATCACCGAGTCCTCATCTTTCATTCGGTGCATCCGTGGGGCTCTGTGATTTGCTCACATCTCGAAAGCTTCTCGTTGCTTGGATTTTGTTTCATCAAGCGTCTACTGTGTAAGTATGCCTGAGTACATCATAACAGGAGCACTCGAATACGGAGAGGATTTTGATGTGGCCCTGTTAGTTGGAATTTCAGTCATCTTGTGTAAGGCGTCCCTTCAATTCTCTGTACCCCATTGCTTATGGCGTGTAGAATTTACGTCTCCGGACATGAGGGATAGTTTTTTGGCCCATTTCATTCGAGGTTCACGAGAAAGGAGTCGTAAAGGGTGAAACATTGGTTTTGGGGAAGCTGGGAGTGTCCAGATACCTGACGACCCGGACCCCCTGTTTAGTAGTCCAACCCTCCACCCCATCCCACTAGCCCCACCTTCTTATTACTATATTAATTATCTCATATTTTCGGCTGTTTTACTGGCGAAATAAGCATGATCAAATTGATATGGAAGGCTAGGATATTAGAATATCAATATATGTTTTGCATAGTGTCATTGTTGTAAACTTACCCATAAGAAATAAATTCATATTTGAAATGTATTAGAATTATTAGTTGGTAAATTTTATTTTCAAAGTACGGTCGCTCTGAGATTGCGGTAATGTCTTTCCAATCGGTCCTCAAAGTGGGCACAGTGGAGTAAGAATAGGGTCTTCCCGCCAGAGAGTGCCATACTTGCTGTCGAAATCAGAGCCACACACATCCGATCAGGCACAACTCTTATGTAAATTTCCGCTGTCGATGCCCATATTACCAATATGGAACAATTTCTATCCAATTTACGTTCATTTTGGTGCTGAGACTTTTTCCAGGATGAATAGACCGACAAGCAGTTCAACATATTACCTCTCAAGCCGGTGCCCTAAGGCATCCCCGCTGTAAGGACTTGTGGCAGAGGGTGTAAGAGCGCCAAACATAATTTAGCTCATATACAAAACCTCTCATGCACATACGTACCTATGTCGGAGGTGCAATGTTTTTTTTATCGTTTGACAATTTCAATAAAATCGAGAACTCAAGTTAATTATTTTTTAGATTCTTGGGTACGATTTTGTGATTTTCGATTCGTGGGGGGAGGGGGGAAGAACTAGTTATTGAATTGGACAGTCTCGATCTCTCTCTGGCTTTATCCCCGTGACCGAATCTTCTGATATATTAGGTTTGTATAAAAAGTATCGATAAGAATTTTTCCTAATGTGTTTGCGTTAAGTGTGGAATTAAGACTGTGTCGGTTAAGTGTGCGCATGGTTGTAGAGCTTACAATTTGCATTGTTTAGACAGTGACTGTGCACACTCTATTATCAATTAAAATTTGCCGATTCGAAAGATCTGTGCTAAACTAGTCCTCCCGAAGGTCTTTGGACGGACGACCATAAAGGCAGAGTCGAGTGTCTGCTTCCGACGACCTTCTGCAACGGCATCGCGATGATTCCCCACACCCCTTACAGTCCCGCGACTGGGCACCAGCAGACTATTATTTCCCACTTCCCAAAGTGAACTCCCTTCTCCCTCAACAGACACCACCATGGGTCCCTAAGTGCCGTCAAAGAAGCCTGCACGCGTACCCTTAAGGACCTTCCGGAATCCACCTCCCAGGGAGCCTCCGAGTCGTGGAAAACCCGCAAGGGCAAAAGGGTCTCGGCGCTCAAGGGATGCACTTTGAAGAGCATTGAGACAATGCAGCCATAAAGCAGAAATTTATCTATTTCTTCGAAACTTTTCCCGATACTTTGAATGCATTCATGTATAGTATGGTGCAATAATAATCCTCGTGTCGCTGGAAAATTCATGCGCCCGGTGTTCTTCCAGAAGTCATAAGTCTTGCCTGCTGTCTTTTAAAATTAAGGGGCTCTCAGCCTCGTACACTATCCCCCAGCAAACCCGAGACGTCTAGCCCTTGTCGCGGACGCCCCTGTTGGCGCCGAGAATTTTTCGTGAATAATCTGCCCTTTCTCCTCAGAAGTGTATCGTCCCTTTCAGCCGCGTTTAATGTTCCCTGCCGAAACGGCGAAGGAGTCTTCGTGGCATTTTTAATTTTGGAAATCCCTATGCCTTCCCTCCCCTTCCGGAATCCTATGGAAGTGTAAGCCCCTCCTCCGATCGCAACTGCACCCTTTCAGACTTCCTCTCCGAATTTCAATTTCTCACACCCTACGTATACTAGATGTTAAGCGAGAGACTTTAAATGTATTCGAAAACTGTACATTCCATCCTTCCTAGAGGAGTCCTAAGGATTTGGTTGTAATCCCAACGAAACCGTCGTTTTCGAACGCGAAAGTGCCATTTGCACAGAGCTCGAAATTTTGTCGTCTGTGATCGCATTGGGAAGGATTTTATAATTTACTGAAATAATTGCTCCGTCTTGTTTTAGTTCGATGAATAAGTAAATGCACTATTTCCAATTTTGCATTGCTTCGCTGAGCAGTATGACGTGAGTAAATAAATACAATAATAACCGAAATGGAGTCCCTTCCTTCCCTTACTTTTGCGATCACCAAAGTTTCAGGAAAATTGTGTGAATCTGCCGTTTACTTTGGAGATAGGCGTCTCGACTTTGTTGGAACTCATTGGGGGTTAGAAGGGGTGGATGGATGTAATGATTCCAAGAACGACCATTATATTTCTCCATAAATATAGGTTATTGATTTTGTTAAATGAAATATATTCGGAAGCTATTCAATGATTTTCAGTTTTATGTTCGGAAAGGAATGAATCCGCGTCAGGTTTTCCGTGTTCTAAAAAGAAAACACACGGAATAAATCTGGTTGGAGGAATCGTGATGGTGCAGTGTGGCTAATGCACTGGCTTTCCCCCACAAGGGCCCGGGTTCCAATTTTGGACGCGGCAGGATTTTTCACTGGCCTCCCGAATCCCCCTCGAGAACGCTTTGTGAAGAGCACTCCAAGAGAAGAACTCCGTCCGTCGGGTGGGACGTTGAATTGTTTGACCGCATTGGTGCCTATGGTTTTCGTAGTGGGCTAGGTAGACGCCGGGTTTCTCACAGCCCGTCCTCATGTTCCTAATCCCCGCCGAATCACCCACCCTCTCCTGAAACTGATAATTTTCACATTCGTTCAAATGTCGTTTCTAAATTTTTCCCTTCTAATATGTCTCACGATGTCTAGGCAATTTAGTCCCATTGCTAGACTTTTTGGAAAGAGCATGGCAGAAACTAAATGATTCATGGACTGGAAACCTAAAACGGAACGGCAGCTCTCCTTTACCGAGAATAGCCCCCTCTCCCATTCCAGGTACTGAACATTGGATTCATTCATCCGATGGGAAGGGCGAAAGCTAAGTAAATTCCCCCGTCCTGATGCTGCGTGTCGCCAAGAGACGCGGTGGACGGCGCATTTCCCCTAGGCTCCTTAATTCGGAGACTGACTCGCCCTCCCTCCCAATAGTTCGCCCCCACCCCCTCTGAGATCTCGCCCGCCGCACTATGTATCTCATCCTTTCCCTTTCGCCACCAGACCCCCTCTTCCCCCCCCCCCCCCACACACCCCGGCGGAGCCCTTTCGGAACAAGAGGTCCCTCTCTCTCTACAAACGAGCCATGACTAGAGAACCATCTGGACCGTCATACTATCCCCACCCTTCCACCCGCCCCCCTCTCCCGCCCCCGGGGCGACGCCGTCTCTGCTCCCAAGACGTCTTCGCGGTGCGGACGGAGACGGTTGCCTCGGGAGTGATGGAGACTGGCGGGAAGGAAGGGGTGGGCGGCGGAGAGTTTCGTGGGGACGGTGGGGGAGGAAGAAATGACGGGAGTCTCCTTGGAATGGGGAGAAGAGGGTTTCGGAGGGTTGAGACGTCTCCTGCGCTCCGATTGGCCACGGCAGCGCACGAGAGAGCTGACACTCTCCCTCCATTTCCCGTTACCATAGTTCAAATGTCACTTCAATTCTCTTGTGTGAGTGCGTCAAATTTAAACATCCCCATTTAAGGCCAACCTGTCGGTCGTTAGCCAATCGAAATTTACGCTCCCCTCTTTAACGTATTGAAGATTATTGCGCATCTGACCCCGTCTTAGATGCGTCCACTAACGTATCGCTTCCCCGATTGCGTCGAGTTCGCCGCAATGGATTCAACTGCTAGCGGTGACGATCCCAGTCGCAGCTTATGTGCGTTGATTCCGGAACCTGATGAATAGAAATGACCGCCAATCATAAGGGTCGTATGCATTGGAGAAAAGCATTAAACTTAAGAAATTAATATTATCTTTGCTTTCTACAGAAATAAAACTTTATTTGTCAACTAGTTTCGTTTACACTGTAACATCCTCAGGACTAGTGGTACAATGTACATTTTGTTTGAGTTATATACTCGGTCGGGTAGAGGTAGCGGATGAGGGGGTGTAATTAAGGAGATTATTAATTAATTACACCCTCCCATCCGCTACCCCTACCTGACCGAGTATATAACTCAGACAAAATGTATATTGTACCACTAGTCCTGAGGATGTTACAGTGTAAACGAAACTAGTTGACAAATAAAGTTTTATTCCCGTAGAAAGCAAAGATAATTTTTAATTTCTTAAGTTAAACATGGATTTCTACAAAGTTAAGGCCTCAACCATTCAGTGCAAAAGCATTACAGATAAAGATTTTAATGGATTTAAAGCAAGCGTTATGATAAGTAGGAGAATCAGTTGCTTAGAACTCTCTGCCATGAAGTTGACCTCGTTGGTGATCAAGCCACCCGGTCCAAATTTACGTGAATCATTGTAACCTTGGTGAGATCTCCCAGTGCAGAAAAGTGACCAATCTTAAAGAGTCGTGTCCTCTAAAGAAAATTTTTCATGCACTTATATTTATTTGGTGGAGAAAGGAGTAAAGTGGTCACGTAGAAACAATAATTTGTTCGCCAGTAGAACTACATGTATATGAAAATCACACGAGTGAGGAAATTTTAGTTTTCAAAAATGTGAGATAAAATAATATTTAATTTTTGAATGTTTTCATTCGACTCATCCCCGTATTTTGGCCAAGATTTTCATTGGGTATAGGAGAGATAAATTACGTTGCTTTGTTGAATTAATTCAGGGAGCCCGTCAGCGATAGCTTAGGGACTGCTATAGAGTTTTGACTGATCGCTAAGGCTTGAAGTGGTTTAAAAATTTTTGTCATTCTATTTCGAAAACCTAAGTTTAAAATATTTACCGGCCATTGAGACGTAATGGGCTTCCGAGGACAGAATAGGGTGAAAACTCCCGCCATCGCCATTCCTACGAATCTCATGAAGCAATTAGATGCCCCGTGGGGATGCGACGTACAACATAACTTCTGTTGGCAATGCCACCACGCGGGTTTTCAGGCGGAGGAGAGAGGCAGTTGTGGGCCGCAGACGAGGTGCCAGTGTTCGTTAATAACTGCGTTAAAACGGAGCGCCACTCGGTATAATCCTAGTTAAGGGAGAAAGGGGAGCGTGGCGGCTTGGTTCGTCGTGGGCGCTTCGAAAAAGAAGAAAACAAAAGAAGTGGAAGGCGCGGCGGCGCAGACAGGCGAGGATTGATAGGAGAGGGAGACGAAAGGGAGGAAAAAATTATCTTTTAAAGGAATCCGGGACGAGGGCGTGTTTTTTGGCGCCCTCGCGTGGTGGGAGAGAGAGATAGGGGGGCGCTGGGCCAAGGGAGGGGGGAAAGGCTGCGAAAGGGCACCGTTAAGGGGTCAAACCGAAAATCATAGAGCGACAGGAGGAGAATGCACCTCCCTCATCTGTGCAACCGCTGGCTGGTCTCCTCCACCCCCACCCGCCCATGGGCCTTTGGCCCGTCAATCCCGGCCCTTCCGATGCTCGCCGTTGCACTCACCAAGACACAAACCATCACGCACACACCTCTCCCCTCCCTGTTCGGAGCACACATTCTTTTCAAATCCACATTAAAACTTTCAGCGCTCTCCACTCTAAATAACTGCCGACTCTCCTGGTACTCTCCCTCCCTCTTTTGCTCACTGGATATTTGGAGGATGGAGGGGGACTCGGGAGAAGGGTTGGAGTAGGGAAAGGTTTTTCTTTTGTTTGCTCTACGGGCGTTATGTGCGTGCGTTTGTGTGCGGGGAAGGAGAATAGCGGGAGGCGACAAAGGGATGGTGTTATTCGGGAAAGAATCGGATCGATTTTTAAGTGCCCACGGTGAGTGACTCCGACACCCCCCTTCCATTGGGTGAAGTAGGGAAGGAAAGTCGGATGCAAAAAAGTGTCGGGAGAGAGAGAGGAGGGGGGAAAGGAATCCCAGGGAATGATCGAGATGGGGTGCGGAGGATCCCGGGCGGTTCAGGCCGCAATCGCCCGGCGTGGCGTGTGCACCTTCCGTGCTCATCCCCACACCACCCGATCTCGATGCAGGACTTCGGCAGCACATCCTTTCCCCCCTCCCTCATTCGATAACCATCCCTCTCTCTCTTGAGTGTCCCTTCCTGGTCGTCCCGATCTCATGGATAAGAATTCACGAAAGGGAGTTTGCGGTGAATTTTCGGGTGAGTTCAATGACTCGAAGAATCTCGCGCAAACGAAATGGCGGCAGGAGGGATGGGAATGTCACGAATGATTTTTTTCTACCCCCGCCACACACCCTTCTGAATGCATACTCGCTTCCATTTCCTCTCGTTTTCTCCCGCGATTCCTTCTTCCCTGACTTCAACCCCTCTTCCTCCACCCCTCCAGCCCCTGCGATGCCAACTGCCAGCGCCACCATTGCTGCCGCCGCCACCCCTCTTTTGACTTCTCTCCCCCACCCCCTCTCCCAGTCCCGCAGCGAGGGAGGGATGGAAGGGAGCAGCGGCTAACACCCCCGCACCAGACCGACCAACCCTCCCCGAAAGCCCGCACCCCCCCAGTTGCTCTTCCCGCCTCCGCTCTCTCCCCCACCGAACGCCTCCTCCTTCGCCCTACGAACCCACCCTCGCTTCCAACCCTGTGTGTGTCCCCCCCCCCCTCCCTCCCCCCGCCAGTCTTCGCTTGCTCGCTTCTCCCCCATTCTCTCCTCGAGTAGGTTTCGGGCAGAGCCGAACGCGGCGCTGCTATCAGCAGCAAGTCTGATCGATCCGTAAAGGCGCCCTAAACGGGCATGGACCCACCCTCCCCTCCCCTTGTCTCTCCCCCCAACATCATCTCATCCCTACCATCTTTCCCATCACGCCTCGCGCCACGCCAATTTATTATCGCGTTGCTTTTGTCGCTGCGGGGCCGGGTTTTCCGGCAGCACAGGGTTTTTTTTTCGGAGGGAGGGGGTGCGAGCGTTCGGGAGTTGCGGGAGGACTCTTGCATTTTTTCCTCGTGTGTGTGTGTGTGAGGATGGGGATGAAGATGGGATTCTTTTTTTCCTTGGTGGTGGTTTGGGGTTATGAAGAGAGAGGAGGGAGGAAGAGAACGGGGGTTGGGCGGTGGTTTGGGCGGAGACTCAGGGATAATGGCAACCGAGGAACCCGCCGTTTGGGCCCTCCCCCCCGCCCTCCTTACCTCTGCAACTGGGGGATCGGTCGGGTCGGTTGGTGCTGGTGTTCTTGCCTTCCCTCCCGCTTTACGCCATGAGAGGGCCAACGAACGACGCTCGGCTGTGGCCATCCGAATGCTACAACTGCGATCGGGGCTGCTTAAAGGAAAGTTGTGGCTCCCTGCTGAGCTCTATTTTACCCCCCCCCCACACACACACGTTAATCCGGCTTAGACATTTCACTGGATGGGGTGTTGACATTGCTGATAATTTTCCACCGATATTCAAGTTTAAACATTCCCATTTAACCTTGAAGACCATAAGTAAAATCTCAACGGATCAGACTAACGAAATATTAACTTCAGAATGCGGAATTTTAATGACAAGAAATGCCCAAGTGCGGTGTAGAATACGAGCGTATTTCATTCGGATTGGCCTGTTGCACCTATCGGCAAGGCTATTTGATGAAAACGGAGAAGACTCTAAGCACCCTTCATGCGCGCGACTGTGTGTCGATATTTCGTTAATCGAAATTCATCGAAGGTGGCAGAGTAAGGGACGAAGAAAGAGGGAATCTCAACCGGTTGCTTTGCTGAGGGTGTTTTTGGTGGAAGGTGAATTCAGTGTCATTCGGGAACCACTGGGCCATTTAAAAATGGCCTTGTTGGTGACCATAAGGAATTTGCATAAGCAACGGTGAAATTCTGTTGTTGCCGCGTTCATATACACTGTAAATTGTTTAGAGTATAACAGAAAACAATTCCCAAAGGTAATGAATATGATACTATTATTTGATACATTGCTGCTGAAGAAGGATAGACGACCCATAAAAGAGATAATAACAATAGACACACGTCACAGAAGATGGTTTCCCGGCAATAAAGAATTCAGAAGGTCACGGTAGAAAGGGGCCGTCGGAAGAAGATGGTCATCGTCGAGGAGGCGGCTGCAGACATAGGTCCCTCCCCGTCCTGCAAATAATTTGCATAAATAAGCGACGAGAGTTTTTAAGGGATATCGGGGGCGAAGGATGTTTCAAATCGCGTGTCTGGTGAATTTCGCGTCAATCTTTTCAGGAATTCAAAGCACCACAAATCGAATTCACACCCGGGGTTGGTTGACTTTCGCGAATTCCCTGTCTTGGAATCCCCCAGCGGCCAGCCTATTAACTCCATCTGGTGGGCTGCGTTGAGTTTCGACGTGCAACCAAGCGATGTTCATATTAAAGTAAAAATAAAGGTGGGTTGGAGTTCACCTTGAGGAATCACATTCTAAGGCAACGCTGAAGAAAATGACGGAGCAGTAACTTCAGCGAAGTCACCCGCTGGTGTGAACGAAAAATGCCAGAGTTTAACAATGCAAAAATCGTTTCTACTTGATACCCTGCAAGCCACCGCTAAGGTGTATGGCAGATGGTGGTTAAATACCAGGAATAGGTACATACAGTACGGTATCCAAGAGCGTTCGATATGAGTAATGAAGGATCTCAGGTTTTCCCGGCGTATGGTATTCAAGAAGTTTTCTCGGGTTTCCCACCGGGTCAGGTTGGTGAAGTGCACTGACGTTTCGAAGGCTGACTCTGCCATCGTCTTCAGGGTGAAGTGATTCGATATGAGCTTTTCGTAACAAGGAAGACAGTCATATAAAATTTAAATGAGTTTATGGCAACATACTGAAATACGTAAAATGAGAAATGAAGAACCCACAAGTCCTATTATGAGATCCCACTTTTGTCGAATGATTCTGAACCGTGAAATTCTCGCACCACGAAGATTCTTCGTGGTGCTATAGTGCGTACGATTTCAGATTCTTGTGCCAAGTTTGCAGAAAATCTAACATCGCAAATCTGCTTATCTGCGTATTTCCCCATAGCACGCGTCCACTCGGAACCACCACCAGCGCCACAACCACCAGGTGGGTACGTGCAACCTTCGCTTCGAATGCCGATGGTTCACCCGAACTGAACGCGGGAACCACTTGAAGCCCAGTGGCCCGCTCGGAGGAGGTGTTCACCGCGCCTGACGAAATGGTTGCCCAGTTCCAAACGCGATCCCTCGAGCGAACACGGCTCGCTTTAGAGCGTTGCCCAACCGTGGGCACGGCCGCCGCCCCTGTTTGTACCTCAAGGGTACGCGGCGCTGCCCTTTGCATGGGGCTCGCGTTTTTTCGGGCCGCTACTCCCGCTTGAAGAGAGGGTCGCATGGTGGGATAGAGAGATTCGGCCGGCAGGGATGCCACTCCGCCGCCGTATTTTCGGGGGCACCATCCCCCTCCGCCCCCACGGCCCAAGTGGAAACCCACCCTCCATCATCCCCCCTCCTTCCCTCCATCAATCTCTCCCTCCACCCAACTTCCCCACCCCCGGCAGCCGCTACCTCCACCTTCCCTTTTCGGGTGGCTGACTTCGGACACGGGGGGCAGGGGTGGAAGCTGTGCCCTCCCCCGGCTCATGTGAACCAACCTCCTCCGTCCTATTCTCCCTTATCTCCTCCCTTCCTCGTCCCGCCCTGCATTTCTCTCCTTTCGCGTGGAAGATTTAACGCGGACGTCGTTCGCTGTTTCCGAAATCCACGGCAGGGTCTTATGGATAGAGACTGGAGGGAGGGGCAGGAGAGGCCCTTCTTCGGCCTCCCTTCCGTCTCATTCCTCGCACATTCTCCGCCCCACTCTCCAACCCCCAGTCTGCCTTTCTTCGGCCTCCCTTCCGTCTCATTCCTCGTACATTCTCCGCCCCACTCTCCAACCCCCAGTCTGCCTTTCTTCGGCCTTCCTTCCGTCTCATTCCTCGCACATTCTCCGCCCCACTCTCCAACCCCCAGTCTGCCTTTCTTCGGCCTCCCTTCCGTCTCGTTCCTCGCTCATTCTCCGCCCCACTCTCCAACCCCCAGTCTGCCTTTCTTCGGCCTCCCTTCTGTCTCATTCCTCGCACATTCTCCGCCCCACTCTCCAACCCCCAGTCTGCCTTTCTTCGGCCTCCCTTCCGTCTCATTCCTCGCACATTTCGCCGCCTTGCGGTAGCACGTCCTTTGCTTTGGATCTCGCCTTGGAGCGCCGAGATCCCTCCCTCTCTTGCCTCCCTGAACCGATCCAATCTGTAATCGCAGTTCAACTGCCAGTGTTTATGTTAAGTTTGCATGACCGCGGTTATTAATAAATTAAAACAAAATTCGCGCATGCGCCCTAGTTGTGCCTCACCCATATAATTGGCTGGAATATAGCCAAGCGCGTTGAAAACAATCACCTTCTCGCAGGTTTATTTTTCCAACCTTTTTTAGACGAAGGTAAGATTAAACAAGATTTTAATCTATCCAAATTGTATTAACCTAACACTCAAAAATGGTAAATATTTATTTAATCCATGGTTTTCATAACGTGTAAGTATAAGGTTTGTAAAAAAGTATCAATTTAATTTTTTCCTGACATTTGTGGGTGAAGTGCTGAATTGAGACCGTCGGTGTTAAGTGTTTGCATGATCATAGCAGATGTCGTATTATTGGGATTTTTAAGAAAGTGACACTGCACATCATTATCACTGAAAATGTGGCGATTCGATATATCGAAAGCGTTTATCGTTTTGCGGTAGGTAGGTCTTTGAACGGGCACCCAAAAGAGTAGAGTCGAGTGTCTGCTTGCGACGACCTTCTGCAACAACATCGCGACGATTCCCCAACCCCTCTTACAATCCCCCCGACTTGGCACCAGCAGTCTATTATTTCCTTTTCTCTTTAAAAGTGGAATCCTCCCTAAAAGGATACCACTATGTTATGACCCTATGTGCCGTCAAAGAAGCTTCCCTTGAGGACCCTCCGCCTACTTGGGAGCCTACAAAGTCGTGGGAAAACCGCAAAGGCAATTGAGTCGACGTTGCCAAGAGGTGCACTTCGAAGAATTCCGAGCCATTGTATATTTGCAATATCTGATAAATAAATCTATGTTTCCGAAGCTTTTCCCGATACATTTTATACAAACCATGTATAAAATCAATTGCCCTGTTATATTGGCGAGTGATATGCGTGCACATGAGGTTGTGTTCATCATCGATAAAGTTCATTCCTTTCACTTCGTCTGTCACTTCAGTCATGCGGATGTTGTTAAGAAATAGTAGATGGGGGGTTTTGATGTGGATCCACATAAATGGCTAAAGGGAGGGAGGGAAACCCGGTTGAGTGCGATCCTTCGCTCGGGAGGAAGTTCCCCGAGTGTGTGCGTGTGTGTGCCCCTCTTTTACGAGCCGACCTCACGAGGATGAAACGCCCTTCTAAATGAGCTTCTTAGCCCGGACGGACGGATCTTTTTATCCAGCATTTTAAACGTCAGTGCGTGCGTATCCTGCTCGCCATTTCTTTGCAATTTACCGTAAAATTCGTGATAGGGAGATGTAATAACGAAAAAAAAAGAGTAATCCATGCCTTGATTTGATGGAAATTTCGTCCCGAATGTTGACCTCCCGAAAGTACTTTCGGAACTCAAGCCGTTCGTTACTCGTCGGCTTTCCAATGAAGTGTGCATTCGCGTGACTCTTTTAAAGGATTCCTCGCTCGGGCAATGTGCACCTTTCAAATCATCGTTCTCGTTTGGCGATGGGGGACGGGACCCGTCAAACATTTTTGCTCGGGAGTTTTTGGATGGCCGAAGGGTGTTTCCGCCCCCTCCTCCCCGAGGCAACAACCCCTCTCCACTCCTGCCTTGTTTCACTTTTCCTATCGCCCTCCCTGAAAGTCGGGTCGGGGTATTTGCGTCATTTTTAGTGATCGCTTTGGCTAAATGATTGGGTGAATAATTTCGAAGAGTGTTAAGGGATGAACCCACGGAACGCCCTAGGGAGAAACAACCGCGATTAACTGGTATATTAATAAGATTTTAGGATGGGAATCATTCTAAACACGAAAACGACGACATAGAATAAAATTAAAAATAAGTAAGAAATTCCAGTCACGCAAGCTTGCTTGTGACACCAGGGGAACCGATCTCTCTCTGTGGTGGTAGGTTGGTCTACCCGAGGAAAAAAAATCATGAGACGCGGAATTGATGAATGAGAATGGCATCTGTTCAGTAGCACGCAATATTGCATCGCCGATGTTTATTTCTTTTAATTTGTTTGATCCGTAGCTTACTTGATTTTCCTGGATATATTTACACTCGTGGTTAGTTTCTCAAACAGATTTTTCCTTTTGAAAAAATTCCAAGAAACTGCGGGAGATGCCGCAACATTAACTTTCGACGGAGTCATCCGCTACGTGTCGCATTGAAATGCAACAATTGCAGAGTGTAGAAATCTAGCCTGTCACGGCGAATATTTATCACATTGAAATGGTGTTTTGTTGAAATTGTTTGAAACAGCTGTTGCTCCGCCTCGTCGCGCGTTCTTCCCTAACCACACACTCTCTGCCTCGACCAAGCAGTCGGGGGTAGCAATGTTTTCAAAGTAAAATGGTGCTCTTACTTGAAAGTTAGCTCAAAATTATTATGTGCACCGCTTGAAATAGTTCTGTTCAGTTTAATGATGCACATAGATGTACGTATAAGAAACCATTATTCCTGTTTTATAACTGAAGTTTGTTAACACTTCATTTAAACTTTAAGTATTACTCTTATCCAATACGGCAATATATACGTACGTGATCTATTGTAGTTTAGTCGAAATATATTTTGACCACCTCTTATGTACTTATATTTCCTACATTTTTGTCGATATATTTTATTCGTGATATGTGCTACATTTACTGTGACTAAGTACACTTTTCGAGTATATACACTATATGTGTGTGGGTATATATATATATATATATATATATATATATATATATATATATATATATATATATATACATTCAAACACGAAATACCGCCGTATGGCGAATAAATATTCATTCAAATTGAAATAGAGATAAGGAAAATGGTAAAGGAACACATATAAAGGACAAACACAACAGAGGTGGGGATGGCGGATGTGAGCAGATCACGAATGTAAAAATATTTTCCTCGACCGGGACTTGAACACCGGATCTCTACACTTGCCGGGCGGATGCTCTAAACCACCTGAGCTATGATTCAATTAATTTTTATTCGGTTCAGTTCATACGTTACACAGCAAGTGTTTACATTGTACATAATAACAGCTTATAGATTTTGGTTACAGAATAATCTTTTTCCTTATGAATATATGCATAAATATATTCATACACATATATTTACATAAACATAGAAAAAAAACATTTACAAACATACATATTATTACACTACATACATTAGAAATGTGCATATACAATTGAGATCATATGCAATACTGTTGAAGAAAATAATGAGGCTAAGTTCACAAGATATACATTATATGTGGGGAGGGTTATCGATTAGTTTGAAACACATTCTGTGAAACAACTCTTCAACCACTGGCGAAGTGTGTCCGGTACTGGGGGCAGCCACATCCGTTCCACCATTGCTTGCATACCTTTTGCGGAAGTTTTTTTCGCTGTTCTTAATTGTATGAACTCCACGATTAAAGTAGTCATAATTAGAGTTTTGAAACTCGGAAAGAGCCGAAAGTTCAGGGTGATCAGATTTATGTCTGTAATGGCACCACCGCCGAACACGTCCCAAGTTTTATATATCTTTTTCAGGGCTTCCCATTCTCTGAGTTTTTCGCCGCAGCCTAGAATCAGATGCGCGGCGTTGTCTACTCGACGGCATGACGGACAAAGGGGCGAATCAGCTAAACGTAGGTGGTGCCTCACTTCCCTCGTCATGACCAAGTTCGCGATTAGGTTGAACATTTGACTACGCGCCTTGTCGTTCACTCTGCTGGTTGCCCAGTTTTTCCAAGATAATGTCGTTTTGGATGTCATTTTTCCCTGCTCGGCGAGCGCTCTGAGATACAGGGTCTTGACCGAAATTGTTTCTCCATCTCTCAGGAGTGAGGCGACCTTTTTCGTTTCTTCAAAAGCCCTCCGGTGGCATTCGTCTTGCGCGAGTGCCTGCCACGCGTCCCTGAGGAGTGCCTTTCGCCACGCGTCGTCACCCCCAAGGACGCGCAGACCGAGCTTCGCGTAGACCACCTTTGCTTTTAGAGCTGTATCCGTTAAATTGAGCCCACCTAGCTCAAAAGGGCCATAGAGCTGGTTGCGGGACACTTTCTTTACGTAGCCGTTCCAGATCATTTGGTTAGTCGCTTTAATGAAGTATGCATTGTATTTAGGGGGTAAGGGCCACAAATGGGCCACATACCATAGCCTCGGGAAGACAATCTGGTTCAGGAGGCGGACGCGGGTCACAATCGGGAGGGAAGGTAGTGAAAATTTCCCAACACTCCATTTTATATGGCGGTCTATAACTCCCCAGTTCCGCTCAATCGTGGGAGCCAACTCCTTCTCCCACCAGAACCCTAGGATTTTGAGGGAGGGCGACTCTGACCAACCGATGGAGGTCGGTGGCGGGCTTCCCCTCAGCAGGAGAAACCTGGATTTCCGACCGTTGAGGAAGAGACCACCCTGCTCGTATGACTTTAAAATGTCGTGGGCGAGAGCCATGTGGGACGGGTCGTTTATGAAAAGGGTTATGTCGTCAGCGTATGCGACGCCCGGGCAGACAGCGTTGTGACGGCGTATCCCGATTCCACTGCTCTGAAGTCGCCTGAGTAGGGGGTCTATGGCAAAAGCAAACAGCAGCATTGACAACGGGCAGCCCTGCCGGACGGAGTTACAGACGGGAATGGGGGGTGAGGTGGCATTCTTTATTCTAATTCTAGAAGATGTACCGGTGTACATCGTTAAAACGGCACGTAAAAAGTGCTCGGGGAAGGCCATCGTCTTGAGCACAGTTACGATCCATTCGATCCGGACCAGATCAAATGCTTTCGCAAGGTCAATTCCAAGCACTGCTAGAAAACTATCGCCATACAAGGGTGAGGAAAAAATGACGTCGCGAATTAGCAGTGCGGCATCGAAAATGTTTCGCGTTTTCGACACGGCGTACTGGGATGGAGAGAGGACTATGTCGGCAACAGCCGTCATTCTATAGCGCAAGACGTGTGCCAATATCTTATAATCGGCATTTAAAAGGGCGATTGGACGAAAGTCGTTGAACGACTTGGGCCGCGTAATCTTTGGTATAAGGGTTATCACGGCGGTCCGCTGACTTGCAGTCAGAGAGCCGCTACTTAAAATGAAATTAAAAAGTCTGGTTAAAATAGGTTTAAGAACATCCCAGTACGCGAAATAAAATTCAAAGGGTAGGCCGTCCAAGCCGGGTGCTTTGCCCTTTGGGAACATGGAGGAGACGCAGTCCAGTTCGTCTGAACTTATGTCTCGACCTAGATCCGCTTTTTGGGTTGAGGACAGCATAGGGAGAGAGGGAAGAGGGGGTGTGTCTCCCTCCTTCCACGGAGGATACCTGTTAAAAATATTTTTAAAGTGCCGGGTCGCTTCCATAAGGAGGTCGGTGTCGCCGGTGGCAGATTCTCTGACAGGGATTCTGTCTGTGACGGAGCCGGAGTTGGATTTCACCGAGCGCCGAAGCTCGGATAGCGTAAGAGGCCCCCCTATATCTGTCTCTAATTCTTTTTGCCATTTTTGGGGAGCGTATTTTTGAAGTTCATGGCCAAGGATAATTTTTTTAAGTGACGACACTTGGGCGTGGAAACCCTCCGGCGCAACATCCTTACGCAGGAGCTCCTCCAGCGCCCGGCGGTAGAAGGAGATGGTGTAATTTTTTTCTCTACGCCACTCAAAAGCTTGCCTTTTGATGTGTTGGACAATTCGGGGTTTGAAAACTTCGTCCCACCATACCGCGAGGTCTGCACCAGGACGTAATGCCGCGATCAGTTCACACACCCGGCTGCGGATGGAGTCGCGGCGAGTGGCGTCCTCCAGAACGCGGAGGTCCATGCGCCACACGGCGCCGCAGCGGTGGGCACGCGCGGCGGGGGTTGTATCCGGGCATGTAACACTCATGATCAGCGCACAGTGATCAGAGAAGGACACTGGGAGGGTGTCCACTCTCTGGACATCATTCTTAAGTGATGCCGAGAGGAAGAGGTAGTCGATCCGCGTCCGAGAGTTATGTCCTGATCGCGTGAAGGGGGCGGGACCGGCGCAGAAAGAACGCACTGCGTCAATCGCTCCAATTGAGTCAAGCATCAGTGAGAGTGCTCGGCTTGGGTAGTATGTCATTCTATCCCTGTTCGAGGCACTATCCTCTCGGCGGTAAATGGAGTTGAAGTCCCCACCCAAGATGGCCTTCCCCGAGAAGGGATAAAGGTAGGGGAGGAGAAGTTCATTAAAATATGTTTCGCGCTCTGCCCTCGCACACTCGCCAGAGGGAGCGTAAAAATTGATTATGTGGATCCCATTCACGATAACAGAAGTTATTCGACCCGAGGCGTGGCGGCGAACATGAGAGAATGGAATGCCATTTCGGACTAGGGTGGTGGTGCCAGAATGACAATCGGCGAAATTGCCGATAGCCTGAAAAGTGTTCGCATCCCAGACTATGCCCTCCTTCACCTCTTGAAGGAGGATTACATCAGCCCTGAGATCGCGGAGAAAACGTTGGAGGACTGCAATTTTTAAGTGACTGTAAATGCCGGCAATATTCAGCGAAATGACATTCATTGGTGAAGCGATAGGGCATCTATGGGCACCGGACATCACTTACCAGAGTTTTGGTCGTAGCTTACGTCGCTCCGGTCGCGGCTTGAACCCGGGCGACGAGTACTTCGCCGTTTCCCGGGACGCTTCGTCCGACGAGTCAACGATCGAGGTCGCGAGTTGTCGCCACATCCCTCCCCCCCGACCTCGTCCGAAGAGGAAGAGCCAGCCGTGGTCTCCACGAAGAGCTGGTTGTTCGGCAGCGTTCCACGGGGGGGCCTCCTCGAGCGAGCACAGCTGGGGCCCGTCTCGGGCCGGGAGGTGCCCTCAGGAGGGACCGGGGTGGCGGACTGGGTGTCATTTGCCGAAGGGACCCCGTCGGCAGTAATCAAGGAGGATGGTTCGATTCGGTCCGCCTCTAGAGGTTCCCTGGGAAGACCGACGACATCTTGATCGAGTGTCCGTGAGAGCGGGATCGGGGGGCCAGCCGTTGGGGATGGGGGCCATTCACAATCCAATGAATCTGTCACTATTGGTTCTCGGGGAGCTGGAAGCCCGTGATGCGGGGATTGTAGGTGGAGGGTATCGGTGGCGTGGCCGCGGGAAAGAGGGACGAAGGATGATTCATCCTCCCTTGACGGGGTCACAAGGACAGGGGCCGGCGGTTGTGGGAGAGTGGGCGAGCAGGTAGGGACTGCAGCTAGATTAAGGTTTGAACTCGGGAGATCAGTGTCGTCTGTTCTCTTCTTTTTTGCATCGCTTTCTTCTTTCGACGACTTTCGCTCCCTCTGATTTTTTCCTATAGATGAAGGGGTATGTGGGGAGTCGGCGGGATCAGCGGGGGTCGCACCCTCGATAAAAAGCAGGGACCGCGCCCTCTCCTCCACAGCCACCTCGGGCTCGTCCATCTCCTCGGTGGTGTTCGGGCTGGAGGCCATGACCATTGCCTCCGCATAGCTCTTTCCTCCCTGGTTCCGAGGGCAGGTCTTGCGCTCGTGGCCTTCTTGGTTGCAGCGGGCGCAAGTGCGACGTTGACCCTCATATATGATGATGGCCCGGTTACCGCCGATGTGGAGGTACGAGGGGATATTTCTCTCGACCGTCATCCGCACAACCCTGGTGCCAGTAAGCACCCGCGCCAACTTTTCTCCCTCCCACCTGTTCTCCCACGAGCGATGGATTTTACCAAAACGTTGGAGCTCGCTTGTTATGTCTTCCAATGGGGTCTCCACGGGGAGACAAAGAATCCTGACATTACACGGGCTGCCCGAGGTTTCGTCAATAGTTATCGTCGTCCTCTGATCCCTTAAGGACGGAAACGGTAGTTTACGCGGAGTATTCTCTAAAATCCTAGTCATTGCAGCTTCGTTTGCTAACTTCAGGAATATCAAATGTCGATTGTATCCAAATTGGATCGCCACTATCTCTTCGGGTGTGAGGCCCAGCGACTCTAGTGTGAAGAGGTGGACCTCCAACGGAGTAGGGGGTTTCGCCTTCTCGTCAACTTGCAAGGCGAGCGTGTTTACGCGACGTATGACCATTTTGAAAAATGATCAAATTGAGCACGCCTGCGTGAAAGAAAGGAGAGCGGGCCAAGTGGATAACCACTCCAAAGAGAGAGAAAAAAAACAATCACTCGTGTACACTCCCTCCCCGCTACTCGCACCTGGCGGTAGCAAAACAAAAAGGAGCCTAAGCTAGCAGTCAAGGTCAGTTATGAACCAGTAAACAAAACGAAGGCACTGTCTTCCGGCGGAAGAAGTCGAGAGTCAAACTTGACGCTTCTGAAAGAACTAGGCGGTCAACCGCCGCTCGAAACAAAACACGATCGGAACCTCGATTTCCGAGAGAGTCCGGCAGTGCCGCTTACCAAAACCCGGCGGCCGACGCCTCGGTCGCCGGCGAAATCAGACACTCGGTAAACAGAGGCACGACCAGCTATCGAGGAAGAGTACTTTTACATTGAAATCTGCGATCTTATAAAGCGCCAAAGTGCTCCGAATCATTACCCAGAAGATGGCGTTAGGGAGCTGTTACACCCACCAAAGGAGAAATTGACAAACACAAGAGGAGAATGGACAGTAGGTTAGCAAGCATACAACATCATAAAGGATAGGAACGGTGCGTTTCATGGCACGCATAGCCAGAAGAAGAGACGAGCCACATTGGCCAAATACACATTCAAACACGAAATACCGCCGTATGGCGAATAAATATTCATTCAAATTGAAATAGAGATAAGGAAAATGGTAAAGGAACACATATAAAGGACAAACACAACAGAGGTGGGGATGGCGGATGTGAGCAGATCACGAATGTAAAAATATTTTCCTCGACCGGGACTTGAACACCGGATCTCTCCACTTGCCGGGCGGATGCTCTAAACCACCTGAGCTATCGAGGAAGAGTACTTTTACATTATATATATGATTTCTTCGAAGTAACACGGAAGTGTTGAATAAAAAACTTAGACAGTAACACACAGCACGAGAACACAAAAAAAGAACACTCACAATAATGTCTTGATAATTTCAACGGACTCGAATTCCGTCTTCTTCGGTAGATAAGATATGACTGAGGAAAAGGGTACGTGGTGCAGAGAGAGTAGGGGACGAGGGAGAGGGGAAAAACAGGTAGTGGGGGAGCGGTGAAGGAGGGGTATGTACCGAAAGAATTTCCGCCTTCGTCGACCACTATCTCCAACCTTTAGTTCACTCGTTACCCTCCTATGTCAAAGATACCTACCACTTCCTCAATCTGCTCCACTCAATTTCCCTCCCTTCTCACACCAAGATCATTATGGCCACAATTGACGTCACATCCCTATACACCTCCATTCCTCACGAAGAAGGCCTTGCTTCCCTATGCCACTTCCTCGCCAAACGCTCTAGCCCTCAAACTCCAAGCACCGATTTTCTCATTGACCTTTCTAACGTCATCCTCACCCGTAACTCTTTTTCTTTTAATGACAATTTTTACCTCCAAATCAAGGGCTGTGCCATGGGAAGTAGATTCAGCCCGTCATACGCTAACCTCCACCTCGGTGTCCTGGAAGAGAAGTTCCTTTCCAGTTACCCTCTAAAACACCTTCTGTGGCTTCGGTACATTGATGACATCTTTCTACTCTGGCCACATAACATAGACTCCCTCAATTCATTCATCTCCCAACTCAATGATTCCTCATCTCTTTCTTTCACTTCCAACATCTCATCATCACAGATCACTTTCCTTGATGTTAATATTTCCCTAACAACAAATTTCAAACCTCGGTACATACTAAACCTACTAACAAACAACAATACCTTCGTTTTAACAGCTGCCACCCATACCACACCAAACGCTCCCTCCCTTACTCCCTCTCTATCCGCGGGCACGGCTTTTGCAACCATCCCGAATCCCTCAACAAATCCCTCAATAAATACCGCAACAACCTTCACCACTCCCTCCTGCAACGGGGATACCCAGATTATCTCCTTCAAAAAATATCTTAAAACATTCCTACATCCTCCCTCAACCACACACACCCACCCTCTCTCAATATGCACCACCTACTTCCCTGGCATCCAGTTCCTCAAATTCATCCTCAAAGACCTGTACCCCATCCTCAAAAATCACAACGTATCGTCCAACCTTCTTTCCAAATGCCCTTCTGTTACCTTCAAACGGCCCGCCAACCTATTAGATTTCCTCAAATACACCAAGCCTCTTTCCAAATCCCCTCTCACCCCCAGAATCACAGCCACTCCGTACTTGCGAGCAAGATGCAAAACTTGTCCTATTTTCACCACCCCTCTCCATCCCACCTTTTAACTCTCTTCCGCCCTTCCCCCACTACTCATGCACATCTAAGAATGTAATCTATCTTCTGACTTGCAAACTCTGCCCGGCATTTTATATGGGCCAGTGCTCTACACCCCTGAACCTCAGGGTGAACAATCATCGCGCCTCATGTAATCCCTCCTCCCCGTCCGCGGGCCTTACCATCCCAAAACATGCCTCCCACCACAACACCCCCTTCAACCACTGTTACAATATTTCCGTTCTAGCATCCCTTCCCCCATCCGACAACCCTACAAAATTAAAAACAATGGAATTAGCATTTATATGGTTGTGTAAAGCCTATCAACATCCGGGTCTCAATGTCGTTTACTAAATGGGTGGGGGGGCTGGGGTGGATGGGAGTGGATTTGTTTCTTGCGGGGTGGGGGGACAAAGTATTCATCCGCAAACATTTTGTCATCCTTGTCCTGGATTTTGACTTGTCGAGCCCTTATGATGACTTTGTAAGTTGATGCCTTGGTCATGGGCGTTGTGGTATCTGTGGATGAATTGTTAGTTTTCTGTGTCGCTTGTAACTCTTTCCGCATCCTCCTTATTCCATCTCCGCTCCCCTCTGGCCTACTTTTCCCCCTCCATAACCTCCTCCTTCACCCCTCTCCCACCACCTGTTCTCCGCTCCGCTTTCTCCCCCTCCACATACCCCTCCTTCACCGCTCCCTCACTACCTCTTTTTCCCCTCTCCCTCGTCCCCTACTCTCTCTGCACCACGTACCCTTTTCCTCAGTCATATCTTATCTTCCGAAGAAGACGGAATTCGAGTCCGTCGAAATTATCAAGACATTATTGTGAGTGTTCTTTTTATGTGTTCTCGTGCTGTGTGTTACTGTCTAAGTTATATATATATATATATATATATATATATATATATATGTGTGTGTGTGTGTGTGTGTGTGTGTGTGTGCTCCTGTATATTCGCCTCTTTATGACCTTTCCAGGAATACTAATTTCGCAAAGGAATCCGTCACTATCAAGCGTTATTTTTCAAATGGCATTTCGAGTGCTGTCGTTTATGAGATTGCCATCTACGGATTCAGTGAACTGTGTGGAATGGCGCGACATTTACTTCGATTGAGTCATCCGCTGATGTGAGCCGAAATGCGATAGTATCGCATTGCGCATATTTTAATAAATTTTTCAATGGTATATATACGCACCCGTTTGTAAACCTTTCCTTGACAAGAATAATAGTGATTGGTGGCCTATGTGTATGGTAATTCGTAGATACACTTTGTCCCCTCAGCAGACCTTAGGAATGCTCAGGCTAAGGGAGACGTAACTGGCCAAAGTGCTCGGCTGAACATAGCGAGGCATCCGGGTTCGAATCCCGCTCAAGGCGAATAGTTTTTAAGTGGAATTCTTTCGTGCTACCATCCTAAGCTCTCCCTCGCCTGCTCGAATAATAAGGCTCATAAGTGAAACATGGAAGTGAAATATACAAGGGAAACGATATTGCCCTCATTACGTATTCAGTTTGGCGTATTCCCTTTTTTCTTTTGAAATTTTATTTTATGATGGGCTATGTTTTTGACGAAATATGAATTTGCACCCCTATCATAATTATGGGGGATTTTGGTAGTCCGAGGATAGAGCATTGGACTACTGACCGGAGGGCCATGGTTCGATTTCCGGACACGTCTCTCTGAGAACCCTCGGCTCCACCCAATGTGTGCAGAATTCGGGTACCAGAACCTTTTGGGAAACCATAACCGGCACAGGGAAAGGAACTGGCCCCCCTTATTAAATTTTTATGTACCCAAGACAAACTAGACGAAACCCGATTATCGGGTTCAAAGAGCACTTAGCTCATTACAAAAACGTCGTTTTAACCAATCAACTGTAGCCAAACATATACATGTATATGAAACTTGCCACGCCATCACACTTGTAGATTTAACGTTAATACATCTGACAGATAACTTCAAACTCGATGCCACCGAAAGCTTAAACACACACACCTGAACTCACTTGACATGGAACAGTGTTTACGTAACTGATGTCTTCTCGCTCTGCCAATCCCTGAGTACTCCTCGTTGATGGTCAACGGCTGACCGAAATGGCGTTCTAGGAGCTGAAGTTTTCTCATTATTGTCAATTGGAATTTGCTTAGCTTCGCCTAATTACCCTGCTGATGGAAGGAACGAAGAGAAAGAGATAATCTTTCAAGGGGTCAGCCAGGGACCCGACGATGGCGTGTGGATGGAAGAGAACGGTTAGCGTTTTAATAAGCAGTCCTCCCCCGCACGCCACCGCCAGACTCCCTTCTGCTTCCGCCTCCCTCGGATCCCGCCGGCACGATAGTGGAGGAGGCGGGCGTCGCTCGCCCTCTGTTTCACGTGAGATCACGGAGTTGCCCCTCTTATTAATGGCGCCCCACACCTCCCTCCGATTGGCGCCGGCGCCCCCCCAGGCCCTTCCCATCGGAGTGCGTTTCGTTGCTCCCGATCCAGGGAATGTGATGCCCCCGAATTTCCGGGTCGGAGTCTCCGTGGCACGAGGTCACGGAGGATGGAAAACTCGAATCTAAAGGCTCTCGTATCGATACGTCGGAATATCGCCGATCTTAGAGGAATCATTTTACTATTGGTTCGACATCAGCATAAATACCCCACAATCCACCAAAAAGTACGGAATAAAGGGAATAAAAATGAACCACAATTATTCATAGGACAGGCACAGGCCTCCGAGCGTGACCAGACAGGCGATGCAGGATTGAAAAGTAAGAGGGGGAAATGCTAGTGTGGCATGGACATGCAAATGGTCTCCGCGCCTGAAGTCACAGGTTGGGAATGTGGCAGCCCACTGCAGGCAGCGGTACAATTTCATCATAAATACGCTCTATCGAATCAAGTAGATACGCATATGAATTAGGTCGAATGAAAAAATAACAACTTTCGTTGAATTTACGTTTCGTAGGGAGGAAAATATTTTAATAAAAATAGCAGTCAATCAAAAACTTACCTTAAACGGTAGATTGCCTATTAATAAAATAATAACAATTATTATTGTTAGATGGCAGTCTACAATTGATGGTAGGTTTGAGATGGATACAGATAAACTAGCGCTACATTTTTAAGTCCTGCCAAGCAAAATACTGTATTCGTCGTCCGACTCTACAACAGACCCCTCTCCGTGTACCTCCTTCCCCCCTCCATCCCGTCAAACCTATCCCTATCCCCTATTCCTGCCCCTTCCTCGTTTGCCTAGCATGCTCCCCTCTATTACAGTCTTTAACACCACACTGCCATCATCAATACGCTCTTCATCCATCTTTCCGTCCTCATTAGGATTTCTCCCACCTATCCCCTTTACTTCCACAGTACTTTCTAATTTGTTTTCCTTTCTGTCCATTTCACCTACTACTTCATCCTTCTCCACACTCGCATTTCAAAAGCCTCCAATTTACGCCTATCTTACGAGGCGTGTTCATAAAGTAAGGCCCGTTTGGTCACAGGAAAAAATCTACTCATATGAAACAATTTTATTGGCATTTTTAGTTAGCTACAAACCTACTTCACTTATCTACACAATCACCGTTCACTTCTAAGCATTTTTCGTACCGCTGCACCAGCTTCTTTAACCCCTCTGCATAGAAACTCGCCGCCTGAGGGTTGAACCCATCGACAACGCCATTCTTGAGTTCCTCTTCGGTTTCGAAACGCTGTCCACTGAATCACTGTTTCAAGTGCAAGAAGAGGAAGTAGTCGCTGGGAGTAAGGTCAGGACTGAACGGTGGGTGGTTTAAAGAGTTCCCAACGACCCAAAAACTCTCGTCCGCTGGACATTCTTTGCTCTTTGTGGTGGTCGGTGAGCATTTTCGGTACCCACCTTGCACGCAATGTGTGGTATCCGAGGTTTTCCGTCACAATATTGTAGACAGTAGTGCGTCCAAGTTGAGGAAATTGTTCAGCCAGGCCATTAATTGTCAATCGACGGTCACATCGCAGTTTTTGTTCCACTTGCGAAACAATTTCATCGGTCAGAATACTGGGCCTACCACTTCGCTCTTCGCCATGGACATTTGTTCGTCCATTTTTAAAATCACAGCACCATTGTCTAACCTTTCCTTCACTCATAACTGTAGGTTTATAAACTAGGCATAATTCCCGATGAATTTCAGCAGCCGACAATCCTTTTGCATACAAGAATCGTATGACAGAACGCACTTCATAGCTGGCGGGATCAACGATTGTCGCGGACATTGTTGTTTGCATGCACGGACAAGCAAACGACTTCTGAAACAAAACAAATGCTGCTATAGCTTCTCAATGAATCAGTAGATGGCGCTGCAGGAGCAAAACTGTGTTCTGAAGCGCCGTCTAATCTGATTCCTAAGTTCCTACTACTGTGATCAGCTTATTCCAAAAAGCTTCCAAACGCAAAGTTATTGCCGAAGGTACACTTACAACACAAATATTCGTGTATCTCATTGTGATGAATTGCGCCATCCCGCCTAAATAACAATTTGAAGAGTGGATTTACATGTTACATATATTATATACCCATATTTCACGTAAAATGGTGATGTTTACTAAATCATTTTCAATTAAAATGAAACTTTTCTCCCGAAAATGGCGTAGGACATCGAAACTAGTCTAAAATAATTTTTTATTTTGTGGAAAGTTGCTAGAGTTTTGGTCTCCGATATTATGGAAGAGTTTCACCAAATCACCCGTGAATCTATAACACAGGCCTACAAAAAATTTTTTTTGGTGCCGGGAATCTTTGTGATGATTTTAAATATATTTGTAGAGCTGAATCCAAATATGAAATCCGTTTTTATTTAACAGCTCTACTTTTTTTTAGATATGGCACATCTTACGATTAGTTGTTTTAATATTTGATATATTCCGGAAAATAATTTTCAAAGTTAAATAAATCTATAAGTATACTAATTTATAACCACTCTGCGGTGTTCCTTTTATTTTCAATAAACTGTCAATAAGTTTTATGTATATTTCTATATTGTAGGCCAATGAGATAATTATTAATATAATATTCCCATATCATCATGTAGAAGAATTTTTTACGTAAGTAACAACATATCTATATCTTGAAAACTATAGTTGATGGGAAAAAACGAGTGTCATAATTGGATTCAGCACCCCAATTGTTCTTTAAATCAGCATTAAAAGCTCCGGCACCAAAACCACTGTTGGCCTGTGTAATTTATAATTGCATACACATTTGAAAGATTTTAAACCATTGCGTTTCAAACATCGAATAAATGTATCGGCACTCCCCATAACACTAAAATATCGAAACGGAACTTATAATATAATTATCAAATCAAACTTATCGATACGTATATCGATGCGTATCGTCCGAGGATTACAACGTGTGGGCAACCGTCGTCGATACACCATCGTTCCTCAGCCAAACCCTTGTTCCTCTCTCTCCCCTCTCTCTCCCTCACCCCCTCCCCAACCCTCTGCTCTCCAAAACGACACGCACGCATTTCTCCTCCCCGCTCCGAAACCACACAACGCACTCCCGTCCCGAATCCCCGAAGAGAGCGGCGGCGATTCGTTTGCTCTCGAAAGGGGGCGGAGCAGGAGAGCGACGGCGTCGAGTTTCGCCGGAAAATCGGAAATCCATGTTCCACTCGATCCGCCGATGCATTCCGGCGAACCTTTATTATGAGGGTTGCGCCGGGGAAGATGTTTCTCCCGCCAAGTCAGCGGGCGCCCCCCCTCCTCCTCCCCATGCATCCACGTGTTTCCCTCCTACCCTACCCCAATAGATTAATATTTTGACGGAATACAAGTGTGAATAATCGGTACGTGAACAAACTTTACAAATGTTAGTTTCTCGTTAGAGTATTGGAGGTAGCGATGCATACACGATGATTGCATTGCCGATTTTGTTTATCGTCCTGCCAGTGCGGTTGGAGTATCATATTTGAATTCCTTCAAAGAAGACAAGGGTGCAGGAATATTTCAGTCGTGGACATGAAGGGAGAACCGCGCTTTCGTCTGCGGGAGTCTATCTCCCACACTTCGTGTGCGCGCTTACTTTTTCCGTCGAAATTTCGAATTAAAGTGTGCAGTGATTAACAACACTCAAAACACCGTCGCGCCGCGAAATTCGATGAGTGCTTTCGAACGGAGGATACAGTTCACTTGTTTTTATTTACCTCCAGTGATGGCATTTTTCTGCCTATCGTAGATTACGTATTATGGCTTACGCAGTTCGCTCCGGCATCTCACTCCTTCAAACGACAAAAAACGACGCGGCGAACCCTAAGAACTGGCGGGGATGGGGGATGATGGTTGAAGTTGGGAGGCGCTGTACGAATTCCTTAAAATATTTCCCCACCTCTTGAAAAAATTATGAAATTTCGAGAATCTCATCGAAAAAACAGGGCGATTGGGGTGTGGGGTGGAAGGGAAGAATTTCCCCTCCGATTCGCCGAGCGACGTATGGAGCTTAATAAACGTCGGCTGCATGCCCTGCGTTTAAAGGCGACATTCACCACTACTAATGCGATCATCACTCTCTCTACTTTAAGCTGCCTCTGTAAGTATTCGTCCATTCCTATCCCTCTTTCATCCCACGTTCCAGTAATTCGCCCCTCCCTCCCCCAAATGGTTCTCTGTTGTAAAATGTACACATTTAATTTCCTCCCCCAAGAATTCCTCCCTTATTTTTCTCTTTCCTCTCAAATTTTAACTCCAGAACTCCATCTTTCTTCATCATCCCTCCCCAGTCCAAAGGTGAGAGGCGAGTTTGAATTTTCCCTCCGAATTCGTCCCTTTCTCTATCTCGTATCTCCTGCCTTTCTTTCAGTTTTTTTCCTTCCGGAATGCTGCCGCTTAAGGTTTCATTACGTTTCACGGTGTGCCCCGTGACATGATGAGATGACAATTATAATAATTCAAACACAATCAACTACTTCTTGCGAATGGGAAATGCGATCAAGTTCTCTCTCCAGTAGGATGTAGAAATATGTCGGGAGTTGCCCCAAGGATTGGTTGACGGGATGGGGGGCGGAGGAGGGGGTTAGGGGCGGAAATAGGGAGCGGAGGCCCTTGGACGGGGAAAGGAGCCCTATTCTCGCGACGGGCGCCCACCGGAGGCCCTGGGATTTTCTTCTGCCGCCCTCCTCCTCCGCCCCCACGACTTCCGACTCGAAGCGAGAGTGAGAGGCGGATGGAATGGGGGCGAGTCCACGGGACATAAAGGGGCAAAAAATTAGATTCATCGCCGGCACTTCCCATGGGGATCAAAAAAACAGCCGTGGGGCTGAGGGTGGGGGCCGAGAGAGGGACGGGCTCTTTGAAAACCAACCGGCAAACCTCTCTGCTTCCCCGCATCTCTCCCCTCGCTCGCTCCCTGGTGTGAGAGGCAATGGGGGGTGCTTAAGTGGAGGAGAGGGTTGGTTTTACGTGTGGCGGGGGGGTGGGACGATTATGGAGCGGGAAGGAGAGGGTTGGAAGGAAGAGGAGGATTGGAAAGGTGTGGAGGGTGGAGCGGTCGAGGGAGGGAGAGTCGAGTCGGGAAAGTTTGGGATTTGGGGTTGGATTCGGGGGAGGGCGGTGCAGTGTTCGTTTCTGTAGACGTAAACCGTGTAGTCTCACCACAATGAAAACAAATTAGCTACAGGGTTCGTCCGGAAAATAAGTGTACTGAGCTCAGGAAAAAAAATTTATTACACATTTACATATCTTAAGCTAATATTCCTCAAAATAGGAACCTTGTGAGTCGATACACTTGTTCCAGCGGCGTTCCCATTCCTGGAACGCTCCCGCGAAGGCATCAGCGGGAACCTCTCGAAGACAGGTCGTCACGGCCTCTTTGACGGCGTCCAAAGTCCCGTATCGCGTTCCTTTCAAACTCCTCTTTATCTTCGGGAACAGAAAGAAGGTCGGTGGTGCCAAGTCCGGGCTGTAGGGCGGGTGCGGCAGCGTTGCCACGCCGTGCTTGGCCAAGAAGTCCGACACGACAAGCGCGGTGTGAGACGGCGCATTGCCGTGATGCAGCCGCCAGATGTTTTTGATCGCTGGCCGGACGCGGGCGACTCGTTTTCGAAGCCTGTCGAGCACTTGGACGTAAAATGCAGCATTTACAGTTTGTCGTTCAGGTACAAATTCGTAGTGGACGACTCCCCTTTTGTCAAAAAAGACAATGAGCTTAATACACTTATTTTCCGAACGAACCATGTACATTGACAGTGCTGACATTGTTCATTGTTGTCGTTGCATATCTCGCGAGTGCTGTGAGCGTATTAGAGCTGAATTGATTGCTCACACGGCAGACAATATCCGGGTCCATTTTTGGTAATTGTTGAAGTGGATTGGGGTGTTTATTTACAGAGGTCGCGGCATGTTAAAGAAGAGAGGGTATTTAGCGAGTGGGAAAGAGGGAAAGTTTTTGAACGGCCTGATGATTTGTTTAAAGTCAATGTACGTATTTGATAGATGGCAACATACGAAGATCAGGTGTTGTTCATTTCTTGCAGACTTTTCAGAATTCGTTAGGAGCGTTCGTGAGGAAGACTTTTCAGAAACAGTTAAAAACCTATCCTCTACGCCGTAGACAAAAGAGGTGTTCAGGCGTTCTGAACAGATGACTCGGGCCATGTTTCATCTCTGACTCGGTCAGCGGCTTCTTCGTTGAAAACAATTGGGTTGGGTGGAGGAACGGGAATTTTGACCCTGATGCTTGCAAGTGATCCAATAATATATTTACTTTTTTTAAATATTCGACGTACATAAGGAGAATTTGTCAATTGTGAAGATCGTCGTCAGTGTTTCAATCCTAAGATTTATTCGCTGCAGCCTATTCTATTCTTCTCTCTTCCGTGTTTAATTTCCTCTCTCCCCCTGCCTGATTGCTTCTCCGTTTTACGTCCTTCTTAAATTGTACCATTCACTTTTCTCTCGGTCTTCCTGGCGGGGTAGTTCCTTCAACATTTCCATATATTATGCTTTTTACTATTTTAGTGTTCCCTGTTCATCTAGTTCTTTGCCTTAGATATTCTCCATTCGGTCCTTTCCACTTCTGCCCTCGTACCTGTATGTATTAATTCCTTGTTCCATACTCGGTCTATCCATTTTATCTCCAGTATTTTCCTCTTCATCTTTCCAAGGCTTATCTTCTTCACCGTTCCACTCTTTAAATTTTCCACGTATCTAATTGATTTAGTGTCATGATCCAAAAGAATGTTTAGACGCGCTACCACTACCTTGTTCGTAACCTCAGGTGTGCCTTAACCATATTAGCTGTTGTCTCATCTTCATGAACGCCTACTTAGCTATTTTTCTCTTGATATCGGTCGGATTTCCTCCATTTCAAGTTATTATAATACTGCTGACCGGGTAGATGAAGGAATTGTGAAGGTTGAGGCCTGATAAGGTGAAATTAGGAACTGGTGAATGGCAAATGACTGCAATTTACCAGCGTAGAAATTCATTCATCGAGACCGCAGTGTCGCAGTCAAGACACTATTCAGGCTCAAGACTCTTCCAGGCTCGGTGCTTCGTTTCACCGTGCACCTCGAAGATGCTGTGGTCACGTCGGACCATCAGTTCGCGACAGGTTGATTTCCTACAGTGGAAGATCGCTCTCCTCTGGTCATTATTCATTCCTTCTCCGGACTTGGCTTCATTCTCTCTTGGTTGGGGCCAACCCTGTTCGGTGCTGTGCTGCTTAGTCGCCCCTCACGGTCGTCGTGTTCAACCCTGCAGCGGAGCCATGTGTGTGCCGGCCCCCGAGAGTCGACGCCGATCAATTGCGACATCGCGCGGTCCCCGTTGTTGGGTGCGGATTGATGCCAGGGGACGGCGGGGGTGGCTATGGGATGAGGAGTTCGCGAGGAGGGCGAGGCGGAGAGAGAGAGGTAGCCGCCCAAGTGGGCGAGGAAGGAGCGAGGAGGTGCGCGCGCACCATAAAGACGGCCGAGTGCATGTCGGCGCGCATTCGCGGTGCGGGGCGCCGAAAACTTAACCGGGCGATTCTCACGCATTCCTCCCTGGCGCCGCTCCAGGAGGGGGATGGGACCAGCCAGAGGAGAAATTAAAGAGTCGGCGGTGGAGGGACCGGGAGGGATCGGGAGGAACGCGCTGTCTTCTTCCCCGCTGACCCTTGATCCCTTTTTGTCACAAGGAAGAAAATCCTAAAGCCAATATAATACTGAAGAAGAACTCCAATACCGGTATTTCGGTCACCAGGTGACCATCTACGGGGAGAAGAATCGAATGGGAACTTGAACTTAGGAAGAAGACTATGCACCAGGCACTGTCCAAAGTCAAGTTCACTTGACTTTGGACAGTGATATTTGATATTTTGTACAAAGCAGTTTTTGTTTTGAACTTGACTACATCTACATAAATACCCTGCGAGCCACCAAAAGGTGTGTGACAGGGGGTGTAGCATCATGAGGGAAGGGTAAGGGATGAGGGGGTTGGGGTTATCAAATAGGTGAGGAAAGGTGGGGGGAACCTGTAAGAAAATATTTTTTAATTTTTATATACATACACATACATATACAGAGTCGCACCGAAGCAGCGATTTAGAGAACGGGGTAACAACCAAACAAATAGAGGGCTGACTGGCTAAATATACATATACATACATATATACATATACATATCCTCGCGCAGTCCCTAACCTGTACGTTAATACTTATTGTAATGAACTAACTCCTGGGGGATTTCGACTGCAAGCATTCTGGTCCCTCCGACCGTAATACGTTGGGGTTCGTATTATATCCTTGATGTCATTGGAAAAGGGCCCATCTTTAAATGTTTTTAATAAGTTTAATCTATATTGGAAACGCCGCTGCGTTAGAGAATCCCAACCTAAACTGTCTAGCAAAGTGGATACGCTGCTGCGTTGGTCATAACAATGTTTGACAAATCTAGCCCCCCTCCGCTGAACTCGATCAAATTCCGAAATCAAATTTATATTATGAGGATCCCATATACTGGCAGCATACTCTAGGTGGGGCCTGACCAAGGCAAGGAAACATCGTTCCTTCACTTTTTCGTCGCATTTACCTAACACTCTTTTCACAAATCCCGATTTTTGATTAGCACGACCGCATATTTCTCGTATGTGTTTTCCCCAGGACAGATCGTGAGTAATTGTTACACCCAAGTATTTAAAGGAATCTACCCTCGCGGTATTGGATTGTTTCACTTTGTAAGGGAGGGAATTACTCTTTTCCCAAAAATGTATTACTACGCATATTTTTAAATTTAATTCCAATTGCCATGTATCGCACCAATTTTGGATAGCATCTAGGTCGTTGGCTAACACGACTCTGTCTTCGTGACTTCGAATGTCTCATTCTTAAGTGGATAAAATAATACTTTGTAATTCCACAGATTTATTTCACAAACACACGACCCGGGTTTCGACGTACAACGTCATCTTCAATTTGAAGTGGACCTGAAGATGGCGTTGTACGTCGAAACCCGGGTCGTGTGTTTGTGAAATAAATCTGTGGAATTACAAAGTATTATTTTATCCGCTTAAGAATGAACCGATTCCATAAAATAACGCCTGAAACCATCGATTATATTCGAATGTCTCCATAAATTACTGCATCATCGGCGAAAAGGCGGAGCTTGCCATTAACTATGGACTACAAGGCTGTCACGATGTAGATCATGTCACGGTTGAGATCGAGCCAAATATAAAATGTTATTCTTTGTACGTCGGCGAAAGTAACAAGTGGATTCGAAGAACGGCGAGCAAAGACTTTCTATTCGAAGGAAATAGTCAAACCCACAGCAAGGAACAAAGCCGAAAGTGGGGCTCTCGACATGTCAATGTCTCGGCTCCACGTCAATGTGGGTGTCCTACAACGATGACGACGACTAGGAAGAGATGGGGTAATAGAAACTTAATGGTAGTAAAAACATTTTCACTTTCAGCGGTGATTAGGTTTTTTTAAGTCAAAAATCGTATGAATCTAAGCAATACCTAACATTCCAAAATGTATCCATTGTGAATTGGTCTAAAAGGATAGTTTTTTAATTATTTAGTTTAAAAATGAATCAATAAATTTATTTATACGTACTAGCGATAACCGCCGTCAGCTTCCATTTTATCTTACGCACGGAACGCCCACTACTTTCAAAAGGAGCTACAGTAGCAGGACCTAACATATTTTCGCTGCTCGATACTGTCCGTTGTTCTCCGGTTGTCAGCGCAAATTTTAAAGTTTTATTATGATAAAAGCATTTAGAAGATTTGTGACATCACATGCGCATTAGTGGTCCTGTGATAATAGGCAGAGGTGTCTAATTTACGTGAGTCCCTCTGTAACAGTCCTGCGCCTGAGCTCCCATGGGATTCAAACAATTCTTTTTATTTTTTATTGTATTTTTTATTAGTTTATTTTATTAGTTTTTTGTCGAGTCTGTATGTTGTGTATGCGGGTATGTATAGATTGTGTTTAGGTGTGAGTAGTGCTTCTGATAATGTGATTATGTCAGGTTTGTGTTTTTCGATTCAGAGGTGTAGTTCTGAGAGTTTTGAGCGAACACCAGTGCAATGCCAAGAGAGAATGATGGAAAATATTTGCAGTTTTGGACAGCCATTAATTAACAATGAAGAGGCAAGAGAGGAGAAAAATATTGAAGAAGAGTAATGGTCGTTCAGAGGACGGTGCTTTCAATAGGTTGGCCAGAAAGGATGTGAACGCTGTACTAAAGCAGGCCAGTTGAAAAGGGGGGAGGAGGGGTCGATAGGGGCAATGGGATGGGACATCGGTGGGATTTCTGAAAAGGGTTTGGATATGGTGTTGACATGGACAGGTTCAGGTTCCGGTATTGAAATCTCAGGAATTAATGCTGGAGCGTCTTGAAAAGAAGGGGAGGAGGAACTATAGGGATTTCCCCAAATTCCTGGATTAAACTTATTTCCGGTGGGTCGGGTAGGGTGGTGAAGGTTGTAGGAGGTGGGGGAATTACAGGAGTGGTTGTGGAAGGAGGAGGTGGAGTGAGAATGGGGAATTCAGTGGTGGAGAAGCTGGGTATACTGTGCACATTTTTTGCTACTCCCTTATCCCAGAAGTTTTCGGGGGCAGGGGGAGGAGGAGGTGGAAGTGAAGAGTGGCTGGAGGCAAGGATAGGTTGACCTAATTTTCTGGATTTTGCTTCTAGGAATGCTGGACATCCTCTGTATGTTGCTGCATGTTGCCCGCCACAGTTACAACAGTAACTGGGGCTGTCGGCAGGCAGGGGGCATTTTGACCTAAGATGGTCCTGACCACACTTCCTACTCCTAATAGGTAGTCGACAGTAATTTCGAGTGTGTCCAAACCACTGGCATTGGACACACTGTGCAGGGTCTGTGGAGGGAACAAATTCTTATATCTTGATATCCATCCCGCAGTAGGATTTGATATTTAGGAGTTCAGGTTCACGGGCAGGGTCTTCTAAAGCAATTTTGAAGTGGATGAAGGAGGTTAGATGATTAGGGTCGTAGTTTAACCTGATAATTCCCTTCAGAGGGAAACCAGCTTCCTCCAGGTCCTTAGCTATTTGGTCAGTGGACGTGATAGGGGGGATACCTTTTATGACAAAGGCACGTCGTTTTTCGGAAGCTGTACGGTTTGTAAAGTAGGGAAGTTTGTTAGAGTCAAGGTATGAGGGGAGTTTCCTATGATCATTCGGAGATTTAGGGTGTATCAGTATAAAGGAGTTCTTGTTTGTAATTTTGGGCTGGTAACTAGTAAGACGAGATAGTTGAAGCATATATTTTTGGTATGATTGAGAGGCAGAGAGGCGTGTAGGGAGAAGGTTGTTAGTAGGGCGAGAATCAATGGGAAGGTTAGTATTTTATGGAACAGTAGGAGTGGTATGTTGAGAAAACTTCGGTCTTCGGGACACGGTTTCCCATCCATCTTCTGGAGGAGTTGTTGAGAGAACAGGTTCCGAGAGTACCTCATTGGAGATGTTTTCTGGTTGTACACTCCTGGTAGGTATTCGATGAACCTCAGCTTGAGGATTCCCATCAGGCGGCAGCAGTACACATGAACTGTCTACGGCAGGAACTACATTTTCAGGCTGCACACCATCTGGAGCACGTTATGAGGGGTTTTCAGGAATTTTAGGAACCAAATTTTTATGGGAAACTGATACGACAACTTTTTCCCTGTTGTTCTTCTTTTGTTTTCCAGCCGCAGCGCGCGCCGGGTCTTCTTGGCGAAGTCGTTTTGCTAGGCGGGTGACTATTTGAGGTGTTTCATGGGAGTGGTGAGGAGTGAGTCGAATGAGAAGGAGCGGATTCATTATCTGAGGAAGTTGGAGTGGAGTTGGATGAGCAGAGAGAGGTAGTTGACAAAAAGGTTGACATGGACGAAGGGGAGTTGGGATCGGCAGGATCTTTCGCATGGGGGTGAGGAGTGAGTCGAATGAGAAGGAGCGGATTCATTATCTGAGGAAGTTGGAGTGGAGTTGGATGAGCAGAGAGAGGTAGTTGACAAAAAGGTTGACATGGACGAAGGGGAGTTGGGATCGGCAGGATCTTTCGCGTTCATTCTGGGCAGAGGATATATATAGAATTTGGGATTTCAGTATCGATATGGTGTTAGTACTGGTAGGAGCCCTAAGGAGTGGACCCTCCGGTGTGTCCAGCCGTGAAGTGGAGGTGCAAGCCCTCTGCCTGGACTCGCCGGACAAGACGACCTTAAATATAAGGAGCAAATGAGCGCCACCCGAAGGTGAGAAGAGGGAGCTAGTTAGCCCTTCCCGCCGGGTGCCTCGTTTGTATGTTGGTTTTACCACTAAGTATCAGCTGGCGTAAAAGCAGGGAACAGTAGTGACATGGTCCTGGAAAGGTCCGATCGCAAGTTGGAGTAGACGATGTGGTCCTAAAAAGGGCCGTTATCGTCCCAGTGGGCAGGATCGATGGTGCTTCGCCGAGGTGGAAAGCAGGAAAGTGGTAATGACCCAGTAGATTCTCGAAGCCAGGAAGAAGTCAGGTTGTCCGGGTAGAAATAAAGCGGAGAGACAGGAGATGGAACAGCGCTCCTCGCAGGCCGGATCCTTTACAGATGATGACCAAGACGGTAACTCAGCAACGGAATATGATGCCCACAGGCTGCTTTGGATAGAAGTGTTATGGCAGCAGAAACAGCAGCGATAGCCAATAAAGGATGGTCCTAAGAAACCCAGCAAGGTTCGTGGACACGGTCCCTTAAAGGACCGTCCACTTCACAGAAGAAAAATCCGATTATGAGGCGCCAGGGTCGTTTCCGGGAGAGAAGAGAAGTCGAAGAGGTCGCGATGTGCCAATATCGACGGTCGTCCATATTTAAAAAATATCGCGTTCGCGACGACGTTCTGACGTATCGATAACTATGGTGAACATCGAAAATGATTATCGAAAATACGGAATGTGTGGCCAATATCGTTTATATTTCATGTTATCAGGGAACGTGGTAGTCCAAGTGGGTAGAGCGTTGGACTACTGACCGGAGGGCCCGAGTTCAATTTCCGGACAAGCCACCCTGGGTACCGCAGCTCCACCGAAGCTATTTATTTTTCGTGTGCCAGATCTTCCTGGGAAACCATAACCGGGACAGCGAAAGGAACTGGCCCCCCTACTCTGATGTGTGAATTTCATACTGGCTATATGGGCTTGGTACTGGTTGAATACTACCATCACCTAGCAAACCTACTTTCGGGTTGATTACTGTGTCTATAGTTTATTCTCTATAATATCATAGCTAATTCGCCCGTGTCGTTTATTGACCTCATCGTTTCTCGACTCACCTGTAGTTTCGGAATAAACCACAGTAAGTAGCCCAAGAGTTGGTCTTAGAATGTGATGGCAGAGTTCACCCAATACAAAGCAATGCGTGGCGGCGTGTGAAGTTTCACATCAGGGAGGGGGGCTGCTATTCTTTATTCCGTGTGGTTTTTCAGGAACATATGGTACAAAAAAAAAGAAACAACAGGCGTGGGTGAAAATGCGGGTGCCCTGAGAGGCGTCCTAGGATATAATGCCTCCATTAGAATCGTGTTCTCATGGAAGCCAAAACGTCGGCATAATTCAGTTTTCCATTTTATGGTTCGGTTCCATTCGTCGCGTTCCACGGTTTCGACGATTATTACCGACCTTCGGTGCGGACCCTCAACCCCAAAAGAATATTCATGTAGACGAAGTCGATATGATTGAAAGATCGATAAGTCGTAATACTATCGCTAAGACCTAAGAGGATTTGCGATGGTGCGAACACGACCTCCGCGCAATCGTCATACCGCCGGGCGAATAGGGCGATTGATCTCGGTCCGATCGACTGAGAAGTCGTCGAGCGGCCGTCCAATCTCATGTGCTCAATTTCGAAGTGAGCGTGTTTTGTTTTGACGCACTGGACCATCCGTTGTGTCGCTTCATTTCTTCGCGTCACTGGACAACGTCGGTGACCGCGGCACCCAGAAACGCCCCATGCACCACTCTCGGTGCCCAATCGACAGTGAAATCGATTCTCGTCAAGTCTGACGAATCGCCTCCGATGACAGGCGAAATCTAATCTCATGGACAGACACGCGGCGTGTCCAGTGACTCCTCCGATCGCCCTTTGACCGAGCTTATTTTACAATTAATCTGTGACTTCAGTCGAGACGAATTGTGCGTTAAAAGTTAGGGCAAAAGTGTAATAAATTTTCGTATCGTGGATACGTTGGCTGCCTACGGATGAGAGCGAATGTTTACGTTGCAGCCATGGGACCATGGTCATAATTCACCTGTGTGGGGCCCTAAGTAGCCCTTATTTGGAGCTGTATAGTAGTTTGAAACGCATTTTCTGGCGTGACTAGCGCTAGGTAAAAATCCTTAGTCTCGTCGCTTGTTTGTCTTTCGTAGATACTAGTTGAATATCAAGGAGCGTCCGTAGCTGTCAGAGTGGTCCGAAAGTCGCCATTAATTTCCTTTTGCTTTCATACCTTTCTTTACGAAGTATGTAAACGCTGCTAGAGTCACAATTTTTTACATTTTCACGTACAACCGCACGGGAACAACAGCAACAGAGAGGCATCCGCACCACATATCTCTTCCCAGGCCACTGACGCGAGTACTCATAAGGGATTATTACCTATTACTACGCGGGAAACACCTTGCGCTAGCGGTGATATCTGGTGGTATTTCGAGAATCTTTTAAACTACCCTCGTATTAAACATTTGAGTTCCTAAATCTTATGTTCTGAGCTTCATACATTGTAGTTAGGAGAGGTAAGATTTTTAGGAAATGGGAGGACGGGTGCTGAGAAACCCGGTGTCGGCACTAGCCTACTCTTATAATGAAAGGCACCAAGGGTTCACACAATTCAGCATCCCATCCGAAGGGCGGCCTACTCTACTTAAGGTGATCTCTGCATTCTGTGCTCCAAGTAGGCATCGAGATAACATTGAAATAGTCTAACACCGACAGGATTCGAACCTGGGCCCTCGGGGCGGGAAGCCAGCGCATTACCCAACGTACTATCCATATGTTAAAGTTCGTTCGAGACTAAAAGGGTAAGGGTCGCTAATGTTAATTATATTACTGAGGTGGAGCAACGTACAGTGATTTAAGAAACGTTAGAAAGACGGAAGCGGCTTCAGCACCATTTTCAAGGAATCGGGAATGAAGGAGAATGAAATTTACTGTTCCGTACAAATTCTGTACGCAATGATGATGAAGCCCATCGAGTATTCATAAGATTGGTGTTAACTGTTCATTGAAAATACTTACAATTTTACGCCTGAATTGAAGATTTTTGTGAAGGTTTTTTGAATCAAATTATTTCTCTCTCGATTCCGGCAATTAAAAAAATCAGCCAGGAGAACGAGCAGAAATGCTCGATGGATAGCTGAGAGGCATCGTTTGCGAAAGTCAGACACACTATAAGGATGGAGCACGTCGGCCTTTGCTCCTTTTGAAATTTGTCAACAACGCACGTCTCCAGGGAATATATATATATATATTAAAAAAATATATATATATATGTATATATATATATATATGTATATCGTAATCTGCTCACATCCGTCATCCCCGCCTCTCTTGTGTTCGTCCTTTATGTGTTCCTTTCCCATTTTCCTTTTCCCTATTACAATGTGAATGAGTATTTATTCGCCATATGGCGGTATTTCGTGTTTCAATGTGTGTATATATATATGTGTGTGTGTATATATGTGTGTGTGTATATATGTGTGTATATATATATAGTAACACACAGCACGAGAACACATTAAAAGAACATTCACAATAATATCATGATAATTTCGACAGACTCGTTTATCAAGACATTATTATTAAATTATCAAGATATTATTGTGAGTGTTCTTTTTATGTGTTCTCGTGCTATGTGTTACTGTCTAAGTTTTTTATTTAACACTTCCGTGTTACTTCGAAGAAATCATCGATATATATGTGTATATATATACATATACATATATACATATACAGTAATACACAGCACGAGAACACATAAAAAGAACACTCACAATAATATCTTGATAATTTCCACGGACTCGAGCTCCGTCTTCTTCGGAAGATAAGATATGACTGAGGAAAAGGGTACGCGGTGCAGAGAGAGTATGGGACGAGGAGAGGGGAAAAAAGGTAGTGGGGGAGGGTGAAGGAGGGGTATATGGAGGGGGAGAAAGCGGAGCGGAGAACAGGTGGTGGGAGAGGGGTGAAGGAGGAGGTTATGGAGGGGGAAAGGGAGGCCAGAGGGGAGCGGAGATGGAATAAGGAGGATGCGGAAATAGTAACAAGCGACACAGAAAACTAACAATTCATCCACAGATCCCACAACACCCATGACCAAGGCATCAACTCACCAAGTCATCATAAGGGCTTGACAAGTCAAAACCCAGGACAAGGACGCTAGACCACCCGGACCCGCATATATATACACACATACATACATACATATAGGAAGCGGACAAGGTGAGGGAGGGGAAATGTAGGCAGCAGGCTTGGTAGGCTTGGTTCAGCCCGGGGGGTTTAAAGGACTGGAGCACCCAAATATGTGCCATCTCGCGGGTTCTCACCTCTATGTTACTAGCGGAATTGGAAAGGGTTTCAATCACTGAACGGAGAAGCAGTCATCAAAAGACTGGTTGTGGGAAGCAGTGTGAGTAGGGATGGGATAATTAAGGAAGGTGGGAGATTTGATATATATATATATAAATATATATATGTGTGTGTGTGATTTCTTCCGTCATCCCACAAAACCCTTGCAGGGAAGAAATAACTGCAGCAGGACAGAAGACTCAGAAGAAGGCGAAAGTAGTTAGAATAGGAACCTGGAACGTCAGGACAATGTTGAGGAGAGGCAAATTAGAAAATATTAAGCGAGAGATGGAAAGAGGTAATATAGATAAATTATAAGGGGGGAAAACTCCACTGGCCGTAAAATTTTACGGCCAGTGGAGTTTTCCCCCCTTATAATTTAACCTAGAGGCCGTAGAGCTCTTGATAATTCTTAGGTAATATAGATGTTTTAGGTCTCTGCGAGGTGAGATGGAAGGATAGCGGGGATTACTGGAGTGACAATTATAGAGTGATATACAGCGGCGGGGACGAGAGCCAACGAGGGTTTGCCGTAATTTTAAATAAAGGGGTAGGAAGAAGCGTAGTCAACATAGAGCAAGCGACAGATAGAATTTTACTCGTAGAGATTAAATCAGAGCCGACGAACTTGGTCATTGTTCAGGTATACATGCCGCCGACCAACCACAAGGAGGAAGAAGTCGATAGGATGTATGATGAGTTAGAGGATATCATCGCGAGTGTTCCTGCAGGGAAACATTTGATAGTGATGGGGGATTGGAATGCGACAGTAGGCGAAGGAAGAGATGGTGGTGAGGTGGGGGACTATGGGTTAGGCACGAGGAATGAACGCGGGGAGAAAGCAATGGCATTCTGCAGGAGACAGGGGTTAGTCATCACCAACACATGGTTTAGACACCACAAAAGGCGTAGGTATACATGGAAAATGCCAGGTGACTCAGAAAGGTATCAGTTAGATTATATATTGGTTAGACACAGGTTTAGGAACAGTGTGATAAATTCGCACAGTTTCCCAGGAGCGGATGCGGACTCTGGCCACAATTTAGTTGTTATGAAATGTAATGTTCGTTTCAAGAAGATAAGGCAAGGGCGGCGGGTTAGGAAATGGAATTTAGAAGCAGTAAATGGATTAACGAGGAAGGAGTAACAGCAGGCTGTAGAGAAAATGATGGATGACGGTAAAGAACTGAGTACTATCGAAAAAAATGGGAATGTATCAAAAAAGGGATATTGGAAGCCGCTAAAGACACTATAGGAACCGTTAACGGGAAAAGGATAAGGAAACCATGGGTAACGGATGAGATGATTGCAAAGATTGATGAGAGAAGAAGATGGAAAAATGTAAACACAGAGTTAGGCAAAATGAAGTACAAAGAGTTAAACATAAAATTGAGAAGAGCCACAAATAAAGCAAAAGAAGAATGGTGGAAAACGCAATGCGAGGATATGGAAAGTTTACAGAAGAAGGGTGAAATTGGTGCTCTATACAGCAAGGTTAAGTTATTATCGGGACGTAAGAAGGCAAGATCTGTGCTAACAGTTAAAGATAAATGGGGTAAAATAATAGTTGAACCAGGAAAAATCCAAGAGAGATGGAAGGAATATATAGAAACACTGTATGGTAAAGAACTTAGGCCGACAAGGTTAGACATAGAAAAGGAACATGACGTAGAAGAAGATAGCTTAGGTCCAGGCATACTCGACGATGAAATAGAAAGGGCATTAAAGGAGATGGAAGCGAATAAGGCTGTGGGGGTGGACAATATTCCTGTAGAAATGTTGAAATGGTTAGGGAAAGGTGGGAAGAAGGCCATATATGGACTGATTCGTAGTATCTATGAGGAAGGAATCAGGCCGGAAGATTTTGTGAGATCGGTGTTAGTTCCTATTCCAAAAAAGGCAAAGGCTACATGATGTGAGGATTAAAGAACAATAAGTTTGATATCCCACCAGCTAAAGTTATTCTCACGATCATCAACAAAAGGATAGAGAGTAAGGCAAATGGTTACTTAGGGGATGATCAGTTTGGGTTCAGGAAAAGAAGAGGCACGCGTGATGCCATTGCAGTAATGAAATCACTAGTCGAGAGGAATATAGAATACAATCAGGACGTTTTTGCCTGTTTTGTAGATTTTGAAAAAGCGTTTGATAGAGTGAATTGGGAAAAATTAATGCGTGTATTGTAGAAAATAGGAATGGATTGGAGGGACAGGAGACTGGTCTGCAATCTGTACATGTCTCAGACTGCTCGGGTGCGAGTGGGGAACGGAGAGTCCGGATGGGCAGTGTTAGGAAGAGGTGTAAGGCAGGGTTGCCCATTGTCCCCGGTACTGTTCAACGTATATGTAGAGGAAATGATTAAAGAGGCATGGATAGAACTGGAGGTAGGAATGAAAGTCGGAGGAAAATTCGTAAAATCGGTTAGGTTTGCTGATGACCAAGCATTAGTTGCTCAGTCAGCCCAGGGGTTGCAAGCATTGCTGAGTGAATTGGAGGTTCAGTGCGATAAATATGGGATGAGAATCAATATTAATAAAACAAAGGTTATGCGATTTTCCAGAAAGAAAAAGGCTAAGCTAAATATTAAAATAGGCAGGGAAAAAATAGAGCAGGTAGAAGAGTAGTACATATCTCGGAAGTGTTTTGGACCAATACGGTCAAAGTGGTAGGGACGTAAGGAGAAGTGCGCTAGGCAAGGAGGCTTTCTCAAGGAGGAGGGAGTTGATGACGGGGACGTTGAGTAGGGATGTTAAGACAAGACTCGTAAAAACTCTGATATGGAGCGTAGCTATGTATGGCGCGGAAACGTGGTTGCTGAAGCAGGAGGATAGACGTAGATTGGAGGCTTTTGAAATGTGGGTGTGGAGAAGAATGGAGAAGGTGAAATGGACCGAAAGGAAAACAAATGAGGAAGTACTGGAGATGGGGGGTGAGGAGAGTGGTTTGTTGGGATATATCCTATGGAGGCAGGAAAAATGGATGAAAGTCGAATTGAGCGGTAGTGGAATGTTGAAGAATGTAATAGAGGGGAGAATGTTAGGCAAACGAGGAATGGACAGGAACAGGATAGGGATGTTGGACGGGATGAAGGGAGGAAAGAAGTACACCGAGATGAAGGGGGACCTGATATAGATTAGTTTGCTAGGTGGGGAGTCACAAAATGTTTATTTGATAGTTGTGTCCATCCAAAAACCTACCTTAACCGGTAGATTACCTAATAATATATTGATTTTTTCGAAGTTACACGGAATTGTTGAATAAAAAACTCAGACAGTAACACACAGCACGAGAACACATAAAATGAACATTCACAATAATATCTTGATAATTTCGACGGACTCGAGCTCCGTCTTCTTCGGAAGATAAGATATGAGTCATAGCAGGTCACAAATGTAAAAATATCTCCTTATCCGGGATTTGAACCACGGGCCTTCCACTTGCCGGGGGGATGCTCTACCAACTAAGCTAATAAGGAAACCAAATTTACACTAAGATCTGCGATCTTATAAAGCGCCAAAGTGCTCCGATAGTTGTTGCCCGAGATATGGCGTTAGGGAGCTTTTTCACCCACCAAAGGAGAAATAGACGGCACACATGAAGGGGAAAGGATAGTAGAAAAGCATTCATACAATATTATAAAGGATAGATATATATATCATGTGTTCGTCTTTAATGTGTTTTCCTATCCTCTTTCCTTATTTCTATTTCCATGTGAAATAATATATATTTATTTGTGTGTGTTTAAAAATAAGTATTTGTTGTGTCATACTGAATGCCCAAAATAAGTTTTGCCTTCCTTTTTTTATCTTTCTTTATTTTAGATAGATATTGTAGTGCCCTGCTAACTACCGATAGGGTGTGGATTAGGGGGTGAATGATACTTACCAGACTAATTTTTGACGACTTCGTTGATCAGACGTATCCGATAAGTTATTTCCTCCTGACACTTTTCTCCATCTCCAATATCGACGTCGTCCATTTCTTAAAATTCGTAAACTACCGATAATTATCGTGAACGTACACAAATTTAAATATGTATATCAAAAATATTGAATGTGTTGTCAATATCGTTTGTATTTCATATTATCAGGGACGTGGTAGTCCAGGGGTAGAGCATTGTACTACTCAGTTTCACCCAAGCTACGTAATTATGTCAGCTATGTCATTATGTAGGTTTTGTAATGCTTCGACGCTTCCATTATTTATTTTCTATTCAATCCAGCTCTCGCCAGCCTGTCTTACATGCCTCGAATATCATCACGTTCCTGCCCCTTCCCTTTCATTGCACGCCTTAGGTCTGTATTGACATTGGCCGCTATGCTCCAGACCTGAGATGTTTCAAATTTATAGGCATTTAAACAATTCTTCTTTGTGTCTGCTATCAAGTGTTTGTTGCTTCTCGGAGGGGCATTTTTTAAATAAAGCGTTCTTTTTTTCTGCTTCTTTCTTGTATCGTCGTCTTTGTTGATAAAGTTTCCATGATGGGGAACCCTTTATTTCACCCGACTGTGACTGCCCTTTTGTTGCTCGATTCGATAGCAATCTTTTGCAGAAAATATCAGTGTCGAGGTGACGTTTTCTTATTTTATTGGATGGCGTCGGAAGTCGCTGGGAACCGAAGAATTGGCAGCCGAGTGAAAAATCTCGGGACGATCAGAATTACCCTTATCCCCGCCCCCTCTCGGCTTGGCCCCCCCTCCCGATGGGTCCCTCCCTCCCCTTTCGCCCGTCTCCGCATACGCTCATTCGTGGCAGGCATACCATGGTCGTCCCACGAGAGAGAGAGAAGGGGGCGTGGAGGAGACCTGCGCGCCTGAAAGTTATCATCCCCCCGGGGGGGGGCGCACCCCCCCCCGCGTGCGCGAGAGGTGTCTCCCTCTTTGCACGGCTCCCTGGATACTCTGCTCGGCGCTATCCGCGTGCCGACCACTGCCTATGGATGATTATTATAGTGATAATTATAAAATGTCTTCATTGAGGCGACATTGAGACTTAACAGTCACTTTCTTCCTACAAAACATTTGCATTCATAAATATGTCAACAATCATTATAATGAGTATATAAAGTTTTACTGTGAATGTCGGAAAATAGGCAATTAAGAAAGAAATGAATTAAATGCTACCCTGAGAAAAAAGATTAGATGGAATGTGAAAAGATTCTACATGGACATTTTTCGGAAAGGCATAAGATGTGTGCCCTGATATCCTTTTTGAAAAGAACCCAGTGCCGGGAAAATACCCACAGCAGGGGAAGGGGACGTGAAATACGTGGAAAACCTACCTAGACACAAGCAGAACTAACTATAAGAGCGGGTGCCTAGTTGAAGTAATAGGTGGCTAGGTCCGAAGGGAAAAAGGGTAGGGGATGTGGAGGCTGGGGAAGTAAACGGAAGGGGTTATGCGGTAGGTATTCAAATGGTCGCGACGTTGTAGGGGGCGCGAAAGGCTTTTTGGAGGGGGTGGGGGTCGGGTGGGAGGCAGGGAGGGAAGATAGGAACGAGGTTTTCGTCGATTCACGTGGAACTCCGTTCCCTTCCCTCGCCTCCGTTCACTGCCATCCATTCTATTCCTTCTCTTCTCGTGCTCGGAAAAGTCAAATCCGCCGTGGGAAAACATTTGGGGAACATTCGGTTATTGGGAATGTGTCGCAGGGCGAGCGATGTCATCAAAGTGGGGGGCGGGGGTAGGAGGGTGAGGAGGGGATAGGGGTAATTTGGATGTATTTTTGTTTGTTTGTTCGTCACATGCTCGGTCGTCTCTGCCCCCACCCCAACTCCCGCCCACCTCGCTCTCCTCCACCCCTCCCCCTTTTTCTTGCTCTGTTTATTTTTTCTGTCGATCGGAACAACCCGATGAAAATGGGGGCGAGAAGAAATCGGTTTGGATTATGTATTTCTTTTGTGTGTCCGGGGACGGAAATATCATCTCTCTCTCTCTGTCTCCCTACCGATCAACTCACCCCTCGCCCCGTCGATCGAAAGCCCAATGGCGATGGAGGGAAATGTGTAGCCATTTGTTTATACATGCACGTAGGTGTGCATATAAATGAATATTTATATTATGTATATTTATACATATTCATTTATATGTACATGTACATCTACCTATGTAATTAATATCTACCATTTAAGATTAAGTTTTGCACACAGCTTGTGCAGTGTTATATTTATTTGCCTAATCCGAAAACACACAACCCGAACATCCCACTGTCCAACAAGTCCCTCTTCATCTCTGTGTACTTCCTTCCTCCCATCATCCCGTCCAACCTATTCCAGCCCTTTCCTCGTTTTCCTAACATCTCCCTTCTATTACAGTCTTCAAAATCCCATTGACCATCAATACGGCCTTTATCCATTTTTCCTGCCTCCATAGGATTTTTCCCAACAAACCCCTCTCCTCACCCACCATCTTCAGGACTTCTTCATTTGTTTTCCTTTTCGTTCATTTTACCTTCTTCATTCTTCTCCACACCCACATTTCAATAGCCTTCAATCTACGTCTACCCTCCTGCTTCAGTGACCACGTTTCCGCGCCGTAAATAGCTACGCTCCATATCAGAGTTTTAAGAAGCCTTTTTTTCCCCCTCGACCAACCAATCACCCTTTGTTATCAACTCCCTCCTCCCTGTGAAAACCTCTTTGTCTAGTGCAATTCTTCTCCCTAATACTTTGACCATGTTGGCCCTTAACACTCCAAAGATACGTAAACTGTTATACCTGCTACCTAATATAATTTAAACTTAGCCTTCCCCTTTCTCGAATACTGCATAACTTGTTTACGTTTATTCTCTTCATTTTACACTTATTTACTTTGCTTTATACTTCTTCCCTACTATACCTATTGCAACCCTTGGCTGACTGAGCAACTAATGCTTGGTCATCAGCAAACCTAACTGATTTTACGTATTCCCAGTCGACTGTCATTGAACAGCAACGGTGATAATGGGCAACCCTACCTTACACCTACCTCTTCCTCACACTCGACTCGGGGCCGATTACGTATATGTATACGGATTCATACGCATAGAGGTTCAGGGAACAGGGAAGGGATCACATATGGAGGGCCGACACAAAGATATACAATTAGAGATGAGAAAACATCTGAGAGGTGGTGTAAAATCGAGGACATACTGTGCTCATACCTAATATTAAGAAGCATAACACCTATCATTAAAACGACAGTGGAAATCATCTGCGAGACCAGTGCGACAAATCAGTGTGCCCACGCCCTCAAAAGAGGAAATGATTCTGAGGCAGGATGAATTTTCTGTTTCATATCCATCCCCATGAGGGTGTCCTCTTCCTTCCCTCCCTCTCCTTTCAATTTCCGCCAATGGAAATTTCGTGCAAGCTTGCAAACTCTGTCCGGTATTTTATATAGGCCAGTGCTCTACACCCCTGAACCTCAGGGTGAACAATCATCGCGCCTCATGTAATCCCTCTTCCCCGTCCGCGGGTCTTCCCATCCCAAAACATGCCCACTACAACACCCCCTTCAAACACCGTTACAATGTTTCCGTTCTAGCATCCCTTCCCCCATCCAATTACCCTATAAAAATAAAAACAATGGAATTGGCATTCATATGGCTGTGTAAAGCCTATCAACATCCGGGTCTCAATGTCGTTCACTAAATGGGTGGGGGGGCTGGGGTGGATGGGAGTGGATTTGTATCTTGCGAGGTGGTGGGACAATTTATTCATCCGCATACATTCTGTCATCCCACTCCTGGGTTTTGACTTGTCAAGCCCTTATGATGACTTGGTGAGAGATGCCTTGGTCATGGGTGTTGTGGTATCTGTGGATGAATTGTTAGTTTTCTGTGTCGCTTGTTACCATTTCCGCCTCCTCCCTATTCTATCACCGCTCCCCTCTGACCTCCCTTCCCCCCTCCATAACCTCCTCCTTCACCCCTCTCCCACCACCTGTTCTCCGCTCCGCTTTCTCCCCCTCCACATACCCCTCCTTCACCCCTCCCCCACTACCTGTTTACCCCTGTCCCTCGTCCCCTACTCTCTCTGCACCACGTACCCTTTTCTTCAGTCATATCTTATCTTCCGAAGAAGACGGAGCTCGAGTCCGTCGAAATTATCAAGACATTATTGTGAGTGTTCTTTTTATGTGTTCTCGTGCTGTTTGTTACTGTCTAAGTTTTTTATTCAACACTTCTGTGTTACTTCGAAGAGATTATCTATGTATATATATATATATATATATATATATATATATATATACAGGGTTCGTCCGGAAAATAAGTGTACTGAGCTCAGGAAAAAAAATTATTACACTTTTACATATCTTAAGCTAATATTCCTCAAAATAGGACCCTTGTGAGTCGATACACTTGTTCCAGCGGCGTTCCCATTCCTGGAACGCTCCCGCGAAGGCATCATCGGGAACCTCTCGAAGACACGTCGTCACGGTCTCTTTGACGGCGTCCAAAGTCCCGTATCGCGTTCCTTTCAAACTCCTCTTTATCTTCGGGAACAGAAATGTTCTCTAAAAAATGTGGATCATTTTTGCAGTGATCCGCAAGTTGTGTCGCGATTTCCAAACGATTGAGTCTTTGATCATCACTGAGCACTTTCGGCACCAACTTTGCACAAATTTTTCGCATCTGTAATTGGTCCCTAATAATCTCGTGCCCTATTGTTTTTGGCACATCACACTGCTCTGCTATCATCCGAACACTAAGACGACGATCAGAGTTCAGTACATCGCGAACTTTTCGCACATTTTCGTCGGTGAGAGTCGTTGATGGGCGTCCAGGCCGTGGTTCGTCGTCGACCTCTTCTCTGCCCTCACGCCCTCACATCTTTTGCCACCGGAAGATCATGTCTCTGGACATGGCTGACTCCCTGCAAGCCTGGTTAATCATGCAACAACAATAATCGTGGAGCGTCGTTTCGACGTCTAATGTGTTGCAACCTCCCGGGAAAACAACGCACCCTCTCCGATATTTATTCGCACTCGTCCAATCGGATGATCCGTCCGAATGGTGCGGTGATAAATGAAAAGTCGCCATGTTTTTGTCGCGTAGTTATAAAAATGAACGTCGGAACCACCGTGGCGCTGTCATTCTCTTTTTAGTCTTGGGCGAGGGAGGGAGCAAAAAGAATGTGTTTGTGTTCGCTCGAAAGATTTCCGACCCATCCCCCTTGTCTTTATCTTGCTTCCTCTGCTTCATTCCCGTTCAACCACCCCTCTTACACCCAGGTTCCCCTGACGTAAGCCCCCCCCATGTAATTCCCTTCCTCTTTAAGTGGCAGTTATTCAATACAGCACGGAATCCTAAAATCCTCCTTCTCGACTCCTAGCGTATACATAAGCACTTTCCCGATAGAACGATTACCCTGCACCCCCCGCCAACCGCCATTAACGAATTCCATAACGCGACCCCTCTCCCCCCGAACCCTCCAACTCCCGTAGCCTCTTCCTCCCCCAACTCACACCATCCCTAGTTTCTCTCCCTGCTCGGCTAACTCGCCCCAACTCGCTCCCCCTCCCGGGTCCTTCCCCGTCGTTATGTCGTGCCCCTCCCGGCGCCCTCCCTTCCCTTCCGTGTCCGCCTACGCTCCCTCCATCCCTTCCTCTTCGAATACTGCGGTCGAATGGCGGTTTCACTGCGTTAAATAAAGGCGTCCTCCGCGGCTGTTTATTAATTTTCACCCATGCGCCTCCCGCCCCTCCCATTTATTCCAACGGGCCTCCCCTCTAGTCCGACGGGGAGCCTTGGGGCCCTCAACTGCATTCCATCCCTCCCTCTCCCTCATTTCATCCCCCCTCTCCCCCACCCCTCCACTCAAACTATCCGCTGGTCGGCAGCGTGGTCCACGACCCTTCGCCCGCAATCTTCCCGTTCTCCTGACTGAAGGACCCCGTGGGAGGGCACCACCCATATTGGTGGTCCCAGGTTGGACTCCTGGCCTTTCGTGGAGCATTCTCTCCCTCCCTTTCGGTGTCTGCACACCCTCCGATCACGACCACACCCCCTCGAATGTGCAAACCTGGCGAGCAACCCTATTTTCATCCTGTGGCATTGCTTGCTCAATGCCTCCGTTCTGCCCGGATCTCCGTGGTGAACGCTGTGAGTTTCATCGCGAGCAAGTTAAATTCACATAAAATACCTGGAAGGACGAGTTTTGATCGGTTAAAGTGATTAACCTAACCTCAATGATACATTTTATATTTATGCTATGATATTACCAAAGAGTTCAATGATGCAATGAATAAATAAACTTATTCAGTATAGTATTCAGTTTTCTTCAGTATTTTTTCACGAAAAAAATATACATTTTAGACTTTTGAAGTCGCCTATGCGTCGAAACCGGTAGTTATAGTTCAATACAATTTTGTGCGTGAAAAAATATTTTCTTTGTTTATTCAGTGATCATGAATTTTCACAAAGTAGTGCTTCAAAACCATCGAATTCAATGTAATGAAATTCAAAAATCAACTAGATCACTAATATTAAGTCTTGATCTCGGATAAATTAAGAATCAGGATTGATACAAAGACGAATTGTGAGTTCAATTTATTATTTGAAAATAAAAAACGTTGAGAAATTAAAAATATACATTCTTTTCTGAACACAAAACATTAAACTTAACCATAAACCCAAAAAGATCACTCCTCTTATATTTACTAATTTGACCAAAGTCATAACGCATCTATTCTTTCACTTAGTTCACAAAGCCTATGCCAGTTTAATTGTTCCCGGAGACATTAAATAGTTTTCTCTTACCGGTAGATGTATTTTCCCATTTTAATATTACTTCCATTCCATTTGATCTTGACTCACCATCGTGGCAGAGAATGGGGAGATTGCTCGCTTAACATTATGCTCGAAGGATTGTCTCGGCGCGTGGGCCCTTGTGCCGAGAAGGGACGATGACTTCGTGAAGAAACGATGATTCGTGTTTGATTGGGCCGTTTAGAATCTTACCAAGAAATCTTCTCCCGGCAATCACCTTCAGTCAGATGTCAAGAGGCCATCGGAGCGATCTCATTTGCGTAATATTTAATTCATGTTGATGCTCCCTAACCCCACTCTAAATGAACGTAAATCGTTCGCTAACTAGAGCGTGAAACGATTAATGTACGCGCACTGCTGAAGAATTAACTACATCTACATCTACATAATACCCCGCAAGCCGCCGCAAGGGCATGTGGCGGGGGGTGTTAGGTCACCACCCAAAAAAGGAAAAAAGAAATACCGCATTCAAAACCAACACACACATGCAAACCCAAATCCACAGCAGTGCACACATTCATCGTAACATCCCATCATTCCACGCGCATGCAAACACACATCTACTTCCCTTCACTCCACAAGCATGCAAGTACATACGCTTAACTACAACAAATAATTGTACCCCAGGATGCAGCAAGAAATTAATCACGAACGTGCAAGCTAGATTTTAGTAAGTAGCTAGGCGAAATACCACCACCACAAGAACGTGCTACGTAAAACTCTCTCCTACCCAAGGTGAGGAATCTGGCCCAACGCTGCTGGTAGGAGGAGGGCACACCCACGGAGAGGGACAAGGGATGGAAGGGGAAATTTAGGGTACGAACTAAACCCACAATTTAGAGTTTCTTGGAGGATGACTTCGCTTGGTAGCAATTTAGTTCGTCAGTTTCAATATCTTCAAAAGCGAAGGACGTTGTCGAGGTTACACATCTGTTCCGACACCAATTAATTTCTCATCACGCCGTTCTTATTGTTCGAGACCATTTCAGATAGCTGCGCCGAGGACGGGTAACGAACGCCCAGCATTTGATGAAATAGCCAACCGAATGAGGATTGCGTACGTCCCGAGTCCCCTTACACTAAGGAGCGGAAACCCTAAAAGGCAAAATTCCAAAGTTTGTTTTTAAATAGATTAACTGTGAAAGCTGGATCACATCTCGGACTATATAATTCCACTTTTAGTATTTTTTTAATGTGTGCAGAGGTATCGTCTTGTTGAATCTTTCTTGACCACAATCATTCTGTACAGAAAATGCCGGCCCTGAAACACAACATCTTGATAATTTGGAATTGTGTATTTGTTGACATTGTTGCCATGGATATAACTGGGACCTGCTAAAACCCAGTCGAAAGAAAGGATTTATTAATGGAGAGATAGCTGTGATTCCATGAATTATAAAAGAAGTAACAACATTTTAGTGAAGTTTGTACAAGTTTGATTTCACATCCCTCGGTTAATTTAAATATTTGTCGCATACAAAACGCCTTTTCCGAAAGACGCCATCTTGTTTATCTGGAACTCTATTTTTAATGTTACCATTGATGCGACATCAACTGAGATTCGTACTTGCGTATTCATTTTTTTAATTACTAGTCAATCAAACCAACTATTTTTTCCGTGGAAAGTACGACGAACCACACCGCTCATTATCGAAGTTTCTCTCTGAAACACCTGCACGTCGGTTGCTTTTCGTATTTCCACTCCCTTCGGTTAATATCCAGAAAATGAATGTGCCGCAACTCAAATAACTAACGTAAGATGTGGTAATTAACACGCACGTGTGTCATAGACTAAAAACAAAAGAGTTCCCCCGTCCCCCGGTTCTCCCGCCGTGCAGCTGGGCGACCATTGAGTACGTCGGCCACCTTCCGGCTCCCACACTCGCCTCCGCTGCCGAAATCCCCGCCCCCATTCCCCTCCCCGCCTCCCTCTGTTTACACACTCGTCCTCTTCGACCCTCTCCGAGATAACGCTACCCTGGACGACCGTCGAAGGACAAGACTATATCAGCCCTTTCCGCCCCCCCCTCCCCTTCACAACCCCCGCCTTACCTCGCCCCCTCTTGACTGCCGGCTCACGCCCTATTCCTATCCACGGCACAGAACTTCTCATTTGCGCCATAAATATTAATTCCTTGAAGCAGAGAGATGTATAGAGAGATGTATGGAGGAGAGAAAATAACGTGGACATGTCTTAAAGAGCCTTGTTTTATGTACTCCCCCTCTACCCAGACTATGTTTATTTTTTTGTTTTATGCCCATCGTAAAAGAGCGTAACTTATTTTTTTTAATACTCTCCTACCAAGAAAAAGATTGGAGACCTGATCAAGAAAAATATTTGCATAACTGTGGATATATACATACATATATATATATATATATATATATACATAATCGGGGACGTTGGGTAGAGAGGTTAAGAAAAGACTCGTAAAAACTCTGATATGGAGCGTAGGTATGTACGGCGCGGAAACGTGGTGCTGAAGCAGGAGGATAGACGTAGATTGGAGGCTTTTGAAATGTGGGTGTGGAGAAGAATGGAGAAGGTGAAATGGACCGAAAGGAAAACAAATGAGGAAGTACTGGAAATGGTGGGGGAGGAGAGGGGTTTGTGGAGAGAAATCCTATGGAGGCAGGAAAAATGGATGAAAGGCGTATTGAGCGGTAGTGGAATGTTGGGGAAGGTAATAGAGGGGAGAATATTAGGCAAACGAGGAAAGGGCAGGAACGGGATAGGGATGTTGGACGGGACGAAGGGAGGAAAAAGGTACAAGGAGATGAAGAGGGACCTGATATAGATTAGTTTGCTGGGTGGGGAGTCACAAAATGTTTATTTAATAGTTGTGTCCATCCAAAAACCTACGTTAACCGGTAGATTACCTATTAAAAATAATATATAAAATAAACTCTCCGATTTTGTTTTTCCTGGTCCGAAGCTTTCAGCATATTAGTATTTTTTTTAAATAAGTGCGATTCCAATACTATCCTCCGGGTTTGTAATACTTTTTTTTAAAAGCGAGACGTCTGGGCAAACAATGTTGTTTCTCTAGTTAAGTTTTAGACGTTTCGTACTTGGTCCCAAGCAATCTTTTCGGAAAAATACTCATATTTCGGGAGACTTACGGCATATCTCAAACGCCGATATGTAATTGGGACCTCTTTAAATTAAATGAAAATATATATATATATATATATATATATATATATATATATATATATATATATATATAAGCAGGTGGGTGTTTTTTTTACTGCCGGCGCTATCTTTGGACCCTTAATGATTTTTCGCTGGCATTGCGCTGACTCACGTAAAAATGAGTCTTGTTTGAAGTTCGTATTTTTCATTCTAACGTTTATTCAGCTCTGCGGAAAGCAGATAGAGATTACACTTAATGGTTCTACAGCCCCAGGTCTTCAAATTATTGCCGTGTGTTTTTTTCCGTCCCCGTAAGCGTGAACTTAAAAAAAAAATATAGTGCCCCACCAAAGTGAAGGATTGACACAAGCTGTTATAATCCGTGTCCAACCCTTAATGTCAATATAATCCCGTTATGTACTCAATGTGGGGTCCCTGGCTAAGCCAACAGATATTCATCTCGGATTCGTCTCTCGGGGTAATTCGATAAACATCTCAGTCGTACGTGTGTGTGTGTGCGCGACTATCTGAGGAATTATCTGTCCGCATTTGTTTGACTAAAGGCACCGCCGCAGTGTAATCTACGCGAAAGTTTCGCTCCAGCGCCGTCATCTAAATCCCCTGGCGAATCCCCAGCGGATTGCCTCTTCTCCAAGACATACGTGTTGCATGACGAGGAAAAAACCGTTCCCTCCCGACTGTAATACGTTTTTCATGCTCCAGAAAACCCTCAAATCATTCTTTGAATTTTAAAAGAACCACTCTCTTTGTCTTTCCACGTGAGAATCACCCTTTAGGGCTTGAAGCATTTATCATATACCTCGCGTGAGAATCAAATGCTACCATTTCGGATGTTTTCAACTTTTTCGAGGGACAGTGGAAGTCTTGTGGACGCTCGTGTGGGAAGAAATTCAGAAAGTAGAAGACACTTGTTCGATTGACTGCATCTTCCCATTTTGTTCGTAATTATTGTGGTTACGTTTATATAGCTGCCTGTGATTTAAGGGGCGGAGACCATGAGTTTGTCCATCTTGCTCGTGTTGTAGAATTCCCCCGTCTTTACTTTTCAGTTTAGGATGATCTGTCTTATTTTGATGGAGGCATGTCGTGTAAATGGTTGTGGTTCATTCTTATTCCCTTTCTTGCGTTAAAAATAACGAATGTATTACGTGAATTAACCCTTGTTTAGAATTTAGAAGTCTAAATCCAGCATATATGCACCTTTGCACGTTATTTGATAGTTTTTTACCCATTACCCGGTGTACAACTATGAAATGCGTATTAGAGAAATTCAGAAGAATGTTAAAAAGAGTTTTATTCAAAGTGTTTTCCTTATTCAAAAACCTTTTCTGGTTTTTAGACATTTTTTACCATCTTGTGTGCAATTTGCGGATACCGAGCCAGTCAAAATATTTCCCTTTTTCGCCACGGACCATCCATTGAGCCATTTTTTCAGATCTTTTTTGGCGGTTTTTGGCCGTGTTCCTTGTCAGCAAATATCAAGGTCACCAACATAGAAACATGCCGACACCATCGTCCACACGCGTGTATCATGAGAGATGGAGCATGTTCGACGTATGCTTCTCCAAGTATGATGAGTCAGCAGCAGTTTTCTTCAAATGAAAATCAAAAATTAATGCTGTCCGCGAATGATCTTTGTTTGGTATAAATTTCGACAAATTTGAATACAAAATTATGCAAACACCTTTTCAATTTATCTCTAGTGCGCGCGTCTTACACTTCTTTTTGATGGCACATAACAAGATGGCATAAGTGTCAAATCTTTATGCCACAAACTGCTTAGGTGCGCCATCTGGTGTCTGAAATATTCGTTTCTTACTTGTACACATAGTATTTTCCCTTCCTCTCCCTTTTCCCACTTCCTCCCTTATCGCTTACCCTTCTGGTACCTGCACCCTCTGCCACACACCTTTTTGTGGATCGCGGAATATTTATGTCTATGTCGGACATCTTCAACCAATTTCGCTCGGTCAAGAATTGATTTACATTCTTGGTGAGGCCGCATAGAGAAGTCAGGTTTCCGTGAGCTTCATGAGGTTTTCTGTACTTGTAGCCTACAGTGCAGTCTAGCAAATGACAATAATGAAATGAGGCCTTTCCCATTTCGTTTTCATGTAAATTGACCTATCGAAGGTCCAAGATTTTGCACGTGCTCTTCTGACAGTGGAGGGTTACCACAAGAAGAATAGTGGATTATGGTGTAGGACAGACAGCATGTGGTTCTCATTAAAAACTGATATGGTGTGCGAAATTACCTAAGAGTTGTAAAAGCGTCAACATAACAGCTCCTGCCCTCCTTCGTGTTGACCCTGTTGTTATTGCTGTTGTTGAGAGGGGGGGGGAAGCCCAAGACGCACGGTTTCAACAATCGGCGTCTCAGTATTGGTCCAAAATAAGTTTGAGAAGACGTTTAAAAAATTGATTACAACTACTTAAGAGTGCTTTGGAAACTGTATGCTTATATCACATCTGTTCACGAACTACGCACGTATGGGCATTAGTTACTAAATTAATGACCATAATTCATTTTTAATGCAAGGTTACACAATGCAGTCCACGACCCAACCTCCTCTTGCGTGTCTTCCACTGCATAGCGACCGTTTAACATTATCAGTGCTTGTAGTTTCTTTATGAACTTCGATTCCTATTATTCCGTTTTCTGCGTGTTTTAAATTTCACTCCGAAGTTTCAGAACAGAGAATATTGGCGATATTTTGGAGGGAATATACATGGTTTTTATGAAAAATTTCAGACATTCAGAAAAATAGATTTATTGCAGATATTACCACAATTCCTCAAAAATCTTCAAAATACATCCCTTCTAAGTACATCCCTAGCGTCGACACTCACTTTTGCCCTTGCGGCCTCTCCACGACTCGAAGGCTCCCTGGTAAGTCCTGAAAATGGATTGCGCAGAAGCGTCGTGCCTATACCCGGCCGTCGCCGCAGGCCGGACTCGGCTCCGGGTCGAGGGTCGCGTAGGAGAGTCGCGGCGGCGTGCGCAGAAGGGTCTGGGCTCGAGCCTGCCTGGAGCCGCCGTCGGTATAGATCTTGGTGGTTGTACCCTTTCCTTAAAGGTACTATGCGTGCAAGCATCTTGGACTATTTGGTTGTGTCCTTTGATGGAGGGAGGACTTCACTTTTGGGAAAAGGAAATAGTCTGCTGGTGCCAAATTGGGACTCTAAGGGGGTTGGGAAATTTGTTGGCGTGCCGCTATTCAATCGTTCGCTGCATTTTGCGCTCGCACCGAGGTACTCGCCAGGGGTCCATTAAAAACACCAACTAGTCCGAACGGGCGCTCGCAGGAGATTGGCGCTTGCAGCGTGCTGAAGGTCAGGCATCCTACCACCGAGCCTGCGCCGTGCGAGCGCTCTTCGACTCAGTCACGTCAGGAAAAAATGTTACTGATACTTTTCATACTAATCCCTTATCCTCCCTCGCTCCCAAAGGTACTACGGTTCCCCTCAGTCACGAAAAAATTGTGAATTAATAAATCTCCTGAAACAACAAATTCGATATTAAAAAATATGAAAAGGGGTCGACGTTTTGGAAAATTTTGGGGATATCATATGCTTACGATTCGGGAATTTCCGATGAGAAGTTGACTGTTGGGAATGAGCGGCCGCCTTGTTAAAGACTGTATGTGGAAATTGGCGGTACCGCCCGGCTGTCCACGACCACGTCGAGCCAAGGAAATGAGAGAGAGTGCCCTATCTCTACTTTTTGTCCGAAACCAAATGTTTTACGGCACCCCTCAAGACTCTCCCACCCCACCCTGGACAAAACACCGACCGACCCTGCGCTCTTGATGCAGGATATGCACGCGCGTGTTTATTTTTCGTCTGTTTACGAGACTCGTGGTTTCACGTAATTAAGATCTCCTTGGCCGGAGTTTATGCCTTCCTCCACGTGTATTTCCTTTATCCTTCGAACCATCTAGATATCGTTTATGTTGAAATAATGTAATATATACAGTAGTCTTGGCTATTTAATTTTTAATGACGTGCTGGATTTCATGGATTGACGCATTCCAACTTTAGTTGAAATAGTTGGAATAACAATTGCCTCTCGCTCGAGGAGGTTGTGGCGTGGAAAGAGCGAACCGGCCATTGCATGCTTCAGGTCGCAAACCTTGCTCACTTTCTCTCGTCGGCCTTTTTCAGTTCGGCTTGCTATATAATAAAACTTTTATCTTTCTCTTTCGGTGTTAACTAGTCGAGAGATAACGGAGAAAATTCCCACGTCGAAGAACAGATCGTATTTTTATTCTTTTATTTTGAGAAATATCGACTTCCCTTCCGTTTTTTGAGTCCTCGTAGTCAAAATCCAAAAATCCAATTATGAACCCGACCACGGAAAGTGGTCTTCGATCTCGGAGAACTTCGCAGGTCACGTCGCGATTGTTTTACGTATTCCTACGGAAACTTAGCCCGCTCCATTTATCCTTCCCATGGAAGTGGTTTTATTTTTTAAATCCCTTTCATTTGGACGCCACCTGCGAAGTTATGGTGGACAGTAGCCTATTATTTTAAAAAGTATTTCAATTTCATTTTCCGCTGGGATATTTTTAGGCGGGTGTGTTAGGATTGTGGACCTGAACTCTGGCCTGATGAAACACCGAAAGTACAGCTAGAGATTGCTTACTAATGGCCGGGGATTCAATATCGAATGGAATTCGATATCTCTTGGTGACGGGAGCAGAAAGAGATATCATTCGGGCCGGACCTTATCAACTAATTAATCTGAGGATGATGATGGCACCACGCGCAATTATTCATCGGTGGCCAGGGGAGGAATGGGGGAAATTTGAATTTTAAAGAAAAAGGTCAAACAATGGTGGAATGGAAGAAAAATGGTGGAATATAAATACTAATTTTTTTAAGTAGTTCGTTCATTCGGAAAATGGAACGTCAAATCGAATTGGGAATATGTGGCGTAAAAGGGAGCGAAAGTGATAAACGATCTATCAAATATAGGAACAGTTCATTTCAATTCAGGTCATCGTCTGTAAATCTTTGAAAGGTAAACATTGGCAGACATCCTGCCGGTTGGAGAGAGATAAGGTGCCGCAAATAGATGCGGGTGGATGTGGACGTCGGATTTATCTTCACGATTCCTCGGCTACGAATGAAGGACGGCTGGTTATGCATCGTGTCTACAGCGGTCTTGTATACTTATTAATTTAAACCCAACCTTTTTTTTCGTAAAAAATCATCTTCCCTAATAAGATATTCCGAGCGATATTTATCTCGTCAGAAGCAGTAGAACGTCACGGTTATATTCGTCGGGAAGTGCTGGTGTGTCAGAAAAGCTATGGCGGATATATTTCTCTCACATATGTGCTCCTTGGTCGACTTATTAATGTGGAGCTTTCGATCTCGCATGAATCGCAGCGAGGAAAATATCACTGTCTGCTTAAGAAGGTATTTTTGAAGGAACTTCTGTGTTAAGGCGTTCTTGAATGACCCCGAATGGAAGAGTCTAATCCCTATGCCATTGAAGTTTCTGTCGAGGCCTGACTCTCCTAGTGTCTTCAGAACTAATTTATTATTCCCTTTACGTCATCCATATGTGAGAATACTCGTCCGTTTTAAAGTTGGAATTACTAGACCATCCTGATTCCAGTGAGTTAAAATTGGCGACAGGGTTTACGCAATAGCCATCTAACGTTCGCGCATTTCGCTGTGTCTGGAAGTTTGAATGAAACTCATGGATTGCCCTTGAGTGCCTAATCTCTATGATGTATTACAGGTTTGGTGAATTTGTGTTCTCCAGTAGATATTCCTTCGAAGTTTCACTTCATCCCGGGAGCGCTCAATATTTAGGTAAAAATTTTAATTTAATAATTTTACAAAGTTAAAGTTGAAGTTTTGACCAATCTTACACTTTAAGTATTAGCTAACTTTCCTAATCAAAATGTCTACAACCCCGATTCGTATCTGCATTCCGGGATTCATCAAATATTTCCTCCAGCCATATAATCTCTCTTTTGCGAAAGTGTGGGCTTGAGTCGATTACTTCCTACTTGCTGGGTTAACCACCTCACAGTGAGTCACAAAAGAGATTTGGGAGATTGATAAGTTTTGCAGTTACTTTCTTTTAAAATAATGTGGAGCTGTACGAGATCTTTATAGCACTGTAATGTTTATGTGTTTAAAAAAATTCGTCTTGCAAATCTTTGGTGATGATTACTTAAGCTTTATTATAACACGAGTGTATTTTTGTGTGCGAAGGGATATATAAAATCTCCAGGGATAAATTATCGTTATTTTTTTCTTATGAGGAATGACTAGTATCGTAAGTAACACGAAGAGAAAATACATGGTTTTATTAGAAGTTTCGGAAAAATAGATATATTTCAGATATTGCAATGTGCAATCCCTCAAAATTCTTCAAAGTACATCCCTTGAGCTTCGACACACTTTCCACTCCAGCAGCTTTTCCACGACTCTAAGACTCCCGGGTGGGCGGAAGGTCCTTAAGAGTACCATGCGTGCCAGATTCTTTGACAGAGGTGGTGGCCTTTGATGGACGGTGGATTTCACTGTTGGGAATAGGAAATAGTTGTCTCCTGGTGTCAAGTGGGAACTTTAAGAGGTCTGGGAAATCGTCGCGGTGTCGTTGCAGAAGGTCTTCGCAAGCAGACGCTCGGCTCTGCTCTTTTGGTCTTCCTTCCGAGCACCTTCGGGAGGACGAGTTTAGTGTAGTTCTTTCGCATCACCAAATAATCAGTGATTCAATGATGTGTGCACAGCCTTATCAAAGTCAATACGATTATGAGCACACTAAACCGACGGTCTGAACCGTATGATGTAAATTGATGCGACACTTCGGTGGTAATCAATCGTCTAATTGTTTTTCTGCACTCTCGACCAATTTTGTTATTCGCCTACAATTCTACTCTAGCAGTCCTCTAAGAAATAATAACACGGCCATGCTAGAGATCATCTGAGGTGAACCTCGAACAGCATAGGAGAGAATGCGTCTCCGAACCGCCTGCCCTGGCGAACGCATAAAACAGGGACTTGTAAACCACCCCTCATCCGATTTTTCCGTGTGGCGACGTTTTTTTGCGGCGATCAACCATTTTCCTCCGGTATCATTTTTTTCCCTCAAGTTTCTTCTCTCCACGTGTCGGGGTTTGGGATTTATTACAAACTGTATTTCAGGATTTCGTTCCCTCGGGGATACCACGTCCCTCCCGGAAAAGTTTTCCTTCGCTCTCCCCCCCGCAACACTTGTGCCCGCTCCTATCTTCGCCAATATCTCAATCATTCCACCATTTTTCTTCCTCAAAACCCCAGGAACGCCTCCGGCTTCCCAAAACCTCGAGACCCTAACCCTTCTGCTCCGCCCCCTCTCCAAAGCCCTCAACTCTCCCTGTCACTCGCCCTCTATCTCCCTCCCCCTTCCCCCTCTCCCGAACGTACCTCGCCTACTCATCCCGCTGGGTTCCCTTCTGCCCACCCCCTTCCAGAGAATCGCGACCCCTCCGTATCTCCTTCCCTTCCTCCCATCTGCCGCCCGAGGATTCCCGCCGGAGGCACAGCAACCCCCTCCCTCCCCACCGACCCTCCGCCGCCCACCCGTCCCCGCACGCGCGTGGAGGCGCGTGGCGAAGCAACCCGGACGTGACGGCAGGCCCCCGCCCCTCCTCATGTCCACTCCATTCGACTTTTCTCGTTTTCGTTGCCGGAGAAACCCAATCGCCTCTTTGTTTCACTACACGTGTATAACACACACACATTCCATCTACATCTACATAAATACCCTGCGAGCCACCAAAAAGGTGTGTGGCAGGGGGTGTAGCACCATGAGGGAAGAGTAAGGGTGGAGGGGGTTGGGGGTTAGGTGAGGAAAGGTGGGGGGAACCTGTAAGAAAAAAAATATATATATATATATTTCCATATATGTATACACATATATACACATACATATATATATATACATACATACATACATACACACATGTATACACATCCTCGCGAAGTCCCTAACCTGTACGTTAATACTTATTGTAATGAACTAAGTCCTGGGGAATTTCGGCTACAAGCATTCTGGTCCCTTATCGTTCTTGGAAAAAATGACATTTTAAACCTCTCAGTCTTGCAGTCTATCTCTCTAGTCTTATATTCGTGATCCCTTCGACCGTAATACGTTGGGGTTCGTATTATATCCTTGATGTCATCGGAAAAGGGCCCATCTTTAAATGTTTTTAATAAGTTTAATCTATATTGGAAACGCCGCTGTGTAAGAGAATCCCAACCTAAATTGTCTAGCAAAGTAGATACGCTGCTGAGTTGGTCATAACAATGTTTGACAAATCTAGCCCCCCTCCGCTGAACTCGATCTAATTCCGAAACCAAATTTATGTTATGAGGATCCCATATACTGGCAGCATACTCTAGGTGGGGCCTGACCAAGGCAAGGAAACATCGTTCTTTCACCTTTTCGTCGCATTTACCTAGCACTCTTTTCACAAATCCCAATTTTTTATTAGCACGACCGCATATTTCTCGTATGTGTTTTCCCCAGGACAGATCGTGAGTAATTGTTACACCCAAGTATTTAAAGGAATCTACCCTCTCGATATTGGTTTTTTTTCACTTTGTAACTATAAGGGAGGGAATTATTCTTTTCCCAAAAATGTATTACTACGCATTTTTAAATATTCAATTCCAATTGCCATGTATCGCACCAATTTTGAATTGCATCTAGGTCGTTGCCACCACGACTCTGTCTTCGTGACTTCGGATGTCCCCATAAATTACTGCATCATCGGCGAAAAGACGGAGCTTGCTATTAACTACGGTACTGAGGTCATTTATGTAAATAAGGAAAAGGAGGGGTCCTATGATACTTCCTTGCGGTACACCCGACGTGACCTTGACAGTATCGGATGATACACCGTCCAGGACGACTGTTTGGACACGATCACTTAAGAAGTGTTTAATCCAGTTAATAATACTTTCGTGTATTCCATAGGTTTCCAATTTCGCAAGTAATTTGCAATGAAGGACTTTATCGAAAGCTTTCTTAAAATCTAGAAATATCGCATCAACTGGAATATTACTTTCTAAATATAATGGAATATGGAATTGGAATAATACATTTCACGCCATTCGGGAAGACACGATCAAGGAACACCCGAATATTAGAAGACAAACAGTCAAGAAGGGAAACGTGCGTTGAAACCACCAAACCAAATTTCCACCATCATATTTTGACAAAATGGTGATTACTTTTTAATCGTTCAAAATGGAGAGGAAAATCCAAAATTGAAAGCATGTGTCGAAGAGATCTAACATTCGGTAGAAAAGTGGGCAGGGAATTGGACCTAGCATCAAGTGGTTCACTTGTAAAAGCATGTGTGGGAATAGTATCCGGTGTTTCATTCGCATTAGAATTTCGATTTCCTTGGCAGTCGGTATTGAACTTCCCTCGTTTCAAACCCCTCATGACGTACGTCATGTAGCGGGAATGGGGCGTCGAGGTAAAAGTAAAACGTCCCCCTTTCGCTGTGAATATTGTTATTCCTCTTCTGTCACCCTCTCCGCCCCCGCCGCCCCCTCTCGCTCTCTGGGCTACTCCCCAAACAACACTTGCCCTCCTCAATATTTTCTCACGAAAGTACGTATCTTCCTCGCGTTTACCTTCTGGGTTTTTTCTGTACCACCCTAATCGGGTGCGCCCCTGTCCCCGAGCCTCCAAAATTTTCATTCTCTCCCCCATTCCCTTTCCCTCTCCACCCCTTCCCTTCAGCATCCCGCACATTAACGTAACGAAAAACGTAAAGATACATTGTTGATGCCTTCAGGAAAAAAATTTATGTACATTTAAATCCAAATACATATATAATAACCCGCAAGCCGCCGACAGGGCGTGTGGCGAGGGGTGTTAGGTCACCACCAAAAAAGGAAAAAAGAAAAAAAGGAAAAAGAGAGAAAAGAAGAAATACCGCATTTAAAACCAACACACACATGCAAACCCCAATCCACAGCAGTGCACGCATTCATAGAAACATCCTATCATTTTACACGCATGCAAACACACATCTACCTCCCTTCACTCCACAAGCATGCGAGTACATACGCTTAACTACAACAAATAATTGTACCCCAGGATGCAGCAAGAAATTTATCAGGAACGTGCAAGCTAGATTTTAGTAAGTAGCTAGGCGAAATACCACCACCACAAGAAAGTGCTACATAAAAATCTCTCCTACCCAACGTGAGGAATCTGGCCCAACGCTGCAAGTAGGAGGAGGGCTCACCCACGGAGATGGACAAGGGATGGAAGGGGAAATTTAGGGTACCAAAAGCAGAGCAAACAATACTGTAAACAGCACCACATTACCTAATGGCATTCCAATGCGGGCATGCGGGAAATGGCATTTTTGTTATCTCCGAGTGTGACCCTACAGTTGTTATCCCGTATTGTCCGTGGGAAGAAGGAGTCCTTGAGTCTGCTAGTTCTGGCATCTATTTCCCGAATTTTGTACACATGATCCAAGCGACCAATGTATGTTGGAGCGCGAATAATTTTCGAGACCTCGGTGCTGAAACATGCGGATATGAATTTATTTAGTAAGTTTAACAGAGCATCGAGTCGTCTTTCTTCCAATGATTCCCATCCCAACTCCATAAGCATTTCAGTGACGCTTTTCGTTTTATCGTAACAGTTTTTCACGAAACGAGCTGCCCGGCGTTGGACCTTCTCAATTTCCCGAATGAGGCCTTTTTCACACGGATCCCATACGCTACATGCATATTCTAAATGGGGCCTCACAAGAGCGTGATAACAACGTTCCTTGACCTTGGAGTCACTTCTGCCGACAATGCGTCTAACAAATCCAAATTTTTTATATGCTTGCCCGCAGACTTTACGTATATGGGTCCCTAAGTTAAGTCTTTAGTGAATGTAACACCTAGGTATTTCACCCAATCAACTACTTCAAGGTCAACTCCAGCTAATTTGTAAACGAATTCCGTGGATATTTTAAAGAAATTTACCACCAAACATTTATTAAGATTTAAAGGCAATCCCCATTTTCAACACCATTCATTAATGATATCTATATCACGTGCTAGAATTAAACGATCCTCATCCCCAGATATCTCCCGATAAATCACTGTGTCATCCGCGAACATCCTTATCTTACTTTTCACTTCGCGGTTCAAATCGTTAACAAAAATCAAGAATAGTAACGGTCCGATAACACTTCCCTGAGGAACCCCCGAGGGGACTGAAGGTGGAGTGAAGGGAGGTAGATGTGCGTTTGCATGCACGTGGAATGATGGGATGTAAATTGGGGTTTGCATGTGTGTGTTGGTTTTAAATGCGGTATTTTATTTATTCCTTTTGGATGGTGACCTAACACCCCCCGCCACACGCCCTTGCGGCGGCTTGCGGGGTATTGTGTAGATATAGATGTGACTCGTGCGCTGGTAGAACTAGCGCCATCAAGGACTATCCTCTGTTCCCGCTCTGAAAGGAAGTCTTCAACCCAATTTATTGCGCCCTTGTGTATACCTGCGCCCTTTAATTTACGGATGAGTTTACCATGTGGAACCTTATCAAATGCCTTTTGAAAATCTAAAAAGATCGCATCCACTTGCCACTACCACTTTCACCCGATAAAAGTAAGTCATGTGTGAACAATCCTAATTGGGTCTCGCATGAGCGGCTTTTTTTTATCCGTGTTGATTGTCGCTTACAAAGTTTATGTTATCAAGATGTCTCATTATGGAACTGACAATTATGTGCTCTAAAATTTTGCAACACATAGAAGTGAGAGAAATGGGTCTGTGATTGCTGAGGTCCTCCCTGTCACCACTTTTAAAAATAGGCGTTATTAGTGCGTTTTTTCAATTCTTAGGGATTTTGCACTAAGTGAGGGATTTTTTAAATATAACTTCGAGGCACGGGGCGATGTTAGGAGCTAAATGTTTTATCACCCTAGCTGGTATGTTTTCGGGACCCGGTGATTTGTTTGGTTGAATGTCTTTGAGCAATTTGACAATTCCTTGCTCGTCCGCTGTTATTTTTGCCATGGGTCCAGTATATGACCTGCGCTCTTGCCTTCCAGCAATGCTAAACCCTAGAAACGTGTTCGTGTAACCTACGCGCTACACACTGTGATGCCACGGCCGTATAATGGACCCCGGAGCGATTTAGGGGTACCCGACACGATGAGAGGACAGGCCTCAGATCAACGAAGTCCGCTCCGATTTCCCGACAGAATCCCAACAATCTCTCGTTTATACCCTCTATTCGGCTCCAAACGAGCCTTCCGCGGTCAGTACATGGCACAATACTACAGATACTTAATTTAAGAGGGAACTTCAATTCCGCCTCGACCCGTTTCACCTCCGAGTGCATCTCCTTAAAGGAGCGCAGGATCTCTTCAGATCCACGTTCTGAGGCGTCGTTTGTTCGCACGTGTGCCACAATGCGTAGCTTTGAGCAACTCGTATTGCTGACGGCCGCCTTCACCGCCTGCGTCGCCTGGGGTACCCCGCCGCCTGGTATACCCCAGGACAGCAAGAATCCAACACCTCCCTCCTGTTGGACTCTGCGGCGCAGCGGATGCATTATACGCCGGACGTTAGAACTGCCTAATATAGCGATTCCCTCCCTACCCGAGCGCTGATGTCTTACATCTTATTCTATCTCATATTCTACGTACATTGGTCGCTTGGATCATGTGTACAAAATTCGGGAAATAGATGCCAGAACTAGCAGACTCCTAGGACTAGGACTCCTTTTCCCCGCGGACAATACGGGATAACAACTGTAGGGTCACACTCGTTGATAACAAAAATGCCACTTGTCACTCTCGGCGTCTAGGTAACAATTAGTTATACTCAATTGCATGCACTTTCACTAACCTCCTGTGTGTTTTGGCAAAAGTATTCCCACATACCCGCATTGGAATGCCATTAAGTAATGTATTGCTATTTACAGTATTGTTTTCTCTGCTTTTGGTACCCTAAATTTCCCCTTCCATCCCTTGTCCCTCTCCGTGTGTGAGCCCTCCTACCTGCAGCGTTGGGCGAGATTCCTCACCTTGGGTAGGAGAGCGTTTTATGTTGCACGTTCTTGTGGTGGTGGTATTTCACCTTGCTACTTACTTAAAATCTACATCGCACGTTCTCGGATAAATTTCTTGCTGCTTCCTAAGGTATAGTATTTTGTTGTAATTAAGCATTTGTACTTGCATGCTTATGGAGTGAAGGGAGGTAGATGTGTGGTTGCATGCGTTTATAATGATAGGATGTTTCCATGAATACCTACTACTACTACTACCTACTTCCACTGCTGTGGATTGGGGTTTGCATGTATATTTTAGTTTTGAAAGCGGTGTTTCTCTTTTTCCTTTTTTTTTTGGTGGTGACCTAACACCCCCCGCCACAGGCCCTTGCGGCGGCTTGCGGGGTATTATGTAGATGTAGAAGTATGTGCGTGTGTGTGTTTGTGCGTGTTTCTGTGTTTTTCAATGGTCCTAGGATTCTCCTCAAAATATTTCTTTCTTTCCTCTCCAGTTGTCGTAGGTCCCCTTTCTTCTTCTTTCTCTTGTTTATGAATTGGACGGACGTCGCTTTAGCGGCGTTAATGTTGAAAATGTATTATTATCCCCATCGCACTACGATAGGAGGGATCATGTCCATAAAATTAGAGATATTAAATGTGGAAGAGATAGGTTTAAGAAGTCATTTTGCCACAAAATAATATGGGAACTGAATAACGTTCGACCGCAGAAGGGGGGGGGAGTATTTTGGATAGGTAAGTTGTGTAATCTCCACTTACCGCACACCCTTGTGATAACTTTCAGGGTAGCATACACATATATATATATATATATATATATATATATATATATATATATATATGCATGAATGAATGAATGAATCACGCTACTGAGGAGAGATAAGAGGAATGAGAAAAAGGAGAAACCATGATTTTTTTTGTTCTACTTTGGCTGTCATACTTATTCCGAAGTTTGTAAGCATCAATGTGGACATACTTCTATGTACAAAAATACAATTACTTCCCTTGCCTTGTCCTTGCACCACCATCAACATTTTTCCACTTTACACATTGAATTTCAAGGCGGGACACTAAGGAACCGTTTGAGTTCAACCCGTAGTCGATTTCAGAATCATATACCTCCTGTCAGCCATAATGTAATACGGTTACAGCTTCTGGATTCTTCCGATTCCGGCAAAGCCGGCTGAAGTGGTATTCATTTGATGACTTCTTGACGGCTTATGTGAGGTTTTATGTCATACTCTTTTAATTCGGACTACTTACATCCAGTAATATGCCCGCCCATTATGTTTGCCTTCTCCGTCTAAAGATTTACGGTCGCTGACGTGAGGCCTTTGGGGGGGGGGGGTGGCAATTATCCGACCCTCCTGCACCTCGCCCCTTCAAGCATCGAGGCTTTAATCCTCGTTTTATTTCCTCATGACAAAATGCTTACGGAAAGTGTTCAAAGTGTGCATCCCCCTCTGGCGTCCGTATTTCAGAGGAAGCCTAAAAAATATTTGGAAAACATATATATATCTGAAAATATTGTCACTTGTAAAACAATATTATGTCTAATGTTTTATTGTTAGCGTTGTAGGTTTCCTCGACCATTACCATGGAAACTTAGACAAAACAATGACTCTTATCAGCACGCGACCACCCGAAACGTTTACCTTTTGTTTTTCGGACAGTTTTCTTTTGGTGGAAGCGTTCTTTATTTGCTGCTTTGACTGCTAACACAAAATTATGGAGTTATCAAACAGCTATCTCCAAATGAATGTTGGTGGATTTATTAACCGTTTGCCTTTTTTGGTATCAGCATTGTTCCTGAAGCGTAGCCATTAAGAAGAAAGCGCAGATGGGTATTTGTCTGGGTAACCAAAAAATATTTTTTTCCCGTGTGTCTAGTGGCTCGAAAGGAAGGTCCCCCCTAGAGAGAGCCCTCATGGGCCCCGCATCCATCTCGCACAGAGCCAGTGGGCCGCGTGGCATTCCCGGCACCTCAGCCGCCACCGAATAGTTTTTGCCTCCATCCACGGCCCTGAGTCCGTAGGTCACGGGAATGTTTTTCCCTCGTTCCGCCGCCTTTCAGAAGGAGAGAATTTTGGCAATCCCGCAACCACCACTCCGGTAGATCAGAAGCAAGGGGGGGAGGAGGAAAGTACAGTGAGGGCGGAAGCGGCAACATATCTTTTCCGTTTCCCCGCTTCGTCCTTAAGCCCGGGAAGAAACTTAGGGAGAAGCAGGAAATGATATGTGCTCGGTGAGCTGTGTGAGCCGTGAGGGTTGTGGAAGAGATGAAAATGGGGGAGGGGAGTGTCGGGATAAGGAAGGGTGGAGTGGAGAAAAGAATTTTTCGATGTGTTTGGAGACGCTGCAGGGCGAAGTAAAGGGTGGAGGAGGAGGGAGTGACTCTTCGGCGTGGATATGAAAACTTGGGGAAGGGTTTGGTTGGGTCGGGGGTTGCGGCCGCGGGGGTGAGGGCTGGGTCGGGGCTCGCTGCAGCAGTTCCGAAAGAAATTATAGGACTACTTGGAAGAGTTTCACCTCCCATTTCCTCCTCCACGCCCCCTCCCCAGAAACACCGACACCCGGAGAGAAAACAAAAGCGCAGAGGGGGTGCAAAAGGGGTAAGCAGGGCGATACGCCAGATGGCGGCTTACAAATATGGAGCGGCTGGGTGGGGGAGGGGGTGGCGAGTGTGAGAGTTCGAACCAAGTTTTGGCTTCCTTTTTGGCGGAGAAAAAGAGTACACAAGGAATGGGCGGGATGAAGGAGACGAGACGATAGTAAGTCCTCCGTGTTCCTCCTATTTTCTTCCTCCACTTTATTACACTTAATAAAAATAGCCATATATATATATATATATATATATATATATATATATATATATATATATATATATATATATATAATGTAAATGGACTAGTCGACACAAACACAGAAACTGAAACACCTAAAAGAGGGACTCACTGGGTCTCGAATTTTCGGTGGTGCACCCACCTTTCTCAAGAGGAGTTGGGAACAGAACTTTCTGAAGAAGAGTTATGTTCCTAACTCCTCTTGAAGAAGGTGGGTGCACCACCGAACATTCGAGAACCAGTGAGTCCCCCTTTTATGTGTTTCAGTTTCTGTGTTTATGTCGACTAGTCCATTTGCATTATTGTGCAAGTCCGTGGGATTTTCAAATAAGTAAAAGTGTTATATATGTATATATATATATATAATTATATATGTATATATATAATTATATATATATATACACACACACATCCACATACATACATACATACTTGGGTGTTCCACAATGATTCCACGCACTTTGATTAAGGTTCTTGGGGCAATATCGAAATATTATTCTTCAGTGAGATCTACATTTTTATCTTCTTTGAAAAATAATGATTTACGCTATTATATATACATATATATATATATATATATATATATATATATATATATATATATATATACACACAGTAAAACACGAAATCCCGCCATACGGCGAACAAAAATTACTTCACCCATAGAAAATAGATGTAAGAAGGAAAGGGGATAGGAAAACACATAAAAGGCGAGCATAGGAATGGTAGGGAAGGTGGATTTGAGCACATCACAAATGAAAAAAATATTTCCTTATTCATTTATATATATGTAAAAAAAACCATAAACACAGTAATCAATCCGAAGGTCGGTTCAGTAGGTGATATATACATATAACAGGGAAAGGAACTGGCCCCCCTACCCTGATGTGTGAATATTCACACGCCGTCGGACTTGGTACATGGGTGAGCTCTACCATCACCTACTAAACCGACCTTCGGGTTGATTACTGTGTTTATGGTTTTTTTACAAAAATATAATAGTCATTGCACTAAATATAATAGAGTAAATCATTTTTTTTCAAAAAAGATAAAAATTTAGATATTTTTCATTAAATATATATTTAGACATTATTATTATTATTAGGTGATCTACCGGTTATGGTAGGTTTCTGGATGGACACAATTACCAATAAATATTTTGTTACTCCAAACAAACCCCAATCCAGCAACCTAATCTACATCAGGTCCCTCTTCATCTCTGTGTACTTCTTTCCTCCCTTCATCCCGTCCAACATCCCTATCCTGTTCCTGCCCTTACCTCGCTTGCCCAACATTCTCCCCTCTATTACCCTCTTCAACATTCCACTACCGCTCAATACGCCTTTCATCCATTTTTCCTGCCTCCATAGGATTTCTCTGAACAAACCCCTTTCCTCACCCACCATCTCTGGTACTTCTTCCTTTGTTTTCCTTTCGGTCCATTTCACTTTCTCCATTCTTCTTCACACCCACATTTCAAAAGCCTCCAATCTACGTCTATCCTTCTGCTTCAGTGACCACGTTTCCATAGCTACGCTCCATATCAGAGTTTTTACGAGTCTTGTCTTAACCTCCCTACTCAACGTCCCAATCATCAACTCCCTCCTCCTTGAGAAAGCCTCCTTGCATAGCGCATTTCTTCTCCTTACTTCCCTACCACTTTGACCGTATTGGTCCAAAACACTTCCGAGATATGTAAACTGCCCTACCTGCCCTTTTTTTTCCCCGCCTATTTTAATACTTAGCTTAGCCTTTTTCTTTCGGGAAAATCGCACAACCTTTGTTTTATTAATATTGATTCTCATCCCATATTTATCGCACTGAACCTCCAATTCACTCAGCAATGCTTGCAACCCCTTGACTGACTGACAAATTAAGCTTGGTCATCAGCAAACCTAACCGATTTTACGAATTCTCCTCCGACTTTCTTTCCTACCTCCAGTTCTATCCATGTCTCTTTAATCATTTCCTCCGCATATACGTTGAACAGCACCGGTGACAATGGGCAACCCTGGCTTACCCGTCTTCCTAACAATCCCCATCCGGACTCTCCGTTCCCCACTCGCACCTGAGCAGTCTGAGAAATGTACAGGTTGCGGATCAGTCTCCTGTCCCTCCAATCCATTCCTATTTTCTGCAATACCCACATTAATTTTTCCCACTTCACTCTGTCAAACGCTCTTTCGAAATCTAAGAAACAGGCAAATACGTCCTGATTGCATTCTATATAGTATTCCTCTCGATTAGTGATCTCAAGACTGCAATGGCATCACGCGTACCTCTTCCTTTCCTAAACCCAAACTGATCATCGCCTAAGTACTCATTTGGCTTACTCTCTATCCTTTTGTTGATGATCCTGAAAATCGCTTAAGCTGCGTGGGATATTAAACTTATTGTTCTGTAATTCTCACATGATGTAGCCTTTGCCTTTTTTGGAATAGGAACTAATACTGATCTCGCAAATCTTCCGGCCAGATTACTTCATCATAGATACTACGAATCAGTCCATTTAGGGGCTTCTTCCCACATTTTCCTAAACATTTCAACAGTTCTACAGGAATGTTGTCCACCCCCACGAACCTTATTTGCTTTCATCTCCTTTAATGCCCTTTCTGTTTCATCGTCGAGTATACCCGGACCTAAGCTATCTTCTTCTATGTCATGTTCATGAACCTTGTCGGTCTAAGTTCTTTACCATACAGTGTTTCTATATATTCCTTCCATCTCTCTTGGATTTTTCCTGGTTCAATTATTATCTTACCCCACTTATCTTTAACTGTTAGCACAGATCTTCTACTTCCTGGTAATAACTTAACCTTGCTGTATAGAGCACCAATTTCACCCTTCTTCTCTAAACTTTCCATATCCTCGCATTGGGTTTTCCACCATTCTTCTTTTGCTTTATTTGTGGCCCTTCTCCATTTATTGTTTAACTCTTTGTACTTCATTTTGCCTAACTATGTGTTTACATTTTTCCATCTTCTTCTCTCATCCATCTTTGCAATCATCTCATCCGTGACCCATGATTTTCTTATTCTTTTCCCGTTAATGGTTCCTATAGTGTCTTTTGCTGCTTCCGATATCCCTAACTTGATACATTCCCATTTTTATTCGATTGTACTTATTTCTTTACAGTCATCCATTATTTTCTCTACAGCCTGCTGATACTCCTTTCTCGTTAATCCATTTCATGCTTCTATGTTCCATTTCCTAGCCTGCCGCCCTTGCCTTATCTTCTTGAAACGGACGTAACATTTCATAACAAGTAAATCGTGGTCAGAGTCCGCATCCGCTCCTGGGAAACTGTGCGAATTTATCACACTGTTCCTAAACCTGTGCTTAACCATAATATAATCTAACTGATACCTTTCTGAGTCACCTGGCATTTCCATGTATACCTACGCCTTTTGTGACATCTAAATCATGTGTTGGTGATGACTAACCCTTGTCTCCTGCAGAATTCAATCGCTTTCTCTCCGTGTTCATTCCTCGTAACTAACCCATAGTCCCCCACCTCACTACCCTCTCTTCCTTCGCCTACTGTCGCATTCCAATCCCCCATCACTATCAAATGTTTCCCTGCAGGAAAACTTTAGTGCAAAGAAAGTGCACTGCCAAGAAGGCCTTCCGGAAGGCGCTAGCGGAATTCAAAAGGAAAAAATTTAGCGAACATTTGTACGATAACCCAAAGATGTTTTGGTCCTACGTCAGGGAAGTGCAGGGAAAAATGTCCACCGTAAATTCATTGAATACCGAAAAGGGGGATAAAGTAACCATGAGTTTAGATAAAACCAACACATTAAACTCATTCTTCCAGAGTGTTTTCAAAATATCCTCACAAAATACACCCGAGAACCTTCCGAAAACATTTCACCAGTCAATGGAAGCAATCAATATTTCCACCAGCGGAATGGAATCACTCCTTAAAAACATAGACCCCAATAAATCTCCGGGACCTAATGAGATACCAGTGCGAGTTTATAAAGAACTGTCGGCTGAAATTGCCCCTTATCTAGATATAAGATTTAAGAAATCATTAGCAGAAGAAAGCGTGCCAAACGGCTGGAAGGTAGCTTCGGTGACACCCATATTTAAAAACGGAGACAGGGAGGACCCCAGTAATTATAGGCCAATATCCCTTACTTCCATTTCCTGTAAGATTCTTGAACACATCATTGTTAGTTCCATGATAAGTCACCTCGATAGCCAAGATTTATTAATTAATAACCAACACGGCTTCCGTAAGTGTAGATCCTGCGAAACTCAACCCGCACTTTTTGTACATGATGTATTGAACTCCGGTGAAAGTAATATTCCAGTTGATGCGCTATTCCTAGATTTTAAGAAAGCTATCGATAAAGTCCCTCATTGCAAATTACTGGCGAAATTGGAAACGTATGGAATACACGAAAGTATTTTTCACTGGATTAAACACTTTTTAAGTGATCGTGTCCAAAGATTCGTCCTGGACGGTGTATCATCCGATACTGTCAAGGTCACGTCAGGTGTACCACAAGGAAGTGTCATAGGTCCCCTCCTTTTCCTTATTTACATAAATTACCTCAGTACCGTAGTTAATAGCAAGCTCCATCTTTTCGCCGATGATGCAGTAATTTGTTTGTGTGAAAGGAAGAGAGTTATACTCGTTCGAACAAAATGTCTACCCACCCGCCATATCGCATCTTTCCGCCGCAAGCGAGGCAGCACAATAACGCGCAGGCACGCTCATACACCGTGCTGGGGGAGATTGAAAACGCTCTTTGGCGGAGTAGTCATAGTAACACCTGTAGTATTAGCTCTCACTCTCCTCCTCCCCTCCTCATCTCTCGTCTCTTCCTGAATTTACATCCATGTTAAGGTGTGCGGAGGGATCGGGACGTACATATATTTCCCCGCGTGAGAAAACTCCAGCACCCCCCTCCATCATGCCACAACGTGGAAAGTTCGCCCCACCCTCCCGTCGCGCCTCTCAGGCGGGAAAGTTCTCCCCCCCCTCCGGAGTACGACGGAGTGGAAACTGCCCCTCCACCCCCTCCCTCCCTTTGCCCTCCTCTCCCAACTGTTTTCCGACCCATCCTGGGTGGTCCGTTTTATAATCGTGCAAAGGCACTCTCCGTCTCACACAACTCTATTTGCTCAAGTTCTCAACTCAACAACATTTTGCTCTAGTCAGACCACATTTGGAATACGCCGCAAATATTTGGGATCCTTGGGAGAAAATCTGGCAAAAAGAACTAGATAAAGTCCAGAGAAAATCCGCCAGATTCGTTAAAATATTTATGACAAGAGCACAAGTGTAACAGGTCTCTAAGGGGATTTAGGCTGGGAGCCCCTTGAAATACGAAAAGAACAAGCGAGACTTGGACTTTTAGAAAGATTCAGAACCAGCGAGTTTAACGATGACAAAAAGGAATAATAATGGCCCCACAATACTTAGGTAGATGAGACCACAAAGATAAAATAAGGGAGATAGATTCCAATACAGATTTAAATACTCATTCTTCCCCAGAATAATCATGTTAAAAACATTTAAGTTACACGTCGGAACTAAATTAGAAAATCAAAGATTGTGCATGTGTATGTTTATTTGTAGTTTGTGTGTTTGCATGTGTGTGAAAGTGTTGGGGCGAAAGGGTTCCTGCATGAATATTTACCATGTTTGGTTTGTGGGCTCTAAATTTGTGGCTTCTGCATGCGGTTTTTTTTCCTAATGTACGGGTTTTACCCTAACACCCCCCGCCGCACGCCATTGCAGCGGCTTGCGAGGTTTTGAGTAGACGAAGATGTAGATGAACTCTCCGTCTTCAATTCTTTATTTTGAAAGGGAAATGAGCAGTAGAGCCGAAAGGGAATCGGAAAGAGGGAGGGGGTTGCTCCGAATATTGGCTTCTTTGGAAAAGGATGATTGTGAGTGTCCTCTCTTGCACGCACGCATATGTTTCTTTAATTAAGGGAAGGGGTGTAATTGTAAGCAGTCTCGTATCTTACCCTTGCGACAGGAAATAAGAAATATGAGAAACCGAGGGTGTCGGTAGTATATGCAGTCCAAGGTGCATTTATGGAAGCGGTTGGGAACTAATCTTGAGGCTGAAAATCTTTGTGCGGCGAGAGGGAAACCGAATGCGGACGCCGACGATGCTTGGGTTCTCTCTGCTTGAGACTCTGGACGGCCCTCCCGCTTTATGTCGTACACGGTTTGTATGAAAAGTATGGGAAAACATTTAGGAAAATTATATATACAATGCCTCAAAATTCATCCGAGTGTAGCAAGAAATAAAGAGCTCTACATCTACATCTACTCAATACCCCGCAGGACGCCACAAGGGCGTGTGGCGGGGGGTGTTAGGGCATCACCCGTAAATTAGGAAAAAAAACCGCATGCAGAAAACATACACATACACAATCTTTGATTTTCTAATTTTGTTCCCCTTTGCAAATAAAATGTTTTTAATATTTCTAAATGGACTTCGGATTCTTACTGTTATGATTTCTGATTGTTCTGGGAAAGAATGAGTATTTGAATCTATCTGCATTGGAGTCTATCTCCCTTATTTTATCTTTGTGGTCTCATCTACCTAAGTAGTGTGGGGCCATTATAATTCCTTTTGTGTCATCGTTAAACTCATTGGTTCTGAATCTTTCTAAAAGTCCAAGTCTCGCTTGTTCCCTTCGTATTTCAAGGGGCTCCCAGCCCAAATCCCCTAAGAGACCTGTTACACTTGTGCTCTTGTCATAAATATTTGAACGAATATGGCGAATTTTCTCTGGACTTATCTAGTTCTTCTTGCCAGTTTTTCTCCCAAGGATCCCAAATGCTTGCGGCATATTCCAAATGTGGTCTAACCAGAGCAAAATAGCACCTCTCTTTAACTTTCTCATTACATTTCCCCACCACCCGTTTAATGAGGCCCAGTTTCTTTAAAGCGGATCCGCATATTGTCCTGATATGTGCTCCCCATAAAAGGCGTGGTGTTAGAACTACCCCCAAATATTTAACTGGATTTGCTGGAGTTAGCCTTGCGCCCTCTATTTCATAGTTTATGTCCTTTTCGCCACTTCCTTTGTTCCAAAATTCCACAACTGCGCATTTGTCTACATTAAGCATTAATCCCCATTTCATGCACCCCCATTTTAGGAAAACAATTTCTAAAAACGGGGCAATGTCTTCGGCATATTCCTTTAATATTCTAGCAGGTATTTCTTCCGGACCAGGTGATTTGTTTGGTTTGATGTTACGTAGTAGATGTTCTATTTCATTCTTGATCAGTCTTATGTCGCTCATGCGTTCCCCGGGTGGGCGTGGAGGATCTTTTGGTGGGTTTGAGTCTTTATCGTTGACGCTCTGGCAAAACTTATTTAAAATGATTGCTTTTTTCACGCTGACTGTAATTATTTCTCCGTTTTCCGTTTTTAAAGAATGTACAGTTGGATGTTTACCCTGTATTTCCCTAACATAGGACCAGAATGACTTTGGATTTTCCTCCATATATTCGCTTAGCATTTTAGAAAAAAGAGCGTAGAGCTGCTGTGCGCATGATACTTTTTGTACAACTGCGACATTGTTTAAGTTTCTGTTTTGATGTATTCACATAAACAATATCGTCACTTTTTAAACTCTTTTTAAAATTTGACTGTAGCCTTCTTTGCCTTCTTAATGCCGATCTTACTTCCCCGTTGTACCATCGAGGTCCCCTATTGTCGCATTTAAGTTTGAATGGGATGTACGCCTTCATTTCTTGGCGCAAAATATTTAAGAAATAATTCCAGCTGTTCTATGTATCGGCTGTCAGTGTTTTTGTCTTGTATTCTGTTCAATTCTTTTTTCAAGTATTCTCGTAGTCCGTTAAAATTCGCCTTGTTGAATAGGTATATTTTACTCTTTTCTTTGTTAATTTTCACGAACTTAGTTTTTAACTCAATGAAAATTGCCTTATGGTCACTAATTCCGTCCATTATTTCAATGTTTGTTACGAATTCGGGCGTAGAAGTCGCGAAGGTATCAAGGATGCTGTGGCCCCGTGTGGGCGATTTAACAATTTGTTCTAAGGAATACTATGTGAATATATGAAGGAGTTCTTGGCATGAATCTCTGTTTTTGGCGGATTTTCCTACGCCGTATTTGTCCCAGTCAATTGACGGTAGATTTGTTTCACCAGCGATTATAATAATACTGTTGCTCTACTTGTTACTAAGAGAGGATATTTGGTCATCCAGCTTGTGTAGAATATTTGTACTAGAATCTGGGGGTCTATATAATGAGCACACGAATATGCTTCTGTCGTTGTAGTCCTTTATGTTACACCATACGCTTTCTATGCTATTTTCGTCGCATTCGTATCTTAGGCTACTAAGATGTGACTTAACAGCTATGAGTACTCACCCACCCAATCTATTAGGTCTGTCCCTTCTGTAAATTGTGAAACCGCTTGGAAAAATTTCGTTGTTTGCTATATCTCCCGTGATCCAACTCTCCGTTCCAACTACTATGTCTGCGTTTGTACTTACAAAGATGTGATCAATATCCGATATTTTGTTTCTAATGCTGCGGCAATTTAATGTTATAATTTTTATTTGGCCAATCACTTTTTCTTTCACGGTTTTATGTATGCTCAGAAAACTGTTTCGCGAAGATACGTGGTTAACAGAGGTATAAGTATTATATTAGCACGCATTACTTTATGTTATGTATTTCGAGGACCCAATTTTATTAACTTTACGTGGGTTTTATGTCGTATTGAAGCAAGTTTTTGTTTGTTCTGTTATTTTTGGGATCTGTGAGGCGTAACCTGATCTCAAGTGACAAAAAGCACTGGATTCTACTTTATTTATCTCAATATATGACCTGCGCTCTTGCCTTCCAACTATGCTAAACTCTATAAACGTGTTCGTGTAACCTACGCGCTACACACTGTGATGCCACGGCCGTATAATGGACCCCGGAGCGATTTAGGGGTACCCGACACGATGAGAGGACAGGCCTCTGATCAACGAAGTCCGCTCCGATTTCCCGACAGAATCCCAACAATCTCTCGTTTATACCCTCTATTCGGCTCCGAACGAGCCTTCCGCGGTCAGTACATGGCACAATACTACAGATACTTAATTTAAGAGGGAACTTCAATGCCGCCTCGACCCGTTTCACCTCCGAGTGCATCTCCTTAAAGGAGCGCAGGATCTCTTCAGATCCACGTTCTGAGGTGTCGTTTGTTCGCACGTGTGCCACAATGCGTAGCTTTGAGCAACTCGTATTACTGACGGCTGCCTTCACCGCCTGCGTCGCCTGGGGTACCCCGCCGCCTGGTATTCACCAGGACGGCAAGAATCCAACACCTCCCTCCTGTTGGACTCTGCGGCGCAGCGGATGCAGTATACGCCGGACGTTAGAACTGCTTAATATAACGATTCCCTCCCTTCCCGAGCGCTGATGTCTTACTCTAAGCAATGCCCTCGGAGTAGGGATAGGAGCTGCAGGTACGGTGGTACTGTCATCCGACAGCATCTGGTACCTGCTGGAGACGGGGATGGTATCTGCCTCCGCAGAGTCCAATCCTCGCCGCAGCGTTACCTTCCCCTTGCCCCGAGATACAACCCTTTACGGTCTCTAAGTTAAAATAAGAAGGAGGAAAAACTCCAATGGCCGTAATAATTAGTCGCCACTCTCGTCAGACCAATATGTTTTGTTGGTTTTGCGGGAACCACGCGAGGGACCAACCACAACCGCTCTACCAGAATACCCTCTGTGGAAAATCTTCATGTCAACTTTTTTTAAAATTAAACCACTTTGCTTTTCCACATAAAAATTTAACTCTCACGACCCAGGTTTCGTTATAGTATACCCTCTTTGGTGGTTTACGGGAAATTAATCAACGCCAGGGACCACACACACTATCCTGACTGGAATCCTTCACGAGGCTGTGAGACCCCGTTAAAGATTTAAGGTGGAAATGTAATCCTTCACGAGGCTGTAGTAGAGGCTGCAGACTTTCAACCTTGTTTTGGAGGTGTTTTCCCTTCAGTTCGCTGAAGAGGGCTACTTTGTGGCCGAAACACGCGTGTTCGACGCATATCTTTGTCTGCGCTCTGCCTGTGTTCAGATTCTCCCAGAAGTTGGGCACTTTAAGTGTGTGTTTCTTGAGTTCTTGTGTTTGTGATCGGTCGGTGCTCGTCCTTCGTGGATAGTCACAGAGTGTGTGCTTGTAGAACTTCCGGCAATCTTTAACGGGGTCTTCTCTACAGCCTCGTGAAGGATTTCATTTCCACCTTGAATCTTTAACGGGGTCTCACAGCCTCGTGAAGGATTCCAGTCAGGATAGTGTGTGTGTGTTTGTGTTGCTGTGTGTGGTCCCTGGCGTTGATGAGCCACCACAGAGGGTATTCTGGTCGAGAGACTTTGGTTGGTCCCTGACGTGGTTCCCGTTGAAACCAACACAACATATTGGTCTGACGAGAGTCGCGACTGATTATTACGGCCATTGGAGTTTTTCCTCCCTCTTATTTTATCTTCAGAGTATTTTTACTGGCCTGCACTGGTCGTTGTTGTGCATCAATTTGACTGTCTGTTCTTATGGTGCAATTAATCACGCCCAACGAAAATTTATTCCTACATATTTTTAAACGCTCGTCATTATTTTCGATGTATTATGCTTAATAAAAACTTTGGATGATTTTTTGATTCCTCGTTCGTGGCCATCTCAGCGTCTTGGCGCTGTTGTTTTTGTGGCTCTCGTCACTTTCTAGGACCCGTTTCCCAAAATTGCTTGTCCGTTTCACGAAAAATTGCAGTTATTTGCACTTTCAGAGTTTTCTGGTGTTATTTTATGGTAGATTAGTACATACCCTCCTGCATTACTCAGTATGAGTGAGTTAAAAATTAAAAAAATATATTTATCGGTCAAATTACAGCGTGGAGACAAATTAAACCGCTTACAGATTGCGTAGTTATAGACGTGAAATGCTGAAATTGGAACATAATAATGAACAAATGCTATCACTTTTCTACAATATAGTGATTTTTGCAAGGTCAGTTTCGATGTACTAAATCATCTACAGGTCCTAACGGCGTTGTAGTAAATCTAAACCGGTCTTGAAATATATCATTAGCAGTGGAAAAGTGTTATAATTTGTTCATCATTAAATAGTCCAGCCTTAAAAAGTATATGCATCCATTTCGGGTGAACATTATCATAACTTTGGAAACCAAAGATTCATGTTTATTTCAGCACTTCCAGATTTTCCAGACTTGTGTTACTCTTTTGGCGTTCCTTCCCTGGCGTCTTACACGTTCTCAATTTTCTTCTCCTGATGCACCTTCTTGGTTCGATGTTCAAATAAAATTTCGACCTTTCGATTCAGAAAAGGTTTCTGTTTGCTGAGCTTCGCTGTCTGCTCCGTTTAAATTTGCCCCCTCCCCCTCTTTATCCCCCATCGCCCGTCCCCCCCCCCTCTCGAAAGTTTTGAGCCGGAAACTTTGTTCATAAAGCCAAGGAGGCCGCTACGGGATGTTAATCTCGTCTCTTTTTCCTCTTGGAAGTCTTTCGGGAAGTTATTTTATACCAGAATTCTGATTTTTCACTGCTTTTATTTTTATATTCTGCAGATAATGCTTTTATTAGCGTTCAATTAAGGCTTTCCTTGGGGATTCTAGCTCCATTCATTCTGCGGAAAGAAATGAACACCCAAGCGGAGGATGATTAAAAAAATCACTCCGGTCAGAATTCGCCGAATTATCGCATCCGCTCATTGTGACCCATACAAGCATAATTTATGAACTCTGCATCGTTCGTTTGCCTTGCTATAAAACTCATGGTAGACCTTCTAAAACGGCCTGTCATCACTTAACCTTATTCCATTCTAGCGTTATACAAGGTCTGTCCCAAAAGTAGTAGAACTTATTTTTTCCTGGATAGACGGACGGTCGGGCGGCCATTTGTCTGGCTGGGTTCAAGGGATGGAAATCTCAGGAAAGGCTGGAAGACAGTAGCAGTTAACTCCCAGCCTTTGAGGAGTGCGGAGCGTTCGTTTACGAAACCTCTCTAGCGTGACCTTGTTACGCTCAGTCATGAACTGTCATTGGAATAGCGCTACGTCATCACATTTTGCGTGAAACTGCGCAAAACTGAGCCAGAGACTCGTGACATACTCACTGCAGTTTATGGTGATAACGCCATGGGTAGATCGGTAGGGTGTTTTCGAGTGGCACAAGTTGTTTCGAAAGGATAGAGAAGATGCTGAAGACGCCCAAAGTTCAGGACTCCGTTGTACCTCAAAAAGAGACAAAAATCTTGCGAGAGTGAAGGCGTTTTTGGACAGGGATCGCAGATTATGTATTTGCATGTTTCCTGATGAACTTGGTGTCCCTAAAAGTGATGTGCTTGTGACCGAAAACATGGGCACGAGAAAGGGGATTTCAGTGCCGCGAGTGCTCTCGGACGAACACAAGGAAACTCGCACGCGGATATGTCCTGAGCTTCTCCACCATGCCTCAGCCACCCTATGGCCCTGGCGTTGGCCCACCTTCTTCTGAATTCTTTCTCTTCTGCCGCCTCAAATCCGTTCTGAAAGGACGTCACCACAACTCGGTGGAAGCGTTACCACAAGGCGTGACGAGGGACCTTCGCAATATTCCGGGTGCCGCCTTCCAGAAGGCATACGAGGCGTGGGAACCTGCTGGCAGCGGTGTGTGTGGACGCACAAGGGTGCTTTGCTTCGAAGACTATTCGAGTGCATGTATCAATTCTGGGAATAGAGCCTTTTTTTGACTCGGTCCTACTACTGTTGGGACAGACGTTGTAGGCTGTCGGGAAGTATATTTTGTACTTCATCCGTAAAGAGTACTTTTCCATGCACATTCCAAGCTGGTAACTCATGTCGCTCATTAGATGCGTCAAAATTTCGAATGAATTTGTGAAACACTTTTTGCTAAAATTTACGAGTATTTGTATTGGGAGTTGTCCGAGTGAATAATAATAATTATTAATTCAAAATTCCGACGCTTACAATTTAAGTGGTCGAGACGAAAACTCTGGTAGTGCAGCCCGGAGAAATTGTTATGGGAAAGAAATCTTTCCCACTAATAATGAATGATCAATCACCGCTGAATGATAATCTTGTACGGTGTTTTCTTTGCCGTTTTTTATGTTGTGCCCATTAATTTCATTTGTGATTTCAACATCAGTTTTTGTGTTTAAAAGTCCCCAGAGAGAAGAAGCTCGGATTTTCTTTTCTTATGTCCTCTTAGAAAGAAAAAAATAGAGGAAGGTTCGTAGTTGGATCCGATTACAGAAAGGATAATTGATATTCTTTACGGTCTCCAGAAAACTAATTATTTCTGGATTAGACACCGAATAAAAAAAGGTCTTGAAGAGACTTCTTTCTCCTCCCCTTCCTCTCCCCCCCCCCCCGCCTACGCCCTCTGTAGTTACCTGCGCCTTAGAAGCACCACTCCTGTTCTAAAGGAAAAGTTGCATTTAATGGTCAGCCCCCCGAACGCGGAGATCATCCTTGTTTCCCCGAGGTGAATTCTTTTTGCTTTCATATATTTTCCTAATGCTTAGAGTCGAAAGGGTGTGTGCACGGGGGAAGGAGCCCTCCTCCGCTTATCACTTGATCCTGCATCACTTGGTCCTGCATGCAATCCAAATAATGTATTTCGCTTCTTTCAAACGTTGGAGATGTGGAATTGGCGTCCGTCAATTGTTTCCCCTCTCCCATGGGTCGTCGTCCACGCCTCCGAGGTATGCCTGCCCTTCAGCGGATCGAACGACGTTTTTTTCTTCTGTGGGAAATAGGAGGAAAAAAATGAAGTCGAGAGAGTGTGCGTTTTGGGGAGATATTTGCGTGGTTTAATGGGGCGAGGGAGAAAGGGAGCGACGAACGAGTGAAATCTCGACGCTGAAAAAAAATGTCAGCTTAACAAGAAAAGAAGAGGTACAGGAGAGCGAACCAATTGAGTGCCTTTAAAGATTGGCCCTTTTACGGGGCAGTAAAAGCGAAGGGAAAAGTGACGATGGGAAGGCGGTGGACCGCTCGTCGTTCTTCACCCTCTTCCCGTTTCTTTGTTTTTATGGTGCGGCGTGTGGCTGTCACTTAATTTGGGGGAAATATTTGAAAAGCCTCGAGAAGTGCAGTACCTTCGCTTTTTCCCGCACGGGTCCCCCTTAAATGAGTGCATTCTTGTTTTGACCTCAAATTATGTGACGTGATTTCTTATTTCCTCTCCTTGGTGCCTTCCACGCGGTCTCGTGCGCTTCTGGAACAGGCCAAAGATGGGCGGTTTTTTCTCGCTATCTATAATTCCCTTTAGCGCCCCAATAATATACGGTTATGTGGATGATAGGGAGTCCCCTCCCTACCTGCCCTCCACCGACAGGGAAGAAGAATGATATTTTATTGTACTTAATGGGACTTCATTTAAGTGTAATTAGAAAGAAAGTAGACATTTTAAGGCTCGGATCGTATTGTATAAATAAATAAATCCTAATTAATTTCATTTGGGTATTTCCCCACTCATTCTCCAACTGGTAGTAAGCCAAATTGCCATGGAATCGTTTTTCAATCACTCGACGTCTGTCCAGAAAGTAATCTCTGATATGCTATTAAAAATATTCAGTGTATACGAGGTGTGTTTACAAATTAACGGGAATTTTAATTTTTCGGACAATAATATTTATTTATTATGATACATTGATGTTGTCACCTTCAAAGTAGTCCCCATTGGAGATTATGCACTTGTTCCATCGCTTCTTCCAATCCCCGAAACATTTCTCAAACTCGATCTCTGAGATAGCCTTCAGTTCTTTCAGCGATGCGCTTTTAATGTCATCTACGGCTGTAAAACGACGACCCTTCAAGGTTCTCTTAATTTTTGGAAATAGAAAAAAAGTCACACGGAGCCATATCTGGCGAATATGGAGGCTGCAGCATCGCAACAGTATTGTTTTTGGCCAAAAATTCACGAACAAGCAATGAAGTGTGAGCTGGTGCATTATCGTGGTGCAAAAGCCATTTTGGAACGAATTTTGCTGCCTCGCGTTTCATACCCAAAAAATTGGAAAAAATGTCATGACATGATCCAATCGATATGCCAGCATCATCAGCGACCTCTTTAATTGAGATTCGGCGATTTTTCATGACCATTTATTTCACTTTTTCCACGTTTTCAACGATTATTGATGTGCTGGAGCGTCCAGGGCGTTCGTCATCTTCAAGGTCTTCACGGCCTTCTTGGAAACGCTTATACCACGCGTAAACTCCTGATTTACTCATAGCAGACTCACCATAGGCCTTTTTTAATATTTTAACTCACTTTGTTACACATTATTCCATTTTTTTCGCAAAATTTGATACAAATTCTTTGATTCGTTTTTTCTAACAAACGAAAATCGCCGAGCTCATAAAACACGCCTAACCTTAGTGACTGTCACAGACAAAGTCCACAATGAAAACAACTGAAAGCTTTATCACATTTCAGGGGCATGTATACCAACATAATAAAAAAAAGTTTGACAATCGGACTCTCCAAGCCGGCGAAATGAAAAACTTCCCGTTAATTTTTGAACACACATCGTGCATGCAGAACTTTTATTATTTGCATCTCAAAGCTACACAGCTATAGTATACTGTTTTTTTAATATTCGCCAAACAGATTTAATAAACATTTGACATATCTCTGTTTTATGATTCCTTTCAAGCATATAATTCTGCCTCCTGAGGGGTCGCAATCAACCGATGATGGGCACCTTGAAATTCCTCGTCGAGACGAGCACAAAATATGGGCAGAAGTCTTAACTTTTCAGGCGTGTTTCCATGCAACGGAGTCGTTTAAATGTCTGGAATAATTTTAAGCATTTCAGATATCGTAGAACGCCGGTTTTCAACTAATTTTAGTTAATTTTCAGTTGCAGTTCATTGTTCACCGGCAGGGGTGGTCACTTCGGTTATCATCATGGACATCGTATTTGTATTCTCTCTTAAACGAACGACAGCACTGACGCACGTCCATTGTCACTCACCACATTTGGTCCGCACAGAGCACAAATTTCCCAAAGATGAATGCCGGAAACTTTGAAGTTTTTTATCTGTAAAAAACCTCATTACTGAACGAACCTCTCATTTTGTGGGAATTTCAATTGTAATGTTCATTTTGACTCTCTGTTGACTCTTGTCAATGCAGCGTCCAAACGGCTCCTTCCACTAATTCTCGCTCCACACGAAAACGGACCTTACTCTCTGGCCAGCACTCGTACCACTTAATTTCGGAAAACTTTTATAAATGTAAATGTGCTCGTGATTTCGATTATTGGACAACATTCGATGATAGATATAGGAAATTTGATTCGAACTCCTTTAGTGTGAAGCTTCTTCCCTTGAGCATGTTCTACCGTTATTTCTAATTTAATATTGCAAAGGAAATAAAATCTTCGAGGGATAAAAATGATTTTTCCATGGATTTTTTGTGGGTGTTTATAATTTGATTGATCTTGAGTCGAACCTGAGGTGTAGTGCACGAAAAAAAGCCTGTTTATTTGTTTATTTGTGTCATTTAATAATGTGCGAAGGTTGAAAGTTGTGCAGCCTCCAGTTCTTGAAATAGCAGTTTTGCAGGAAATAAGTTATATGAGAACGTTGTATTTCTTTTTCAGGGTTATCTTTTTATAGGAGATAGTACTTTTGATATCCTGCAACTAACTAGCCACAGGTATGTCATGAGAATGGTGGGTGAGTGGAAATATGGTTATACTTCATTTGTCAAAGTTACAGTGCTTTTGTCAACGCGATTGTCAACATAAAATTTTCAGTTCTGCCAAAGCATTGGTGAATTTGAGAGTAATCAAATAATATCATAAATGCGTCCTAATGAACGTTATCCTGTACAGTTGTTGCCTAATGTTATCAAGAATGAATAAACAGTTATCTTAGGGAATCTTAAATGGGTAAGAGAAGAGTAAAAATGTGCTCATTCGACTCGTTTCAAGATTTCATGCTCTTCGGTTTGGTTGTCAGTCCATCAAAAATTCCATTCCTTTTCGTTTACGCGATATGTATATTCACTCGCTAAATTTTTGAGACAAAAAGCTACGCTCATAAAACAATCATCCTTCGAATTTAAGTTAATCATGGCATGGAGACGTCGTAGTTAAACAGAGAGTTAGTGATTAAATTCCCTTCTTGCTCGTGTGTGGACAAGAAATGAAATTCATCTCCGAATCCATCTTGAATCTTCTCGCCAGTGGTGCTTTCAACCCGTCTTTATCATTCTGAACGGCGGAACCCGTTTGACTTGGATGTTTGCTCATTTTCTCACTCACACGGCGAGGTTTGTCCCGGACGAATCTTGGGATTCCTGGAATTACCTCACACAATTCTCCATTTTAGCTTCCATGGGAGAAAAATAAATATTTTCCCTGAACGGAAGGGAAAACTCTTGGTGAATATCATTATTATTTTTTTGCGAGAGATGCGAATCTCCTAATTATTAAATCTGGAACAAACTCGCCAAAGTCCCTTTAAACTTTTCAGATGATATTACATTTTTTTATTCTTCATACAGGAGACCTCCTTTCAAAATTTACCCTGCCAATTAAAGTCTACGAGTAATATTATTCTGCGTTGCAGAATTCCTTTAGAAAATATGCATTCCTTTTTGTGCACATTGAAGCTAAACGCAACCCTGTTAACGGAATAATTGCGTTCGTAAAATTCTTTCGTGCATTTTCCGAGATATAAGAGGGGAAAAAACCCGGAAGGTTCATTATTCACGGCTTCCTTGAAATGAGAAAATATTTAAGTTTTCTTGAGATGACTTCGAAAAATGTGATTGAAGACAGTAAGACTTTTTTATGTTAGCAATTGCTTTTTTTTATCGGGAGAAAAAAAGTATCCTGATCAGTCGTACACAGTGAACCCTTTCTAGAGACAGAGGTAACTAGGTCTTTCGGGAAGTGCCGGTCATGTAGTTTAATATGGATCATGGCGTAGGGCTTATCATATATTTGTATATATTATTAGGAAAAGGTACTCTACGGGTGAAGGTAGGTTTTTGGATGGACAAAACTATCACGTAATTACATAGGGACTCCAAACAAAACACAATCGAGCAAACTAATATACAACAAAGTCCCTCTTCATCTTTGTGTACTTCCTTCCTCCCTTCATCCCGTCCAACATCCCTATCCTGTTCCTGCCCTTTCCTCGTTTGCCTAACATTCTCCCCTCTATTACCGTCTTCAACATCCCACTGCAATTCAATACGCCTATCACCCATTCTTCCGGCCTCCATGGAATTTCTCTCAACAAACCCGTCTCCTCACCCACCATCTCCAGTACTTCCTCATTTGTTTTCCTTTCGGTCCATTTCACATTCTCCATTCTTCTCCACACCCACATTTCAGAAGCCTCAAATCTACGTCTATCCTCCTGCTTCAGTGACCACGTTTCCGCGCCGCACATAACTACACAACATATCAGAGTTTTACGAGCCTTGTCTTAACATCTCTCCTCAACGTCCCCGTCATCAACTCCCTCCTCCTTGAGAAAGCCTCCTTGCCTAGCGCAATTCTTCTCCTTACGTCCCTACCACTTTGACGGTATTGGTCCAAAACACTTCCGAGATATATAAACTGTTCTACCTGCTCTATTTTTTCCCCGCCTATTATAATGTTTAGCAAAGCCTTTTTCTTTCTGGAAAATCGAATAACATTTGTATTATTAATATTGATTCTCATCCCATATCTATCGCACTGAACCTCCAATTCACTCAGAAATGCTTGCAACCCCTTGGCTGACTGAGTAACTAATGCTTGGTCATCAGCAAACCTAACCGATTTTACGAATTCCCCTCCGACTTTCATTCCTACCTCCAGTTCTTTCCATGCCTCTTTAATCATTTCCTCCGCATATGCGTTGAACAGCACCGGTGACAATGGGCGACCCTGCCTTACATCTATTCCCAACACTGTCCATCCGGTCTCTCATTTCCCCATTCGCACCTGATCAGTGTGAGGCATGTAGAGCTTGAGGATCTGTCTCCTGTCCCTCCAATCCATTCCTATTTTCTGCAATACCCGCATTAATTTTTCCTACTTCACTCTATCAAACGCTCTTTCGAAATCTAAGAAACAGGCAAAAACGTCTTGATTGTATTCTGTATTCCTCTCGATTAGTGATCACATTACTGCAATGGCATCACGCGTACCTCTTCTTTTCCTAAACCCAAACTGATCATCCCCTAAGTAACCATTTGCCTTACTCTCTATCCTTTTGTTGATGATCCTGAGAATAACTTTAGCTGGTGGGATATCAAACTTATTGTTCTTTAATCCTCACATCATGTAGCCTTTGCCTTTTTTGGAATAGGAACTAACACCGATCTCACAAAATCTTCCGGCTGCATTCCTTCCTCATAGATACTACGAATCAGTCCACATAGAGCCTTCTTCCGACATTATCCTAAACATTTCAATAGTTTCACAGGAATGTTCTCTACCCCCACGCTCTTTTTTGGTTTCATCTCCCTTAATGCCCTTTCTACTTCATCGTCGAGTATGCCAGGACTATCAGCTTCTACATCATGTTCCTTTTCTACATCTAACCTTGTTGGCCTATGTTCTTTACCATACAGTGTTTCTATATTTTCCTTCCATCTCTCTTGGATTTTATCTGGTTCTACTATTACCTTGCCCCACTTATCTTTAACTGTTAGCACAGATCTTGCTTTCTTACTTCCCGATAATAACATAAAATTGCTGTATAGCGCACAGATTTCATCTTTCCTCTGCAAACTTTCCATATCCTAGCATTGTGTTTTCCACCATTCTTCCTTTGCTTTATTTTTGGCCCTTCGCAATTTATTGGTTAACTCTTTGTACTTCATTTTAACTAACTCTGTGTTTACATTCTTCCATCTTCTTCTCTCATCCATTTTTGCAATCATCTCATCCGTTATCTATGGTTTCCTTATTCTTTTCCCGCTAACGGTTCCTATAGTGTCTTCAGCGGCTTTCGATATCACTTTCTTGATAATCCCAATTTTTCTTCGATGGTACTCAGCTCTTAACCGTCATCCATGATTTTATTCACAGCATGCTGATATTCCTTCCTTGTTAATCCATTTAATGCTTCAAGAATCTATTTCCTAACTCGCTGCCCCTGCCCTACCTTTTTGTAACGGACGTTACATTTCATAACCACTAAACTGTGGTCTGAGTACACATCCGCTCCGGTGAAACTGTGGGAATTAATCACACTGTTTCTAAACCAATGCCTAACCAGAATATAATCAAACCGATACCTTTCCGAGTCACCTGGTATTCGCCATGTATATCTACGCCTATTGGGGTATCTAAACCATGTGTTGGTGATTACTAACCTGTGTCTCCTGCAGAATTCAATTGCTTTCTCCCCGCGTTCATTCCCCGTGCTTAACCCATAGTCCCCAACCTCATCACCGTCTCTTCCTTCGCCTACCGTCGAATTCCAATCCCCATTACTATCAAATGTTTCCCTGCAGGAACACGCGCCATTATATCCTGTAACTCATCGTACATCCTATCGACTTCTTCGTCCTTGTGGTTACTAGGTGGCATGTATACCTGAACAATGATCAAATTCGTCGGTTTTGCTTCTAATATTCTTTCCGTTGGTTGCTCTATATTGATTAGCTTTTTCCTACCTCTTTATTTAATATGAAGTTAACCCCTCGTTGGATCTCGTCCCCGCCGCTGAATATTATTCTTTGATTACACAGGCCTATAAAAAAAATTTATTTTGGTGCCGGGAATCTTTGTGTTGATTTTAACTATATTTGTAGAGCTGAATCCAAATATGAAATTCGTTTTTATTTAACAGCTCTACTTTTTTAGATATGGCACGTCTTACGATTAGTTGTTTTAATATTTGATATATTCCGGAAAATAATTTTCAAAGTTAAATAAATCTATAAGTATACTAATTTATGATCATTCTCCGGTGTTCCTCTTATTTTCAATAAACTGTCGATAAGTTTTATGTATATTTCTATATTGTAGGCCAATGAGATTAAAAAACATGTGTGTGATTGTGTGTAAAACATGTACTGAACATCTGCGGCAATGGACAACAGGGCAAAGGAAAAGTCTAAAATTTGGTGTGCCAATGGTGTGGAGAGAACCTGTGAACCATATTGACGACTGTTATTTTTGTATTGTAAATGTTTCGGGAATTAATCGAAAAAATCGCCACAAGTGGACATATCCAAATTTGCCTTCAGCTAGACGCCCGGTACCCCATTCAGAAGAAACACCGATCCCAATATTTCAGACGTTACCAGATATATCTAAGGAAGAATTTGAGTTATTTGAAAAAATTTCTCATTCTATTGACGATAGTGGCAGTGACTACGAGAGGGTATCAACAATTCCTCAACTATTTAATCAAGATGAACTAAGCGATCTTGCTAGAGAACTGAACTTATCGAAGGAAGCATCCGAACTACTAGCATCAAGACTGCATGAAAAGAATTTACTGCAACCCGGTACAAAAATAAATTTTTATCGCACAAGGGAAAAGGATATGCGACCCTTCTTTACTCAAGAAGACAATCTTACATTTTGTTTAGACGTTAAGGGTCTTTTGGAAAAAATGGGACTACTATCACAATATGATGCTAGTGATTGGCGTTTGTTTATTGATAGCTCCAAGCGTAGTTTAAAATGTGTACTTCTTCACAATGGTAACAGGTTTGGCGCAATACCAATCGCTCATTCAACTAAAATGAAAGAAGAATACGATACAATAGCATTGGTCTAACAGAAGATAAAATACCAGGAACATCGCTGGGTGATTTGTGTAGATTTAAAAATGGTGAACTTTCTTCTTGGGCAGCAAAGTGGCTACACAAAATATCCTTGTTTCTTGTGCCTCTGGGATAGCAGGGACAGACAAAACCACTGGATTAAGAAGGACTGGCCTAAGAGAGGAAACTTGGTTGTTGGGAAAGAAAACATCATTGCTGAATCTTTAGTTGAAAGAGAGAAAATCATCTTACCGCCTCTACATATTAAACTAGGCCTAATGAAGCAATTTGTAAAGGCTCTTGACAAGGATGGACCATGCTTCGGCTACTTAAGACTAAAGATGCCTGCCCCATATAAGTATTGAAAAACTTAAAGCTGGTATTTTTGAGGGGCCACAAATCAGACAACTTACAAAGGATCCTGCTTTTGTCGAGTCAATGAATGAGATTGAAAACATTAGTTTGATGTCATTTGTTGAGGTCATAAAAAATTTTCTAGGAAATCACAAAAGTGAAAATTATATTGAGCTGGTAAACATTATGCTCAGTAACTTCAAATCACTTGGATGTAATACTATATGAGCACAAAAGCTCACTACTTACACAGCCACTTAGACAATTTTCTTGGAAAATTAGGAGACACAAGTGAAGAACAAGGTGAAAGATTTCACCAGGATATAAAAACAATGGAAGCTCGCTACCAAGGAAGATGGGATAACCATATGATGGCAGATTACTGCTGGTGCTTAAAACGAGACTGTTTGAACAAAGTGCACTCAAGAAAATAGCGCAAAAGAAGCTTCCGATGTGTTGAGTGATGTTTTTATGTATTTTTTTCTTTTCAATTTGTTTTATTACAGTAAAAAATTTTAGTATTTGTGTTCAATTGTATTGTAAAATTCTGTTGTGTTTGTGGGTGATTTAACAGCCCTAGAAATAAATCAAGTCTTTATATTTAGTGGGTTTTATTATTAATATAATATTCCCATGTCATCATGTAGAAGATTTTTTTACGTAAGTAACAACATATCTATATCTTGAAAACTATAGCTGATAGGAAAAAATTAGTTTCATAATTGGATTCAGCACCCCAATTGTTCTTTAAATCATCATTAAAAGCTCCGCCACCAAAAACACTGTTGGCCTGTGTTATCAATCCAGTAGTTCCCGCTATCCTTTCACCTCACCTCGCATAGACCTAAAGCATATTACCTATTTTCATTTCTGACTTAATATTCTCTAATATTTCCGTCCTCAACATTGTGCTGACGTTCCACGTTCCTCTTCTAGCAAATTTGGTCTTCTTATCCTGCGTCTTCTCTCGTTTTGCTCTTATTTTTCTCCCGCAAGGGTTTCTTGGGATGACGACTGCTGAAGCCTTGCCTTCCCGCTGCCGGGCATGACACAGTCCCGCAGTTGCCAGGACATATTTTCTGTCTTGTTTCCATCATTTTTCATGAGATTGATAATTGAGTTGGTTTCCCGTTGCCTCCCTCATGTATGTATACATATACACGTATATACACTTTAAACAACAATCAACACGGATTCAGAAAAACCCGCTCATGCGAGACCCAATTAAGATTTTTCACACATGACTTACTTTTATCGGGTGAAAGTGGTAGTGGCAAGTGGATGCGATTTTTTTAGACTTTCAAAAGGCATTTGATAAGGTTCTACATGGTAAACTCATCCATAAATTAAAGGGCGCAGGTATACACAAGGGGGTAATTTATTGGGTTGAAGACTTCCTTTCAGAAAATTTCCTTTCGAAAATTTCGAGCTGCACCTTACTTCAAAATTATGCAAAATTACGCAGACTATAGCCCCGCACACTAGACCCAATGCCTGAGGTCTAATAAGCCGTCTGTGCTTAGCGGATCGTCAAGCTGTGCGTATGGTTCCTGTTATGTTAGTTTTTGTTGTCCTTGTTTTTACTGTTTGTTTAAATGGAAATTGACGGAACCACGGAGTAACGAATCAACATCAAGTTTTAGGTCAGGTGCGATAAAAGTTACCAAGAAATTACTGAAATATTGACAGCTGTCTATGGTGATAATGCTCTGAAGAAAATATCAGTTTTCAATGGATTAAGCGTTTTAAAGATAGGCGCCACGGATGATGCAAGGCTGGGACGACCTTCAACCACCTGTGTTGACGAGAAAATTGATCGTGTGCGGTTCCTTGTCCTTATCGATCGTCGAAAAACTGTCCGAATGATAGCTGATGAACTGAATTTAGGAAAATCAACAGTCCGCATAATTTTAACCAAATTTGACTCAAGGTGATGGATGGATCCTTCACCACTACAATGCACCTGCACATTCAGCATTGATTGTTCGCCAGTTTCTGGCAAAATATTCGATTACCCCATCCTTGATCATCCTCATTCGCTAGATCTCGCCCCTTGTGACATTTTCCTTTTCCCAAAATGCAAAAATGTGATGAGGGGACATCACTGGGGAGATGTGGACACAATAAACCAGAAACGACGATAAAACTAAAAATCCTAACTGGCGAGGACTTCCAAGGGTGCTTTAAACGGTGGAAAAGAAAATGGAATAAGTGCATAGGAGCGAATGGAGAGTACTCTGAAGGAAACAAAGCTGACGTAGACTAAATTTTGCAAAATAAAGTTTTTATGGCCTCAGTTCGCGTATTTATTGGACAGAGTATCCATATGTCCACCAAATAGTTTCAACTTTAAATCGTTTCATTACGTAATAGCTCCATCCCTAATCATCATTGCAAGTAAGTGCTGAAAACCGTTATAGTACGCGGTAAAATCTCGCTACTCTTCAGGTAGTTATTCTCTTGTTAACTGGTTTAGAACGACATTAAAAGTTAATCGAGAATAACGGCAAAAAACAGAAGAGAAGCTACTGCAATCATAAATCGTCATATTTTACCATCAGATACATCAAAACGTAACTTCAAGAGTTTTAGTAGGTATGTCAACCAGTAGCAGGCACCTTTCTTGTGACAAGGTAATACAAATCGCGATATTATGCAATTGCTTTTCTATCTTTACCACACAAGTTTTAAACTCAATAAGAATTTTAATCAAAGCTTCAAGTTAATCATTCCAGGTTTAATTTTTCCAAGAATCGGCCTTAAATCACATACCAAGCGCCATTGAGCAAGAGCAATGAATTACTTTCAGTTCGCCCGCCCTTACGCAATCTCCATTAGCAAACCTTAAGATATTCATTAACAGAGGGTAGTCCTTGACGGCGCTAGTTCTACCAGCGTACGAGTCACCTCGGGGGTTTCTCAGGGAAGTGTTATCGGACCGTTACTATTCTTGATTTTTGTTAACGATTTGAACCGCGAAGTGAAAAGTAAGATAAGGATGTTCGCGGATGACACAGTGATTTATCGGGAGATATCTGGGGATGAGGATCGTTTAATTCTAGCACGTGATATAGATATCATTAATGAATGGTGTTGAAAATGGGGATTGCCTTTAAATCTTAATAAATGTTTGGTGGTAAATTTCTTTAAAATATCCACGGAATTCGTTTACAAATTAGCTGGAGTTGACCTTGAAGTAGTTGATTGGGTGAAATACCTAGGTGTTACATTCACTAAAGACTTAACTTAGGGACCCATATACGTAAAGTCTGCGGGCAAGCATATAAAAAATTTGGATTTGTTAGACGCATTGTCGGCAGAAGTGACTCCAAGGTCAAGGAACGTTGTTATCACGCTCTTGTGAGGCCCCATTTAGAATATGCATGTAGCGTATGGGATCCGTGTGAAAAAGGCCTCATTCGGGAAATTGAGAAGGTCCAACGCCGGGCAGCTCGTTTCGTGAAAAACTGTTACGATAAAACGAAAAGCGTCACTGAAATGCTTATGGAGTTGGGATGGGAATCATTGGAAGAAAGACGACTCGATGCTCTGTTAAACTTACTAAATAAATTCATATCCGCATGTTTCAGCACCGAGGTCTCGAAAATTATTCGCGCTCCAACATACATTGGTCGCTTGGATCATGTGTACAAAATTCGGGAAATAGATGCCAGAACTAGCAGACTCAAGGACTCCTTCTTCCCACGGACAATACGGGATAACAACTGTAGGGTCACACTCGGAGATAACAAAAATGCCATTTCCCGCATGCCCGCATTGGAATGCCATTAAGTAATGTGGTGCTGTTTACAGTATTGTTTGCTCTGCTTTTGGTACCCTAAATTTCCCTTTCCATTCCTTGTCCCTCTCCGTGGGTGAGCCCTCCTACCTGCAGTGTTGGTCCAGATTCCTCACGTTGGGTAGGAGAGAGTTTTATGTAACACGTTCTTGTGGTGGTGGTATTTCGCCTAGCTACTTAGTAAAATCTAGCTTGCGCGTTCGTGATTAATTTCTTGCTGCATCCTGGGGTACAATTATTTGTTGTAGTTAAGCGTATGTACTTGCATGCTTGTGGAGTGAGGGGAGGTAGATGTGTGTTTGCATGCGCGTGGAATGATGGGATGTTTCTATGAATGTGTGCACTGCTGTGGATTGGGGTTTGCATGTGTGAGTTGGTTTTGAATGCGGTATTTCTTTTTTCCTTTTTTGGGTGGTGACCTAACACCCCCCGCCAGACGCCCTTGGCGACCTAACACCCCTCGCGGCTTGCCGGGTATTTTGTAGATGTAGATGTACACTAAATAGGATAATGGCGTTCTGCATTTTTTGTATCAAAGGAATTGCTCCAAACAAAATATGCTAGTATTATACCCATTCATGGCGATAATAATTAAGATAATATTCCAATTTTTCAGTTGAATCATCTAGTCCCTCATTATTTCATTGTAATGGCTTCATTATCTGGAATATTCCGATTCGTTAAAGCGGATACGAGAAAATCATTCGACAATTTTGCTTCCACCTTCCTTGTCTTCTTGTAGATTATTCGTTCGGCAGTTGAGATTACTCACATCTAATTATGCCCTCCCTTTCCAGGGCCCTCTCTCTCCTCTCTTCCTCTCGGTCTTCTTATTCTTTGGTACAATAGCCGGGCAGAAAATGACAAAAGAAGGGAGATATCGGCGGTGGAATCAACGATTAGGAGCCCGATTCTATTTTTTTAAATAGCGGGTGAAAAATGGCCATTAAAAATAATTCCGCTTGATTACTGGATTGTTTTTCCCGTTTCGGCTCTACCTGTGATCGAAATTAGAGGAGTGCGCGTCGGAGGAGGACATCGGTGCGGGTTCGCATTCTTTTGCCTGAAATTCGCTCGGTGATTCCACGTTCCTCTTGTTTCCTTCTCACCTCCGTTGTCTCTGGATGTGCCTCGCGATCTCTGCCCATGCGATTCGATGATCGAGTATCGCTGCCTACCCGCAAGCCCTATCTCGGCATGCCTCCTCTCATTTCTTAGACATTCCTGGATGAGATCTGTTGTAGCTGTCATATCTGCTGCTTTATGACTTTATAAACGCCACCACCCTGAGAGAAGACGCAGACGAGAGATATTGGCTTCTTAAAATTTAATGACTCTACGTTTTTATGCCCCTTGGTGTCTGTATATAATTGGAAATAATGTCTACTTAAAGGTTGGGAAGTAATTATTCGCGATTAACGTGATTGCTATGGCAAGTGCAGGTTTAGCTTAAGCTGCAGTACGCAGTGTTTTCTGTGCAAGAATATCAATACTGAAGGTGCTGTGAATATTATGTTGCATAGAAAAACTATTTAAACTAATTCCTGACCTTCGACCAGAAGTATTCGTCATTATCGATCATTTTTATTCGATAATCTTTTTACTGTTAACGTACAAAATTTTAGCGATTATATTAGAGTCGATGTTTGATGATAGGTAAGTATACCAAATTGTTAAACTGAAGGACTTGCGTTCAATAGAGCAGATTAGAATACCTTGTTGGAGCCTAAGGAATCAGGCTTACCTTAAGTTTTGCACAATTCAAGAATGAAAAGTATTCATGTCGGGATAAAACAATTATTTCTTATACCACAAGTTAATTTATAGCCATGTATTTCATTAATATTAAAAATATGGTATGCCTCGCGGCATACTATATTTTTATAATAAACTGTAATATTTATCAACACAATGAGATACATTTACACATTTTTATTGTCCTATCCTAATATCCTATCCTAATTGTCTTATCCTAATATAATCTTCTTGTCAAAACGAATTAAACGAAAGGTCTCGAAAAAACAAAGGAAAAGGGACTGACCCCCTCACTCCTAATAATCCTGGGAATCTGTGAATTTCACAAACCTTCTGGTAGAAAGCAGCTTGTTTTCTTCAAATTATCATATCGTAATTATCCAGATATATCAATGCATTTGTATCAATAATTTCGATTCTTGTTGCCCATCGCTACTTAAGGTCAAATAAACACGTGTTTCCTCGTGACACCTAAAAAGAGTTGGCTACTTGAAGAGGGCACAACGTTCCACCCACGTCTTTCTCAAGGGAGCGAATTTCCGTGCTCCTAATTTTCATAAAAAAAACCCTGCCTCCTAAATTCTGTTTTTTTTAATATTGGGACGAGAAGGACGACATTCTCCAATCAACCTCGTGTAACAGAATAGGATTTTGAAATGCATGTCGGCGATCCTTCACTGAAACTCAACTTCATGGGATTCTGTGTGAAGTTCCCAAATGCAGCCTTGGTTTTCTTCCATTTCCAGCCATTGGAATAGCTGTTGTGTTTTGGAGGAAACCTGGATTACTTTCGTTTTCCTGGGATTCCAAAATTATTGGTTGAAAGTTGCAGGTTGAATTAGTTCGCTCTTCTAACTTCCCTCAGCAAACCGAATCCTAGTGGTGGCTAATGTTTATGCTAATTTTTTTCTGATTGCGGCACCTTTATGAAAATCGTTTCCTAAAAAATGACTGTAGTTGACTATCTACTTGATTTAAGTGCTTATTTTTCCTACGCTCAATTTGTGGGTAATAAAGAGCATACAGTAAGCTAAATGATCTGACAGACGTACTTAATCGAAAATCCTTATTTGTCCTTCGTTTCCCCAACTTGTTACATTTACCCAGAAATAAACAATACAGGCTCCTGCCCTGATATCTAAACGTACCCTATATCAGTCACCGTCCTGACAGCTTTCGGTGGGCCTGTGACATTCATTTTCCATTATCGTCGGTTGATATCACCGAAATGTCGAGGTGACGACTGACGATCGACGCGGCGATAGTTATCGGGTGTACAGAGGTATATCGACCTTATCGTTGTTGTTCTCTTTTTTGTCTATATCGAATGAGACACTCCGATCATATCGAATTGAGGATTTCGTCATGTAAAGGGATAGAGGTTGTCCGCTGCCACCACTTGGAAGGACGTATCCTTTTATGTCCAGGATACAATAAACCAATAAGGAGCAAATAAGCCAATAAGTGTGACCTAGACTGTATCGTCGTATGGGCATTCTATTCCAGAGTGCCATATTGACTTCATCTTCCCTATTTATGTGCCATCTCTTGTGTTTATGGTTACAATATCGCCTATATGGTCATAACTACATTCATTATCGTTCTTCATTGTATTTCCTCCTTAAAATATTCCATGCCTACATGGCAAGATGAAGCTTCAAAATGAGTCCCGTGTAACGTCATATTGCACAGTTCTTCGCACCTGGGACGTAGCTAACTTTTTTTCAGGGGAAAGGGGTTGAACTCTCTCTAAGCTTAAGTTTATCTTATTGCGTAGGTTTATGTTGATGGAATTTTAAACTAAACTATGGCTGGTCCAGATAATGCTGGATTTGTGAGGTTCTCAGTGATTTTGAAATGGTAATTGCGAATGTGTGGTATTTTCTGAGAATTGGCCTCCCTCTCGATAGAATTGGGTTAAGTGGGCTGTAACTTGTTTTCCGAGCATATGATGAACACAGAACGAACGGGCCCCGTCGACAACAATGAGATATTGTTGAGGAATGGGAAACGTGGAAGTAATGGAGGACGGAGGGTAAGGTTAAACGCAAAACTTGGGGTTTTACTCATTGTTTATGTAGAATTCTGAAGATTAAATGGACAGACCAAGTGAGGAACGAGGAAGTATATAGAAGAGCAGAAGAGGATGGAACCATATGAAGAACTTTACGACAAATAAGAATTAAATGGATTGGACACACATTGAGGACACACAATGGATTGATTAGGAATATAATAGAACTGACGTTTTAATAAATCAAACCACTTTACTTTTCCACATAAAATTTTTAATTTTCACGACCCATCAGACCTGATGATGTTATGCTATAACGAAACCCTAATCCACGAAGAAGACCAAGATGCATGTAATGTGCATGGGACAAATCAAGAAGGATGTAAAACAGAGAGATGTGTCAAGGATCGAGGGCATTGACATCAAGTAGAGTAGAATGGAGGGCTGCAGAAAATCAATCCTAGGATTGAAATACTGATGAGGATGATATGTATTCCTGATGCACACTATATGCTGCTTTATATATGTTTAGTACCTGTATATACCTGCATGTATAATTTGTTTGGAACAGAGCCCTCCCCTCATATCTGCCACCCCTGCTTCGCACACATGCTTTCACGTAGGCGTTGGTGTGGAATCATCCCTTATATATGTGTATACTATATATCTCCACGCACTCTCTCCATCCCTTTCCCTTAAGTTAAAATCCTACCTTCCCTTAATTGCTCATCGATTCCTAATTTCGCCCATCGCCTCTCTGGTCCATGGGTGAATGGCCTCCCCCGATAGCAGTTTCAGAGAACAACCAAATTTTTTAGCGGCCGTAATTTCGCAAGCAATCAATCGATGAGCGCTCGTTTTTACGTTTTAAGTGGTTCGATAGCAATTGCTGGCCATTTGGACTTTCAGTCGTCGGAGGAAATGCGAATGGAAGCGTTGCGTAATGGAGGAATCGCCTTTCATTGGATTGCGTCTCCCTTCCCACCCCTTCCCACCCCTTCCCACCCCCTTCCAACCCCTTTCCACCCCCTTCCAACCCCTTTCCACCCCCTTACCACCCCTCTCGCCCTTTTAATTGCTTCAACTCGTTCATTTCCGCGCCCATTCCCATCGGCGTCGGCTCCTTCGTGAGCGCGCATATGCACGCACACTCCTTTAAGGAATGCTTTAACGTCGCTCATTTTTTTGTTCCTCGCTAATAGTCCTTCCGGTCGATTAAGACTTATAAAAGGCAGTCATTGTTTCCGTGATATTCGAGATTAGCCTTAATTGAACTCTCCCATTAGGATGCTGCGGCTCAGGCCGGGCCCTCGTCTGCCATCGTCGCGTCTCTCCCATTGCACATGCGATGCCCCCGCGGGACAAGGGACCCCTTTATCGGGTCGGATCCTGGGCCAAGGGGGCACGGGGGCTTTTCGCCGGGAGACAACGAAATTTTCACTTGCAATTCCGGACCCGCTTCCGGATTTAAAGCCGTCGTGTCTTACCCTTCGTGGGATTATCATTGACTGCCCCCGGCCCCCCCCCCCTTCCTCCGACCCCCCCCTCCTCCCGGTTCACCACTCATGGTCGCGCGAAATTCCGCCTCCCTCTTGCCATGATTGCGCTAATTTCCCTCCGATCCGACTGTAAACCTGAAAAACTTTTTTTTAACGTCGTTTTTGATAAGCCCCTCGGACAACAGAAGTAGGCTTAAGAGTCAAAAGAGTCCAAATGAATCATTGACCTCTCATTTATCTAGAGAATGCTATTTTTCCTTCTCCTCTCTCTCACACACTCACAGGCACACATTTCGCTTCCTCCCTCTTTTGTTTCCCTCAATTCCGCAAATTAGCGCATTTAAATGCATAGGCATTTGTCTCGACCTTCATTATTTTTTCGTAATGGCTCTTTGCCCTTTTCCAATTTATCCCCCTCTCCTCCTCCACCCCTTTCCCTACTGACTCGGTGCTTCTCGCGTACGGCGAGACCAACATGTGAACCAAGGGAAGAAAGTACAATTCCACGAGAGTATTCATGATTTCTTTTCAATCTGCTCTCGTGTGCAATCGAAGAATCCATGCGAAGAGATTCGCATTAGTTTTTCGTTTGTTGTTTGTTTGCACTTTCCCAGCTTAACATTTCGTGCCTTGATCATCATTTTATTTGTGCTTAATTTTATCGGTATTATTTAACAAGTGTCTTTGGTATTTTTTAAATCAAAGTGATAATTGTGACAAGTATCAATTGGTACCTGTAAAAAAATTAATATCGCTTAGCATGATACTTATTTCCAGTTATTTTGTGTGCGGAGTAAGTTTTTCATCAAGGACGAATCGAATTGTTCTGAGACAGGGATTTCGAAAGGCAATCGTCATGTATTCGTGTATTCGCGTATTCGTCAATTACATGTATTCGTTCACTTAAAAGCGGAGAGTGTTTATTTTCTTCGTAATTGACTTGTTTATATCACTATTCCCATCTGTTTATTGGTTTTAATCGCAAATTTGAAAGTAGTAAATGCGCTGACATGGAACGTTTTGGTATTTCAAGTACTTGTCATACAAAATGCGACGTCATCGCTCTTTGCATCAGCTACAGTTTCCTGAAAGCGTGTCGGGAGTATTCGGTGGTGCATGTGGAGGACGGAACGTAAAAATTTCGAGCGTTCCCTTTTTTTTGGGCACAGTGGGTGCAAATGGGGACCAATGGTGCATAATGACACCGCCACTCATCGCATTGCAGTGGATAGTGCACGGTGGATAGCCCGACATTTTATTTCGTCTCGCAGCAGGAGAAGTAAACGCTCTCTCCAAGGACGGATTTTCTCCTCGGCCGCTTCGCTCCGCCAAAACCGCTTTAGGCCTCGAAAATGTTCCTTGTTTATCCATCTGCCCCGTATCGTAATTCAACCTGAAGACCGTATTATTCAAAGCAAAAAGAAAAAAATCAACCCCCCCTTCGTTTGGGCGTTTTCCCGTGGCCGTATCCGTCGGTTTGCGAAATTAGTTCGCCGTTGTCGGCGGATAGGTGGCATGAGGAGGTGGTGCTTTGCTCCGCATCAGGGAGAGTGGTGTTACCTCGGAAAAATCCGGAGAAAGTAAACGGTGAAAGTTAATTGCGAACAAGATTGGAATGAAATGGCTCAGGTCCTATTGTCGTCAATAAGGGTAATCGTCGCTGTTTCGTATTAGTCGCTCTGTACTTCTAAATATATGTTCACAAGCCCTGGGAGGGTCGGTCGGTTCGGTGGTGATTTACGATTGGCGCAGAGAGATTATGGGTTATGTGAATTTTAAAAAAATCAGCCAGCCAAACCCTGGAAAAAGGGTTTGGAGAATCTTTGTTCATACAGGTCAATTTTCCTTCATTCCTTACTTGACATGAAACTTGAAGAGAGTCAAAAATCTCTTAATTACTCTTTTAAGCCTGAAGGTCAAGCCTGAAATAGGTTCTAATCGAGATTTATTTCATGAATTCCTCCGTTTTAGGGGGATCCATGGAACCCCCCATTCCCCCTGCACGTAAACATCGGTAACGATGACAGAAGCCCGATATTCCCTCGCATTCTCTGAACCATTTCATTTTACAAGAATGTGTTTTAAGACAGATTCACTAATCTTTATTTGAACCTGCGCCGATTGTGCAAAATCGTGGTTTATTTCTCCAAATCGTAAATCGTAGACTTAACCTTGACTGAAATAATGTGGTTTTCAATTTGTTATCAGGTACCAGAAACACAGCATTTCCACAATTAGTATTTTGTAGGTAGACCTGATGATGCCTCAAACAGTGGTGAAATCATGTTCGTCAATGAATATTATTTGTGGAATTACTGTGATTCTTTTATCTGTACAATGGAGAAATTCCGAGTAACGGCTAAAACATTATCAACTTATTATCGGTTCATGCACCAATGAAGAAAGTAACTTTACTTTTATATGATCCGAGTTCTCCTGTTATTTTTCGGGATCAAATCTCCATGGCTACCCCTTTTCCGCCATCTGATAGATTTTAGGGCGGATGTTGTTATTTTTATGGATCTGGTTCGGCATTTTCCAAGCTTTTCTTCCCTTCTGTCAGAGATATCTTTGGGGTTGAGAACTCAGGGATTGTACACCCTGGCAGTCTTCCGAAGGGAAGGATAAACGTTATTCCAATTCTAATCCTGAATCGGAAAACCAAAAAATCATTCCCGTCATCAATAGATCGCGGAAGAGGACGTAATCACATCGTTATCTGTGATTGTTTTGGACTCTCACGTGCTTAAAGATTCGCAGTCGAGATTCGGACGTCGTTAACGTGCAAAATGTTATAAGAAAACGACCGCGGGAACGTTGAGACTCCATGACGCCTTCCTCGACTTCGGGTCCAGACATTCGGGTCTAGAATTGGAGAGATCCACTGTCGGCGACGCTTATCTCTTATTAGCTAGTCCACACACTTCAATATAATGAGCGATAACAACAAGGCGTGATGGGAGATTACCACCTCGAGTCCTTCGGAGTGTGAAATTCTTTATCATTATCTTCCATTCCCCTGATTAAATACTCCTTTAAAAGCAATGCCATTCGCTTCAATCTCAATATTCTTGGAATTTTTAAATGACTTATTTTAACAGGACATGAATGATACTGTGTCTGAAATTGATTATAGGGCGCTGAAAATCTAGGGTGAACGAGGGCACACTTGGTCCTCCCTCCCGAGTTTATGGTTATCTGGGGGGGATGGTCATTTTCTTCTTCTGTGACCACCAGAAGTAAGAAGGTCTCGCGCACAGACAACCATTCGCAATCCCTGTGTGCTCCCCCTCCCCCCTCTCGGGGGTTTTTAACCCTCCGGGCAAGTGCCTACATTTAAGAAAGGCTCTCTGCCCATTATGTGCTACCCCTTGGTCCATGTTTCATTCCATTTCATCATGATTGTTTTATCTCAAAGTGAGAAATTCAATCTCTGAAACGGGCATAATAATCCCGAGAAAATTGTGTCAATACACCGTTTCAGTGTGCCAGAAAGTGATTTCACGTGTGTCTCGAATTCGAGTTGTTAGAATTCGTTAAAACTGAATGGCTAAGCTTTGTATTTGTTGAGTGAATAAACAGGAGGAATGCTAGCTTTGAATTGATCGGCTGTGAGTTTTGGGTTTTATTTTCAGAGAATATTAACTTTTTTTACATCGATTCTTATTCCAATGCAAATAAAATCATTCGTCTTTGTTTTGAAATTGATTCTTTCCTTTGTCTCTGATTCGACCTAATGACCTAGATGGTTTAAACCTTCATAGCCGCTTTATTATAAACCCTTAAAAACCATATAGGTTAAATAATCCTTGTGGTTTTTGATTTACCGTTGAAGTCTTTGTAAATGGCATAGTGAAATATACCATTTTTATTCGGGCAGTAAATTATAACTGTCTTACCTTTTACCAACAGAGAACTTCCAGGTTCTTATAAGTCATGCATACACCATGTCTTACTGTGTTAAACAACGTGTTTAGAAATGCTAAGCCCACTATATACATTCCAATCCCTATTCATTTCAAGCGTCAGACGTTTTACCATTTATACATACAGTGAAAGAAATTCATGAGCAATAAATTAATTTGTAACACGGTATGCCTGGTACTTTGTGTGGGTTTAATGACAACGGTCTTGCCTTTCTTCATTTGTGTTATTTCCCAGCGTACGAATGGAACGGGAACGTCCATCATATTTTAGTGCGTACTTTTATATTAATTTAGTAAGTATTTATTTTTACATCATTTACAACTGCTAACGACATCTTTTGAATTGCCAAGTCCAAGAGAGTATGATCAAGTTCTTCATTTCATACCTTTCATGTTACGTTTCTTTACTCGATAAAAAACTTCCTGAATGATTAGATTGATTTATGAAATGATGCACGTAATGTTTAGAATGATTTCGGAGTGAAAAGGGTCCGAGTGTCCCCATTGTGTTGGTTCCCCTTCTCCCTCCCTCTGAATATGAATACTTTCCCTTATTATTCCAGTCTCTGCCCCTCTCCATTAAGCTAACTCGTTCGCCTCTTGTGTTATTTTTCTTTTTCATCATTTCATTTTTTTAATGATTAATTACACATCTGGTATTCTTGAATAGCAATTTTTATGGAAAATAACACCCTCTCTTGCCCATTCGATTGTCTTCATGGCCCAGTGTTTATTTCAGTCATTTGGATTTTTGATGTTTTGCACAAGACGTAAATTTTGATATATGGTTGATATATGTTGACGTGCGGTTTGATGTTGAAGAACTTTTTAAATTATTAAGTTCATTCCCGACAATATCTTATATTTATTCTTACACATGGAAATAGATATAAGGAAAGGGGATAGGAAGAGACATAAAAAATTTGGTATTCTCGATCGCTCAAGGGGTAGAGCATCCGCCCGGCAAGTGGAAGATACGGTGTTCAAGTCCCGGTCAAGGAAATATTTCTCCGCTCGTGGTCTGCTTGATTCCGACTTCCCCACCTCTCCAGTCTTTTATGTTTGTTCCTATCCCCTTTCCTTATATCTATTCCCATCTGTAAGAATATTTGTTCGCCATATGAAGGGATTTCGTGTTTCAATGTGTCTTTGGCTAATGTGGCTCGTCTCTGTCTTCTGGCTATGCGTGTCATTAAACAAACTGTTTCTATCCTCTATGATGTTGTATGCTTGCTAATCTACTGTCCTTTCTTCTTGTGTGTAGTCTCTTTCTCCTTTGGTGGGTGAAACAGCTCACTAACGCCATCTCTTGGCCAAGTAATCGGAGCACTTGGGAGCTATAAAACATCGCAGATCTCAGCGTAAATTAGGTTTTCTCGACAGCTCAAGTGGTTAGAGCATCCACCCGGCAAGTGGAGAGATCCGGCGTTCAAGTCCCGGACGGGGAAATATTTGTAAACTTGTGATCTGCTCGATTCCGCCTCTACTGTGTTCGTCCTTCATATGTGTTCCCATCCCCTTTCCTTATATTTATTTCCATCTGTAAGAATATATGTATAAAAGTAAAAGACAATCTACCGGTTATGGTAGGTTTTTGCATCGACACAACTACCAAATAAATAAATATATTGTGACTCTAAACAAAACCCAATCCAGCAGTATTGTATTATATATTTATTTAGGTAATCTACCGGTTAAGGTATGATAGATAGGTTTTGGACAGACACAACTATCAAATAAATATTTTGTTACTCCAAACAAAACATAATCCAGCAACCTACTCACCATCACGTCCCTCATGTTCTCTGTGTATTTCCTTCTTCCTTTCATCCCATCCAACATCCTTATCCTGTTCCTGCCCTTTCCTCATTTACCTAACATTCTCCCCTCTATTACAGTCTTCAACATCCCACTGCCGCTCAATACACCTTTCATGCATTTTTCCAGCCTCCATTGGATTTCTCTCAACAAACCCGTCTCCCCACCCATCGTCTCTAGTACTTCCTCATTGGTTTTCCTTTCGGTCCATTTCACCTTCTCCATTCTTTTTCAGAACCCACATTTCAAAAGCCTCCAATCTACGTCTATCCTCATGCTTCAGTGACCACGTCTCCGCACCGCACATAGCTACGCTCCATATCAAAGTTTTTACGAGTCTTTTCTTAACCTCCCTAACCAACATCCCCGTCATCAACTCCCTCCTCCTTGAGAAAGCCTCTTTGCATGGTGCAATTATTTTCCTTACGTTCCTACTACTTTGACAATGTTGGTTCAAAAAAATTCCCAGATACGTTAACTGTTCTACCTGCTATTTTTTCCCCTCCTATTTTAATATTTAGCTTAGCTTTTTTCTTCCTGGAAAATCCGATAACCTTTGTTTTGTGAATATTAATTCTCATCCCAAATATTGCACTGAACCTCCAATTCACTCAGCAATGCTTGCAACTCCTTGGCTGACTGACAAATTAAAGCTTGGTCATTAGCAAACCAAACCGATTTTTCGAATTCCCTTCCGACTTTCATTCCCACCTCCAGTTCTTCCCATGTCTAATCATTTCCTCCACATATACGTTTAACAGCACAGGTGACAATGGGCAACCTTGCCTTACACATCTTCCTAACACTGCCCATCCGGACTCTCCGCTCCTCACTCGCACTTAAGCAGTCTGAGACATGCACAGGTTGCGAATCAGTCTCCTGTCCCTCCAATCCATTCGAATCACCTGGCATTTTCCATGAATGCCTACGCCTTTTTTGGTGTCTTGTTTCGGTGTTGGTGATGACTAACCCCAGTCTCCTGTAGAATTCAATTGCTTTCTCCTCGCGTTAATTCCTCGTGCCTAAACCATACCCCCCACCTCATCACCATCTCTTCCTTCGCTTAGTGATCTCATTACTGCAATAGCATCAGGCCCACTTCTCCCATTCCTACACCCAAATTTATCATCCCTTAAGTAATCATTTGGCTTACCCTCTATCCTTTTGTTGATGATCCTGAGAATAACTTCAGCAGCGTGGGATATCAAACTTATTGTTCTATAATTCTCACATAATGTAGCCTTTTCCTTTTTCGGAATAGGGGCTAACACTTATCTCACAAAACTTCCGGCCGGATTCCTTCCTCATAGATACTACGAATTAGTACATATAAAGCCCTGTAGAGTATTCTTCCCACATTTCCCTAAACCTTTCAATAGTTCCACATGAATGTTGTCTACCCCCACGGTCTTATTTGGTTTCATCTCCCTTAATGCCTTTTCTATCTCGTCGTCGAGTATGCCTGGACCTAAGCTATCTTCTTCTACGTCATGTTCCTTTTCTATGTCTAACCTTGTCGGCCTAAGTTCTTTACCATACAGTTTTTCTATACATTCTTTCCATCTCTCTTGGATCTTTTCTGTGTCAAATATTTTCTTTTCCCACTTATGTTTAACTATTAGCACAGATCTTACCTTCTTACTTCCCGATAATATCTAAACCTTGCTGTATAGAGCACCAATTTCACCCTTCTTCTGTAAACTTTCTATATCCTCGCATTGCGTTTTCCACCATTCTTCTTTTGCTTTATTTTTGGCCCTTCTCAATTAATTGTTTAATTCTTTGTACTTCATTTTGCCTAACTCTGTGTTTACATTCTTCCATCTTTTTCCCCCAGTCATTTTTTGTTTCATTTCATTTGTGATCTAAGGTTTCCTTATCTGTTTCCCGTTAACGGTTCCTATAGTGTGTTTTGCCGCGTTCGAAATCACTTTCTGGAAACATTCCCATTTTTCTTCGATAGTACGCATCTCTTAACCGTCCTCCATGATTTTCTCTACAGCCTGCTGTTACTCCTTCCTTGTTAATCCATTTAATGCTTCTACATTCCATTTCCTAACCCGCCGCCCCAGTTTTATCTTTTTGAAAAGGACGCCACTCAACTTCCTTCCATAACAACTGAATTGTGGTCAGAGTCCGCATCCGCTCCCGGGAAACAGTGATAATATATCACACTGTTCATAAACCTGTGCCTAACCAATATATAATCTAACTGATACCTTTCTGAGTCACCTGGCATTTTCCATGTATACCTACGCCTTTTGTGGTGTCAAAACCATGTTTTGGTGTTGACTAACCCCTGTCTCCTGCAGAATTCAATTGCTTTCTCCCCGCGTTCATTCCTCGTGCCTAACCCGTAGTTCCCCACATCATCACCACATCTTCCTTCACCTACAGTCGCATTCTAATCCCCCATCACTATCAAATGTTTCCATGCAGGAACACACTCGAATGAATCCTCTAACTCATCGTACATCCTGTCGACCTCTTCCTCCTTGTGGTCACTCGGTGGCAAGTATACCTGTAAAATGACCAAGTTCGTCGGTTCTGCTTTAATCGCTACGAGTAAAATTCTATCAGTTGCTTGCTCTATGATGACTACGCTTCTTCCTACCCCTTTATTTAATATTACTGCAACCCCTCGTTGACTCTCGTCCCCGCCGCTGTATATCTCTCTGTAAGTGTCACACCAGTAATCCCCGCTATCCTTCCATCTCACCTCGCAGAGACCTAAAACATCTATATTACTCTTTCCATCTCTCGCTTAATATTTTCTAATATGCTGTCCTCAACATTGTCCTGATGTTCCATGTTCCTATTTTAACTACTATTTTCTTCTTCAGCTTCTTCTGTCCTGCTGCTGTTATTTCTCCCCCGCAAGGATTTCTTGGGATGACGACCGCTGAAGCCTTGCTTCCACCGCTGCCGGGCATGAAACATGAGTGTCGTGTGTCGTGCTTGGGCCGAGTTCCGCAGTTGCTAGGACTGTTTCTCTTTATTGTCTATCATATAAATATTGGGAATAATAAGAGTTGGTTTTTCCTTTGCCTTCCTGAATAGTGGTTTTAACGTGACACCATGACATATTTGCCGCTCCACTGGGGTCAGACGCCTTTGCAGCCGCCTCACTTAGGAACAGACGCTGCGGGACTACCTTTCCTCTGGCTCCTAACCTTCGACCTATCTGGCATGAGTGATCCTACCAGAAGAAATTATTATTACTCCCGCCAGCACTGCTCTGGACTCCCACCCTCTCTCAATTTGTACCACCTACTTCCCTGGCATTCAGTCCCTGAAATTCATCCTCAAAAACCTGTACCCCATCCTCAAAAATCACGTTTCGTCCAACCTTCTTTCCAAATGCCCCTCTGTTACCTTAAAACGGTCTGCCAACCTATCATATCTCCTTAAATCCACGAATTCTATTTCCAAATCTTCTCCAACTCCCAGAATCACACGTACTCCGTGCTTGCGATCAAGGTGTAAAACTTGCACTATTTTCACCACTCCTACCCTCTCCATCCCACCTTTTAACCCTCTCCGGCCCTTCCCCCACTCCTCACGCACATCTCAGAATGTAATCTATCTTCTGACATATATAGAACAGTGCTCCACACTCCTGAACCTAAGGATAAACAATCATCGCACCACATGTAATCCCTCTTCCCCGTCCGCGGGTCTTCCCATTCCAAAACATGCCTCCCACCACAAAACCCCCTTACACCAGTGTTACAATGTTTCCGTTCTAGCACCCCTTCCCCCATCCGATAACCCTATTAAATTAAAAACAATGGAATTGGCATTTATATGGCTGTGCAAAGCCTTTCAACATTCGGGTCTCAATGTCGTTCACTAATTTTGGAGGGTTGAAGTGGATAGGTGTTGATTTATTTCATGTGGGATAGTGGGATATTCGGTTCATCCGCATATATTTTTTCATTCTTGGCCCGGTTTTGACTGGTCAGGTCCAGATGAAGATTTTGTGGGTTGACACCTGGATCGTGGATGTTGTGATATCTGTGGCTGAATTATTTATTTTCTGTGTCGCTAGGAACTATTTTAACATCCTCCCTTTCATTCCTATCCCATCTCCGCTCCCCTCTGGCCTCCCTTCTCCCTTTCCACAACCCTTTATTTCACCCCCCACAACCCCCTCTATCACCCCCCACAACCCCCTCTTTCACCCCCCATCAACTGTTCTCCTCTTCCCTCGTTCCCTTCTCTCTGTCCCACATACTTCTAGCTAGTCAGTCCTAACTATTCTTCCGAGGAAGACGGAGTTCGATTCCGTCGAAATTAACAATGAATAACGTGTGAGTGTTCCTTTTATATGTTCTCATGTTGTGTGTTGCTGTCTAAGATTATATATATGTATATATTTATTTATTTATTATTTTAGTGTAATATTTTCATGTTGTGAAAATCATTGGCCTTGACCGAGATAAATAATTTCAGAGTGTACGAGAGGAGTCTACTGCCTAAAACGCTCGTACGTATGTCTAGGGGTCCAGTTTTGCAACCCAGTCTAGGTGAATGATTTATTATTATTATTATTAGGTAATCTACCGGTTAAGGTAGGTTTTTGGATGGACACAACTATCAAATAAACATTTTGTGACTCCCCACCTAGCAAACTAATCTATATCAGGTCCCTCTTCATCTCGGTGTACTTCTTTCCTCCCTTCATCCCGTCCAACATCCCTATCCTGTTCCTACCGTTACCTCGCCTGCCCAATATTCTCCCCTCTATTACCCTCTTCAACATTCCACTACCGCTCAATACGCCTTTCATCCATTTTTCCTGCCTCCATAGGATTTCTCTCAACAAACCCCTCTCCTCACCCACCATTTCCAGTACTTCCTCATTTGTTTTCCTTTCGGTCCATTTCACCTTCTCCATTCTTCTCCACACCCACATTTCAAAAGCCTCCAATCTACGTCTATCCTCCTGCTTCAGCGACCACGTTTCCGCGCCGTACATAGCTACGCTCCATATCAGAGTTTTTACGAGTCTTGTCTTAACATCCCTACTCAACGTCCCCGTCATCAACTCCCTCCTCCTTGAGAAAGCCTCCTTGCCTAGCGCAATTCTTCTCCTTACGTCCCTACCACTTTGACCGTATTGGTCCAAAACACTTCCGAGATATGTAAACTGCTCTACCTGCTCTATTCTTTCCCCGCCTATTTTAATATTTAGCTTAGCCTTTTTCTTTCTGGAAAATCGCATAACCTTTGTTTTATTAATATTGATTCTCATCCCATATTTATCGCACTGAACCTCCAATTCACTCAACAATGCTTGCAACCCCTTGGCTGACTGAGCAACTAATGCTTGGTCATCAGCAAACCTAACCGATTTTACGAGTTCCCCTCCGACTTTCATTCCTACCTCCAGTTCTTCCCATGCCTCTTTAATCATTTCCTCTACATATACGTTGAACAGTACCGGTGACAATGGGCAACCCTGCCTTACACCTCTTCCTAACACTGCCCATCCAGACTCTCCGTTCCCCACTCGCACCTGAGCAGTCTGAGACATGTACAGGTTGCGGATCAGTCTCCTGTCCCTCCAATCCATTCCTATTTTCTGCAATACACGCATTAATTTTTCCCAATTCACTCTATCAAACGCTTTTTCGAAATCTACAAAACAGGCAAAAACGTCCTGATTGTATTCTATATTCCTCTCGATTAGTGATCTCATTACTGCAATGGCATCACGCGTACCTCTTCCTTTCCTGAACCCAAACTGATCATCCCCTAAGTAATCATTTGCCTTACTCTCTATCCTTTTGTTGATGTTCCTGAGAATAACTTTAGCTGCGTGGGATATCAAACTTATTGTTCTGTAATCCTCACATGACGAAGCCTTTGCCTTTTTTGGAATAGGAACTAACACCGATCTCACAAAATCTTCCGGCCAGATTCCTTCCTCATAGATACTACGAATCAGTCCATATATGGCCTTTTTCCCACCTTTCCCTAACCATTTCAACATTTCTACAGGAATATTGTCCACCCCCACAGCCTTATTTGCTTTCATCTCCTTTAATGCCCTTTCTATTTCATCGTCGAGTATGCCTGGACCTAAGCTATCTTCTTCTACGTCATGTTCCTTTTCTATGTCTAACCTTGTCGGCCTAAGTTCTTTACCATACAGTGTTTCTATATATTCCTTCCATCTCTCTTGGATTTTTCCTGGTTCAACTATTATCTCACCCCATTTATCTTTAACTGTTAGCACAGCTCTTGCCTTCTTACTTCCCGATAATAACTTAACCTTGCTGTATAGAGCACCAATTTCACCCTTCTTCTGTAAACTTTCCATATGCTCGCATTGCGTTTTCCACCATTCTTCTTTCGCTTTATTTGTGGCCCTTCTCAATTTATTGTTTAACTCTTTGTACTTCATTTTGCCTAACTCTGTGTTTACATTTTTCCATCTTCTTCTCTCATCCATCTTCGCAATCATCTCATCCGTTACCCATGGTTTCCTTATCCTTTTCCCGTTAACGGTTCCTATAGTGTCTTTAGCGGCTTCCAATATCCCTTTCTTGATACATCCCCATTTTTCTTCGATAGCACTCAGTTCTTTACCGTCATCCATCATTTTCTCTACAGCCTCCTGATACTCCTTCCTCGTTAATTCATTTACTGCTTCTAAATTCCATTTTTTAACCCGCCGCCCTTGCCTTATCTTCTTGAAACGAACATTACATTTCATAACAACTAAATTGTGGTCAGAGTCCGCATCCGCTCCTGGGAAACTGTGCGAATTTATCACACTGTTCCTAAACCTGTGCCTAACCATAATATAATCTAACTGATACCTTTCTGAGTCACCTGGCATTTTCCATGTATACCTACGCCTTTTGTGGTGTCTAAACCATGTGTTAGTGATGACTAACCCCTGTCTCCTGCAGAATTCAATTGCTTTCTCCCCGCGTTCATTCCTCGTGCCTAACCCATAGTCCCCCACCTCACCACCATCTCTTCCTTCGCCTACCGTCGCATTCCAATCCCCCATCACTATCAAATGTTTCCCTGCAGGAACACTCGCGATGATATCCTCTAACTCATCATACATCCTATCGACTTCTTCCTCCTTGTGGTTGCTCGGTGGCATGTATACCTGAATAATGACCAAGTTTGTCGGCTCTGCTTTAATCTCTACGAGTAAAATTCTATCTGTCGCTTGCTCTATGTTGACTACGCTTCTTCCTACCCCTTTATTTAAAATTACGGCAACCCCTCGTTGGCTCTCATCCCCGCCGCTGTATATTATTCTATAATTGTCACTCCAGTAATCCCCGCTATCCTTCCATCTCACCTCGCAGAGGCCTAAAACATCTATGTTACCTCTTTCCATCTCTCGCTTAATATTTTCTAATTTGCCTCTCCTCAACATTGTCCTGACGTTCCAGGTTCCTATTCTAACTACTTTCGCCTTCTTCTGAGTCTTCTGTCCTGCTGAAGTTATTTCTTCCCTGCAAGGGTTTCGTGGGATGACGACCGCGGAAGCCTTGCCTCTCCCGCTGCCGGGCACGACACACGGCCTCTTGGGCCGTGTCCCGTAGTTGCCAGGACTCATATTATCTATAGTGCCCATCATAATATTCTTGGGAATCATAATTGAGGTGGTTTCCCGTTGCCTTCCTCAATAGTGTTTTTAACGTGACACCATCACTTAATGGCCGCCCCACTGGGGTCAGACGCCATTGCAGCCGCCTCACTGAGGAACAGACGCTGCGTGGACTACCTTTCGTCTGGCTCCTAACCTTCGACCTATCTGGCATGGGTGACCCTTCCAGGAGTAATTATTATTACTCCCGCCAGCACAGCTCTAGGGGTCATCGGAACACACAAGCCCTTCCACCACGACAAGGTTGTAGTCCATGGGAGGGGAATGATTTATACGTTTTGAAATTGTGGCATTATTACTATAACCCTATTCCATCCCCAATCTTATTTTGGAGATATTTTCCCATACTCGGCTGAAAACTAACGCCTCAGTTTAAATGTTTCAAATCAATTTGAAGATGATAAAAGGATAGGTTGCGCGACGTACTTAATTTTTGGAATGTTTTCCAATTTCGTGTCTACCTCCTCCATGACCGACCGTCCCTTCTGATTCCCTCTGTCTTTGTCCTCTCCTGCAGGTCAGTTCCGCTCCCCCCGCATCACGGAGCACCCCTCGGACATGGTGGTGGCTCGCAACGAGCCGGTGACGCTCAACTGCAAGGCGGAAGGCCGGCCGGAGCCGCGGGTGGAATGGTACCGTAGTGGGGAGCTGGTGAGAACGGCGCCCGCCGACCCGAAGTCCCATCGCGTCCTCCTCCCCGCCGGATCGCTCTTCTTCCTTCGAGTGGCGCACTCCAAGAAAGAGTCGGACGCCGGCGTCTACTGGTGCGTCGCCCGGAACCACGCGGGGTCCGCCCGCTCCCGCAACGCCACCCTCCAAGTCGCCGGTGAGTACCTGCTCCCTTTCTCTTCTTCTCTCGCGGACAAATGGAAACGGGAAAGATAGTTTTCTCGGACTGCGAACGTCTTGGGCATCCATTGGGAATATAAGAAAGTTGTTCTTTCTCAGAGGGCCAGGAAAAACACTGAACTAATGCAACACAATAGAGATGCGAACACGAAATGTTGACGAGTGGAAAGGTCGTTGAAAATAATGCATACACGTAAAAAAAAAAAAAAAAAAAAAAAACCTGCGACTCAGAAAAATATGAAATCTAGAAGAATACGATGAACATGAAAAGTTCAAGGAATACAAACACATGAACCATTCAGAGCTTGTGAAAATATTCCATGCATTGCATTATGTATAATCTCCATTCGTGCCTTTTAACAGTATCTCAAAGAAATTCATATCAAAAGTCAGTCGCAATTTGAGCTGCGTTATCTCAGGAGTGATTCTAATGTATACATGGACGCTATACATTTACGCCAACGGTAAATGATATAAGATGGCCTGAATTTCGATGATGGGGCCACGCATGTGTTCATTAGCAATTGGATTCATAGATTTGTTTAATCTTTTTTAATTTAGGAAATTTTGAATGGCGCTGCGAGGGCCATGTGTACAGTAGACATTGCGATTCGTGGAATGTAATAATTTCAAGTCAAAATGCGTGAGAAAATTTTTTTTCTTAGTCTTCGACATCCAGTATCCAGCCTTGCTCCTTGAGGGACGGAATGAAGAATACACCTTTCGCTAATTTAAAAGTATACATATTGCGCAAGAACTTAGCAACTGTGTAAGTGAGAGGACTCTCGATTCCGTCATGGAAGAGAGAACGTAAGCGTACCGGAGGAAAGGGTAAGCTTACGACACGCCAAGAAGTGCTGAAGAAAGTGCGTGAATCAGAAACAATTTTAAGAGACTAACGATAGTATAATTCAGTCCAATACAAGTTGAGGACGTAGGAATAATGATTTTCATAGTTTTTCGAAAACCTCAATTTTTTCTCTACTCTCTTTAGTCACATTAAATATTTAAAAACTAATAATAAAGCTGTAGTACCATTTAAAAAATGAAAAGTTGTTAATAATAATAGATCCAATGAAACTGTACTGTAGGAGTTGCATCAGAACGCAAGGACTACGTACACCAGGCTCAGCACCATACGATGGGTACACAGCACAGGAAAGCATCGAATAGGACAGGAAATAATTGACGTCGCCATAAATAAGACTGAAAGTACGGAAATATGTTTCCCCGTCAGGAGAGGAAGGCATCTTAAAAGGTCTGGGGATAAAATATGCCCCCTTCATACCAAATAGTTTATAGTTACGCAACGGGTGCATTACTAAAGGAGCAGAATAATTACGCCCGTAATATTAAAAACCATTATTTATTCCAGACAATCACACAATCACACACGGTGCGTTTCATGGCACGCATAGCCAGAAGAAGAGACGAGCCAGGTTTCCTTATTAGCTTAGGTGGTAGAGCATCCGCCCGGCAAGTGGAAGGCCCGTGGTTCAAATCCCGGATAAGGAAATATTTTTACTTTCGTGATCTGCTCAAAAACCGCCTTCCCCACATGTCCTGTGTTCGCCTTTTATGTGTTTTCCTATCCCCTTTCCTTATACCTATTTCTATGTTTGAATGTATATATATATATATATATATATATATATATATATATATATATATATATATATATATATCAGGTATACATGCCACCAAGCAACCACAAGGAGGAAGAAGTCGATAGGATGTATGATGAGTTAGAGGATATCATCGCGAGTGTTCCTGCAGGGAAACATTTGATAGTGATGCGGGATTGGAATACGACTGTAGGCGACACTATAGGAACCG